>VXBS01003427.1:227740-245350 GCA_013400255.1 Sitta europaea | reverse complement strand
AGGGAGGGCGTGAGGGGCCGGCAGGCGCCGCTCCCGCTCCGGGCCCCGCCGAGCTCGCTGAGCATCGCGGCAGCCCCGGGGGCGGCCTCAAGTGGTGCTGCCTTCAGCCATTCTGCCGGGTTGCTGTCATCCGCAAAATTATTTTTTTTTCAATTTTTTTTTAGCAGCGGTAATTTTGCATATCAAGCTGACGGGCGGATGCAGTGAGGAGTGTGAAGAGGAGTACGTACCCATTCAGAAAAGTCTCGAGAAACACCCCCGTCTCACCGTGATTCATCCCAGATTACTACAAGCCATCTCGCTCGAAATCTTAACACGTGTGTTAAAACGTTTAATACAACGCTTTTCTGCCGCGTCACGATCTAGAGCAGACTGGAATGAGACGCTTTTACTAACTTCAATATTATACCCACATTCTATTCACAACCAAAGCTCCACTTTCAAAGAACCGAAAGCAGGTTTTTATGTCCCATTGTAAAGACCATTTGAGTTCACTTTCAAGCACATTAGCAAAAATATCTGACACCTGAGGTGAGAGCTTGTAGGAACAAAAGTCACAAACAAGCCCTGTGTGTCCTCTTCATGATTTGCACTAGTTTCTGCCAGCACAATAAAGGATTATCAATACTCTGAAAACAAGCTCAGTTATAAGAAACTGATCTGTAACCGTTCTTACTGGTATTTAACTTTTCCAGTAATTAAAGGATAGTTGGTTGCCATACAGGTTTGGTTTTGGTTTATACAGTGGAAGGTTTATTTATGGATTGATAAATACAATATCCAGTCTCACTGGGACAATAAGGCACAACTGTAGGTTACAACTATAGTGTCAGAGGACAGCAACACCTACTTCTAAGCAAATCACAAAGCCAACAAGCACTTTTTACTTTTCATTAGCACTGTTACATTCCTATTTTACATGAGGCGGTTATAAAAGTGTAATGTTCCTTTCTCACACAGAGTAGTGGTTTTTAATTTTCCTTTCTTTCCGGAACTGTGCTGCACTCTGCAAAACTATAAAGTGCAACATTTTAGTTTTGAATTCCTTTATTTAAAAGAAATCAAAAATCCTTCAGAGACTTGCATGTTATCCTTCAAAGAAAGTGATGATTAAAGGAACTGAGAAAAAAGGAAATGCACATTTGACAGTAGTTTTGAGACTGGTAAGTATTTATAGAAACGTTAACACATGACAGAGAAGCAGTTATAACACTGATTCTTCAATCAAAAAGCTCCCAGGGTTTTTTGGTTTCATTGGAAGATCTCCCAGATTGTGGAATGCTCCAGCTGAACTACACAAGATCATTTGTCAATCTAGCCACAGAAAATTGTTACTATTGAGCCTTCAAGGATTCAGATCTCCTAATTAAAATATAATTACATTATTAATCATTAATACATTACAGTATTAATCACGTTACACTTGCAAAAGAGATCTGTATAGAAATACATTCTGAAATAGCTAAGATAATGTGATCTTTCCCAAATTGTATTCTTACGCCAGAGCTTTCTTAAATACAGCTACCACCCTCAACACAAATATAAGAGACCAGAACTTTCATGCTATAAAATATAAATAATTACTCCTTATGCAGGCAACTATAATTGGGGAAAAAACCCTATGAAATCAGTTTCATTATTTTGTGTTTCATGACACTATTACCAGGGGACAGTTTCAGAACTACAAACCCAGATTTTGGTATGTCTGGTTTTCTTGCATTTTGTACACTGGCAAACAAATTTACACTTTCAGAAGCAAAACCACCCTGATGAGGGGAGAAATCTTAGATGAAAACAATCTGTAGAGGACATTTCATGGTCCACTGGCCGTCAAGCCTGCAAGCTATGCAAAGGAAAGAAACAAGTTTCTTTCTGCCTCTGCTACTAGAACAGTTCAAGTGACATAGTGCAGATTTCCTATTCCTTTTGAGAACACCACAGCCTGTCACCACCATAGATTCTACTATTGTCCCTGTGAATTCATTCCACAAAGAACAAAATCTATTCACAGTACTTTAAAGTACTCTAAGCTATCATCATGCATTTGTGCTATTTGTACAATGAAGTCAAAGAAATTGAGAAGTTCTCAAGTAAAAGGCAGATTTAGAAGCACTGAGGAAACAAATCTGCATTGTGAAGAGCCAAATAGGAAAGGGACAAAAATATTTTTTTTAAAAAAGGCAGCTGTAATGTGGCAAAAGTGAATAATTACCAATGCACCTAGTATTTGAGTAGATGCTTGTCTCCGAAATGTTTCAGAGGGCACTTCTGTGGCATGTTCCAGTTTTTCCATTCTCAGATTCAGAGCTCAGAAGAATCAGTTTGTAGATTAAACAGTAGTGTATAAGGAGAGACATTTTTACTGAAACAGTAGTGCAGAAGGAGACAAGAGAAAGGGCAAAAAACCCAGGATGGACAACATTAAAAAAAGCTCCTTTTCCAAGTAGTGTGGCAGCCATTTCCCTTTGTTCCTGTTACACAGGGAATGTTCAGATTGGTAGAACAAATCAGGGAGGGGTTGGAGATGTATTGTATATGCACCAGTAGCAATGCTCTGGGGTATGGTGCTAAGGAGAAAATGAAGTTCTATTCATTACAGAGTTGGAGTAGAACGAAACAGGCTCTCCATCCATCAGTGAAGGAAGCGAATACTCATTTTCTGCTCTACATCCACCTTCTCCAAAACCTGCAATAAAATTGAGAAACAGCTACTTAAGTTTTTGTACATCTCTCCTTCTAGGTTTTTTATTCTAGTATTGAGGAAATGGGCAGTAACATGGGATATCTTGAATTCAGCATGCCAGTCCTTCATCTAGATAGAGACTGCTGTTTCTCATTGTGGGCTGAGGTCCATCCAAGGGAAGGAACTTGGGCCATTGAAGCCAAAAGAAGGCTGTCCATCAAAATGTAACTAATGTGGTTTCAGTCTGCCAACAGCACATAAAGGCCTGGATTTCCAAAACTAGATTGTGTGGTAATGCCCAGCCAGGAAAACCAAGGGAGAACGGAGTAGAGAAAGGGATGTGAGCAATCATCAAAGAGCAAAAATCAAGACCAGAGCACCAGTAATGTAGACCATTGTAAAACTGGTGAGGCAAGTTCATTCACTAAATTAACACTGAGGCATGAAGACATTACTCTGCTCCAGGCTGTTCCAGGCAGTAGACTTCAGTGCTCCAAGATAAGAGTAATTTATGTTTGAAGAGACCTCTGGAAGTCTTTTAGTCCAATCCCTCAATTCCTACTTAAAGCAGGATCTGCTAAATCAGGTTGCTCAGAGCCTTGTCCTGGTTAAGCTTTAAATATCTCCAAGGAAGGAATTTCTACATATTCCAGAAGCTATGACCATCCTTCTAGTAAAAAGTTTTCCTTAAAGTAAACCAGTTTCCCACGTTGCAATTTGTTTCTGTCACCTTTTTGTCATCTCCAAGATAAGTCTAGTTCCTCTTGTTAATAGCATCCCATTAGGTAGCTGAAATTGTTCTGCTACAGGACAAATTCCTCCATTAATTATCTAATAGCTCCCTACTATTACCTACTTCAGATGATCAAAACACGTAATTCAAAGTACCAGAGCTAGGAACTTGAACACCAGTATTAGTTGTGTTGCTAACAGATGAAATCTTACAAATGAAAGCTGATAAATGCTATTACAGCAGAAGAATTCACCTGTTCTAACTGTGCTGATCAGGCTACTTGTGTAGAAAGCACCAGTTGCAAAACAGAAAGTGAAAATTCTTCAGTATATTAAGGGCTGTAGCTTTATGTAAGAGTATAAAGAAAGATGTGAACTAATTATTAGCACCCTGACAGTATTAAAAGAAAAACCAAACCAAAACATGACTAATAAAGGGATGAAAAAGCTAGCAGAAGGCTTTGCCCAAATGCAGGCACAACTATTTCAATTATTTCCTCTCTGTTCCTGTCTGCATTTGTCTCAATGACTTGCTCATTACTGAGCAGTTTCATTTAGTCATTAAAAACATGGTTTACGAACCTTTACAAATTCTGCAAAGGAGATGGCACTGTCTCCATCTTGATCAGCTTCCTGGATTGTCCTGTCAGCAATGCTGCCCAACTGTTCATCAGAAATATTTACACCAACCATCATCCGTAACACCTGTAGCATACAAAATAACCATCACTGACACAGGAACAGAAGTATTCTTAGTGCTTTTTTTTTTGGGTGTACTGTCAAAATAACACCACACAAGATTTTTACTGAAGTAATTTCTAGCCAGATTTCTGTTGTCCTGTAAGTCTGTTGTTCATTATGTCTTTCAGGAAATACAGGTATCTTTTGCAGACATCATTGACAAAGAATCCTGCTCTTTCACTAGGCAGCAGAAAGAGGCAGAAGCAAGAGAAAACTTTTGGAACTAGGAATAAGTAATTTTGTCCAATGTTTCTACTTTTTCCCCCAGAAAACATACCAGCATTTGATTGAATATCTGCTGTTTGAGGTATTTGCCTACAGGAATCCTAAAAGTACATAGTCCAGTGACAACTGCAGTTACCCTCCACATTCAGTAAAGTATTTTCTGAGCAGATAGAAGAAGGCAGTTTCAGTCAAAGGCAAACCTTTTTCTTCCATCAGGAACCACAAATTGCCATGTGTACTTCCCAGAATTAGTAGCATGTAATTACTCCTAGCACAAGCCCAGTTTCATACATATGCAGGACTGATGAACTTTGATTACCTTTGCTGCAATTTCAAGAAGTTTTATTCTATAGAGAGGATGCAGAGGATCAGGCAAACAACCTAATCCACCTCAGTGCCTGTCCTTTTGAAATCCTTTTAGGAGCACCTTTGAAAGTTATAGAAGGTACTTCTTAAGGGGCTTAGTGTGTTTGTTGAAAATTTTGGTGTCACTTCCAACAGGATCTTACCAAGTAAGAATGAAGTCCCATACCATATAAATCTTTAAAACAGAGGTAAGCAAAGCCACCACATTACTGTAGCAGTTCTTCTGAGAAAACTGTTTCAGCTCTCCTTTTCTAAGTGGCTATGCAGAGAACATCATGATTCGAGGCATTCAAAGCAGCCCTGTGCTGTTTACCTGGAGAAGCTCATCCCTGGATATCTTGTCATCTTTATCTAGATCGTATAATCGAAAAGCAACTACAGGAAAGAAAGAAAGAAAGAGCAGCTGAATTCCAAGTGCCATTATCTTTCTTCATAACAATAGATTTAACTAAAAGAAAAACAACACAACTAAGTACTTGTAAATTATTTTAAGAGAATTAGCTTAGAATTTTAATTCACAAAAAAACTCATGCTCAGTTCCATGAAGTGTTATTACCACACACAGGAACAGCATTATTGCCAATAGTGGAAAAATTTTATGTTCACAAGCACTCTGCTGATGATATCCTATATCCTCAAAACCCCAAGTCATGGAAGAATAATTACCACTAGGATACAGACAATCCTTTAATTTCAGAGCTAACCATTTTTCCACTATCATTCATTCTCTTTGACTATAATTCTAGATGACATATGATAGAAATTTTAAGTACTCTGAGGACTGTTGCCAACTTTGATTAGCAGGAAAGAGCATTCTGCTCAAATTCTGGAGGCAGACATCCAAATATTTAAGAAAGTCAGCTGAAGGTGGGGAAAAAACACTATATTATATGGAAGAAATAAGAAGAAAAGCTCATTCATGTATGGGATGTGGCTTCTAAATCTGAAATAATTTTGAATACAAACCATTTTGAAACACTTCTGTTATGAGATATTTCGCAGTCTACATATTACTTAAGAGTCAACCAATTCCACCAAATTCTAATAGAATAGCTCAATTATGGACATTCTGATCAGAGAAGCTTCCAAGTAAATTTTTTTTTAAAAATCAGGCATTAGAAGAGATGATTCTGCAGAAAATAACTGTGCAGAAGGTCCCCAGCCCCCTTCCTCCATTCTTAAAGAGGAAAAAAAAACCCCAACCCAACCAAAAAGAAGGTGGAAAAAAATAATCGATTCTATAGGAGGATTCATATTTCTTACAGTGGAGCTTGTTACTTCTGCTGTTCAGTGGTTCTGGTCCATTCTGGTCTTTGCTCTTTTCATTATCTTCTATGGGTCGGAAGTGGGCTAATGTCCTCATGAATCCACGAAAATTCACCTGGTCCTCTCTGTGTAAGCATTTCAGCAGGTCAGTTTTTGGCATACGTTATACAGGCTCCTCATTTCAGTAAAGAAGACTATTATTATCTGAAGCATCAAGACCGTGTGAACTCTTCCATTCCCACCTCCCCAGGGTTTGCTGACTATGCTGTTGCAAGCTGGGATGTTGCATGCTGTTAAGCAGTATTATGTGGTAAAAAAAGAAGCTGGGAGAAGTCTTACTGAGGGCTCCCCTTCCCTTACCTGCAGAGTCTGCTTAAGCTGAAGCCCTCACCCTTAACCCCTGCCTGAGCTATGCTGCTGCTATGCCAGAATATAGCAATGTATCTTGCTGATCTGGACCCTGATTCCCTGGATTAACTTGATACCAGTTTCAGCACTGGACTGTTGCTTGACCTGACTACAGTAACTGGACATGCTCTGTTTTTTGTGATCAGGTGTGTGCCCTTCTTCAGCAAGTACATCACCCCTTCCAGCTTTGCTGGCACCCTTGGCTCCTGCCTGTGGGGCTGTCACTGCTCACTGCTCTCTGACAAAGAGGTCTCTTCTCTAGTTTCTGTGGGAAGCAGCCATGTAAATACTTCCCAGGATGCCTGCTTTCTGTTCAGAAAGCACTGCCTGGTTTTAGCTGATATTATGACTTGATTATGCAATTCGATCTCCATCAATCAGTAAGGACCATGGTGTTGGAGAAGCAGATTCCATTGACAATCCAGAGAGGTATAATAAAGACAATACTGAAAATTTGATCATCTCTTTGGATTTGTGTTAGAAGTGTCATAATATATATCTTAAATGTAATAAAAACCTAAAATCAACCAACCAAAAAAGCCAATCTAATAACAACGCTACATTTACTGTATCAGACACAATAAGACCAAATTAGTTAATTGTAATGCTACTTTACACAGAATAGTGTTGGTACAAATTTGCTTTAAGACCCAAAGTCCATACACAGCCTGTACTTTCTTCAAAAGTGCTCATTAGTTTAGGAAGAAGAGTGGAAAACTGTGATGACAGAAGCATGAATTTATCAATAAATAAAGTACTAAAAAGTCTTGTAAAGTTGTGAAGTATTTCTCATTAGAGAATGAAAATATGCTGAGGAAACCATGTACCCACACAAACTGCAGGACAAGTTTGAAGTGGTCAGTAATTAGTAAATTCAAATTCCGTGCTTTAATTATCAGCATTTCACCCCTATGAAAACTTCTGACAAACTACAAATTTTGTGCCTGCTCACAAATTCAGTTTGTTGAGACTCACCCTTCTGGAAAGAAAGCGTTGATAATTCTGTCTCCGAGTGGATTGATGGCAAGCTCTGGAATCCGCTGGAAGTCTTCACGGCTAAGTAAAACAAGAACACAGCAAGGCAGCACAAAGCTGAAGTCAGAGAAGAAGCTGCTTAAAAAGAATTCACAGTAAAATCCATGGAATTCTAATTCTGCAGCAAGACACTTGGTGATTTTGAAAACGCAACTTTTTAAGGCATGTTTTCCTCATGACTAATGGCACAAAATACAGCAAAAGACAATGCCAAACCTATATTGCATTACAAACTAGCAGAGCTCATTTATCATGTTAACAACACTTCTCAGACACTAACATCATTTGTGCTAGAAACCTTACTGTAATGACACCAACCAGTTTGCAATGTAAGAAAAAGAAAGCTTCTAAAATTGCTTAGAAAGAAATTATGTCGCCAAGATGAAAATATTGATTGGGGTTTTTTAATAATTATTTTGGTATTTAATCATATTAGTTGTCATGACTTTTCCAGACTGCCTCATTCCAGATTCTGGAAGAATACCATAGGTAATTACTATAGGCAATTACCATATCCTAATAGGTCATTAGCATATTCTAATAGATTTTTTGTTTGTTTATGCAACAAATCCGTATCTTACAATAAATGCCAAATTTCAGATTATTTTAGCTTCAACTAAGCAGCACTCCTATTTTAAACTGGAAAATTTACACTTTTACAGGCACCTGTACACCAGATATAATTTCACCAGTACAGGCAAATACTCACTGCCCTTGCCAACCATTCTGTTTTCTAGCCATGATTATATGTATATAGCACAATATAAACACAGCTGTGCCGACATTGTTCTTCTTCTGATCTGAAAGACATCATGAGCTGTACTGCATACACATTTTAGAACAGTATGACATGAACACAGGGCTCCTTCTTCTATTAGAATTGCACTAGTAGTTACTCTTTTCTTTCAACCTAACCCTTCCTGTCAGTGACAGAAAGTAGGTAATCAAATGTGTCTTAGTGAGGAGGTTTGGTTGGTTTGTTCCTCCCTAGAACAGAACACAGCAACTTATCAGTTAGTACAAGATGTACTTCATAATCATCTAGATTTTAAATGGCAAACAGCAAGGGGGTTAAGCTATTCCCACCCTGCTCTGTCTGGAGGCATAATTTGACATTTCCTGCCCATTCTTCAGAAATCCAGGCAGTTCCCTTCACGTCAAATGCAGTCCTGCTGGTTTTGAAGTTGGGGACAAAGTCTCAAACTTGGTTACTGAAGGTTTGCTACTTTTCAAAACTGTGCTCACTAACTAAACTGGCAACAGGGTCTGACTCATGGTATCATTAAACCAAAAAACTGGCTTACTAAAGTAAACACAAACAAATTTTGAGATTTTTTTTTTAAATATAAAAGCCTTTTATAATGCTATGATATTAAAGACAGGGTAAAAAAGAAATTAGCTGACTTTATTACCATTCTAGTTTGGGAAAGGCAGAGAAACAAGATGTTCTAGTTTTAAATGTAGTCTAAAGCACTTTTTGCACCCAGTCACCACCACAGCACTGTTATGACTCCTAATTATAGTGCATCTGTTACAACATGGTTAAACTGTCTGACCTTCTAACAGAGCGACCTGACCATATCTTTAAGTTATCCCAACAAATTTCTGCTCTGACCAGGTCCATGTTATTTTTAATAGGCAAAGTTAACATCTGTTTAGCATGACCAACTTGTTCCCAGACCCTTCAGGACTGCTGCATTTTAAACTATTGCTGAAGGGCAAAGTATGCATTAGTGATTTAAGCAGGAGATGCAGTGATGTGGAAAGCCTATGTCCTAATAACAATATTTTAACAGCAGAACTTCAATGTCAATGCTAACTTTATAACCTAAAAGCAGCAGCTGCCCTATCTTCCATTGAGAGAGCAAAATCCTACTGCTTCAGAATTTTTAACTTGCATATCACAACTTTTTAGTATTCAGCCTCAGAAGACACTTGGCATTTCAGCCTCCAGTGATTCTAACAGGAGATTAACAATTAACCACAAATAACTCCCTGGTTTGAAATCTATTTGTCCTGTCATTACCAGGGTTGCAGTAGAGCACTTTTGCTTATTAAGGGCACATTACCAAGTGAGTGTTATAACTGAAATAGCTGCAACAGCCATAAAAGCAAATGAATGGGAGGCAAGTTATTCTCCACTTTATAAAGATAAGCTTTCCTGCAGTCATTAGGGACCAACTTCACCTGGCTAAAGCTGGTGCTTACATGAAATTTAATACCCTCTACTTCTTAGGTGTTCATGGGCAACTAGGCTCTCCTAAAGAATCTTTCCATGAACCTGGCTCTTATGAAATCTTTGCTTAACTGCAACAGACAAAGCAACCTTTAACTGCATGTGAACATTATGCAGGCCAACCATTTAATACATATGCCAGTGTATTCACAATCAGATGTAATTTGCAGCGAGAATTTCTAGATTCTAAGCAAGACAAGTATTCCTAAGCATGAGTATTCTCTCCAAGGCAAAGAGCAGATCCCTACTGTAAAGGTGGTTCTGCCTTATCCCAAAGGCTGCAAGTAGCCTACAAGACCTTTTTTGCTTCCATTTCTGGTTGTTCATTCTTCTGCTACTTCTAGATGGTAGCAGAACACTGTTCCCCCACCAGGGATGAGAGGGGTATTTAGAGCTGAGGAGAAGTAAAATAATGGATAGGAAAAAAGCCCTGCATATATGCACATCAGAAGTGGTAGAGGAAAAGAGAGATGCCCAGAAGATACAGGTAACAAGAAATTACTTGAAGAAGGGAAATAATTAAAAGCAGTAAGGTGTATCATGCAAGCTGGTCAAAAAGATTTAAGGGGTTACTACTGAAGAGGTTCCATTGCTCCCTTCCCTTGCTAACATCAGCTTTGTCACTCATCTAACCTTCTGGGGGTCTAATGTACCCCCATAAAAACTCCCTACCTTCCTCCTCTCCAATTAGCTTTCTGTGGCTAATTGTGACAACTTGAGGCAGGTCAAAGATTTTAAAAAATCTAAGAGCACCACAGCTGACAGTGAGGTGCTGGAAGCCTGGAGAAGTTATGGGGAAAGAATAATGATATCCCCCACCTTCAGGATTTTGTAATCCACCTCCTCTAACTCCATCCTTACGCATGCTCTACACAAATGTTAAAAGTTGCTTAACTATCACAGCACTAATTGGTTCATAAACATAAGGCCAAGAAATATGCAAAAAGGTGATAATTAGATGAGCAATAAGGAAGGATAGAAAAAAGACAGGATGCATGAAGTGTGGTTGAAGATGCAAGTATGGACTATTCTTGTATCCTGTCTTTTCCAATCCAAACCCATATCCTTCCTGTCTTTTCTATTTTAGATATAGCTAAAAATGCTTTGCATTTTCTTGCGCAAAAGTAAAGAATTCCACATTCAGAGAGATAGCTTTTATATTTTGCAATCTTGCAGTATCCATTTGAACTAATCAGAACAAGCCTGACATCTTTGCAGACCCAGATGGTCCAGTCAGCTGACAAAGACTGACAGATGGCCTGGCTGGCTCATGTTACTCTTCTCTCAGGATGAGGCTTTCTGAAGCTCTCCAGCAGACACGAGTGAACAGCTTTCATAAACATGAGACTTGCATAAGCAGCTCAGTGTGTCTACTCACTGTAGCTACCAGCTTTCAGAACATTTTCCCTTCCTTCCTTTTTCCATGCTTACCAGGCTATATCAATTACTGTACAGTAAAAAATCCTTCTCAAGTGCTTAACCTGTCTTTTCCCCAGTACCCAAAAAACTACTGTTAAGTGGGAGGTTCCATACAACCTTTTATAGCTCTATACATGTCTGTCTAGAGCTACTTGCTAGTAGATAAACTTTGGAACAAAGGTATTCTTGTGTGGTGTACAGTACCAGACCAACAGGGAGACTCACCAAGCAATCACATGTTTGTGAAAACCCTGAAAACCCTGTTCAAGCTACACTATTTCCTCACACTGGAAATCAGCATGTTAATAAGGAAACGTGCACACTGTTGTCCTCCTAAGCTATAGTTAAGATGTAGACAGAACAAGTACGTTCCAGATTTCACAATTTAGATGAGCTATGGACAACCAAGGGTATCAACATTTTGTTTTGGCAACCCAGCATGTCACAATATTGAAATCAAAAGTCACAAAGAATTTTCAAGAACAGTTTTGTCCTGTCTTTTCCAACATGGTTTTGTTCAGATGGTGGAAGTCTGAGGGAACTTAGTCATTTTGTTTAGAAAAAGTGAAGCTAAGGAAAAAATATAAATTATTTTTACACTTTTTAAAAAAAGGTGAAGGCGAACCTGACGTTTTTACCTTTACAGGTAAAAATGGCTGTAGTCACTTAGAGAACATGTGAGAGGAAAAAAAGGAAGCAAAACCCAAAAACTTTTTGAAGACCAAGCTTTGTCTTTATCAATAACCATCTCTAATATTTCATTTATGTAACTCTTTAAAAACAAAGTGCCCTGAAATTGCACAGGGGTACACTGGATAGAAACATCTGGCTATGAAAGATTTCTGCTTTTGATTATAGTTCCAGAACTACCAGGATTAATCATCATCTACCAGATCTTCTTTACAGAGTGCTCTTTACTTTGTCCTTCTTCAGAAGGGTGGCACACATATAAAGATTTATTTCATGCCACACAGAACTGACTAACATTTCTTTTCCTAATCATGATCACGTGAGTGATTTTGTCATGTTTAATTTGTAAGTCAAAGGTGGAAGTCATCTTTATGGAAACAATAAATCCTGCTTACAGGAAACAAACAGAAGGCATACCCTCTAAACTGGCTGGTGGGAGTAAGCAAGTGATAACTTCTTCTCCCTTGTCTTAAACAGCAAGTTCTCTTTAATCTGCATCTCAGAAACCAACATCTATGACCTTCCAATCTGTAGTTCTTGCTCTCTCCTCAATTTTTATTTTTCAGGAAGTGGTTTTCCAATACTTAAACTCAGTAGTGTCTGCATTTTGTGGGTACCAGAACAAGTTTTAAAAATTGAATGCCACTCTTAAGTCAGACATGTTTGAGAGTGGGCTGTGCTTAGGGGCCAAGACTGCAAGTTAAGGGATCATCATATGCAGTTGCTGGAATTTTCCAAACAACCTTAATTTCCTTTCCTGAGTACTACCTGATTATCAACAATGGAAGACTACCTCCTCCTGATGCATAATACTGTGAACTGAGTATTGTGCAACAGACATTCATAACATATTTAATCAATTACTCCTCTTACATAAACTGAGTACAATCACTTTGACATTTGTACAAACCTTATGGATTCAGTAAGTGAATTTAGTGCTGGAGGAGAACACGGAAGAGCTGAGGAAGAACAGGTCCAAGGTTCAAATTGTGCTAGACAGTAGCCATCACCTTTATTCATCAATGAATATTAAACTCACATATGAAGTTTGAAAAGGCTGTTAATGTTCTTTTCCAAATTATTTTAAACATAAGGAGTATTGTTCCACAATTTCATCAGTTGATCTCTTCATCAGAATTGCCAATGCTACAATTTATATAATGCATTGGTTTTAGTGTCAGAGTGGGATTTTGGAAGTTCATATCCCATCCCAAGACAATATTTGACACGCACAATCCATTTAGTTATTCCTTCAGCTATGCAAGTCTAGAGGTTTACAGTACAGCCACAGTCCAAATCACTGGAGTCAGTCAGCTTCAAAACCTACACAAAGCATCGTGCAACAGCAAGCCACCAATACAGCTGTGCCAATACAGGTACAGCTGAATTACCCACCTAAGAGTGCCATTTTCTCCTTTGTCCAGGCTGGTGAATCGACTGTACAGGCGGGTGATTTGACTGTGGGAAACTGAAGAGAAAAAGAAAAAATATGACAAATTAGCATGTCAATGATTCCTCATAGGAGCAGACCTCATTACACTGAACTGCGCTGTTGACAGAAGATGTGTTCAAAAAAGAGTTCACACAGAACCAGTTACATTGAAAGCACATGACAATAAGCATTTAGACTGTGTGTGCTATAAATCACAGCTTAATATTTAAAGAATCTACAAATTAGCTCATTCTTCAAATAATCTATCTAACTCTGTCTTCTACACATTTCTGGTTTTGATCTTTAACGATTTTTGGTTATCTGACTCAGTAAATGCCAACTGAAAAGATATTTGATTCACAATTCCACTTTATTTCCTTTAATTCCTTTATGGCTAGAAATAATCTGGACACAGCCTACACTGATGACCTCTACATAACTCACGACACTAAAGACCCCTGATACAGTATCTTTCCTTCTCTTTTGCTTATCTCTACTCCCATTGTCTTTTTTCCACCTAAAGACGGAAAGTGAACTCAGTTTCTCTGCATCTGGAAAGTGGTCAGAGGGACTTTAATTTTACTTTACTTTTCTTCCTTTTCGGGACTGCTGAAATCTGAACATTTTGGGGTTCAGAGAATAAGAGAATAACCTGACTTGGAAGGGACCCAGAGGGATCATTGGAGTCCAGCTCCTGGTTCTGCACAGCACCATCCCCAAGAACCACACATGTGCCTGAGAGCACTGTCCAAACACTTCATGTATTGTGTCCAGCTGGAGCTGTGACCAGCTCCCTGGGGAGCCTGTTCCAGTGCACTCTCTGGGTCAAGAACATCGCTTCTAATATCCAGCCTAAACCTCCCCTTTCACAGCTGCATGCTTTTTCCTCAGGGCCTATCACTGGAGACCAGAGAGCAGAGATGAGGAAGCCTTTGTTCCAGAACTTGGAGCCAAAGATAGATTTATTAATCAATTTAATAGTATTTTTTAGATCCTGCAATAAACCCGCAATACTTTGGTGCCCGGTCCTCTGTTAAGATCTCTTTGCCTTTGAGGGAGTCAATAGCTCCTCCCAATGTAGTGCCACTGGCAAACTTACTTAGTATGCCTTCCAGTCCTGTGTCCAAGCTGTTTACAAAGATGTTCATGAGAACCTGCCCTGAAACGGAGCCCTGCAGAACTCTATTAGTGACTGGTCACCAGCCTGATGTTACCCCATTCACTGTAACCCTTTGCACCCAACCCGGGAGCCAACTGCTCACAAAATTAATTTCCAGGCTTCTATGACATGGAATTAAAAATTTAAAAGCCTGTTTATAAAGAAATTTGAGAAGGAGTTGGGATACAAAGCAAGCGGAAAGTTATTTGCAGACTTTAAATCTGCAGTTTGAAACACAACTTACAATGGCAATATTAAGTTGAGCGTAACTGTGTCAATATTACCAAGGTAGTAGATAACCCAAGATATTAGACAACTAGCTCTTTAGGCTGTGATGTGAGCAGGACAAACCTATATAGAATAGCAATTCCTTTAACACTGAAAGAACACTTGTCCTGGTTTCAGCTGGGACAGAGCTCATTTTCTTCTTAGTAACTGGTACAGTGCTGTGGTTTTTGGATTTCATAGGAGAACAATGTTGACAGCACACTGTTGTTTTGGCTGTTGCTAAGTAGTGGTCACCCTAAGCCAAGGGCTTCTCAGCTTCCCAGGCTCTGCCAGTGAGGAGGTACACAAACAGCTGAGAGGGAGCACAGTCAGAACAGCTGATCCCAGCTGGCCAAAAGGATCTCCTGTCCCACAGAACATCATGTCCAGTGGTACATGTTCCCATATACTGAGGGAACTGGCCAAGAGGGGCCAATTGCTATTTGGGGACAGGCTGGGCATTAGTCAACAGGGGGTGAGCAGTTGTACTGTGCTTCACTTGTCTTTCTTGGGTTTTATTTCTCTTTCTGTCCTCTTCTCATTACAATTAGTATTATCATTGTTAGCAATAACATTTTTATTATTATTATATTCTGCTTTATTTCAGTTATTAAACTGTTCTTATCTCAACTCATGGGTTTTACCTCCCCACCTTGACAGGGAGTAAGCAAGCATCAGTGTGGTACTCAGTTGTCAGCTGAGGTTAAACCACAACAAGGCCCTACAGGAGATCTTGGCTTTTCAGCCTCTTCTGATGAAGTTAATAAACACATGAAATAAGACTGAATGGAATGCTAATGTTTACTCAGTAAAGGTGTGATTGTCTACAATGTTAAACTAGCACTTAAAGTAATTTTCAGATTTAGTAGTTTAAAAAGCCTTCACCAAGATGTGCACAATGCTTCTCTTACCTGCTCAAACTTATTTGGGAAGTGATTGTACAGTAGCTCTTTGATCTGTGACAAGTGAGGCAAATTTCTTTCTTCAGATTTGTTCTTTCTTTCTCGAGGCTATTTGCTTAGGTTCAACAGTTCCCTTCTTTAGCATGATCTGCCAGCAACTGGGTTTTCTCTCTCTCACACACACACACACAGTCAGCCTTCTTGCCTCCTCAGCAACTTTCATCCTTTGCATAGGATTGGGCAATTTGCTCAGTTTCACCTAAGGCAACCTCTGCAAACAGACTGGGCAGCTTCCTTACATTCAAGTTAAGCAACACACACAGAAAACTAGTACCAGTATTCTAAAGACTTCAAACTTCTGCATTTCCAATTTAATGTTTTAGATACCAAAACAACAACTGATGGTGAAAAAAAGAATGCTGAAGTTAGATCTCCTATTAGAAGCCCCATACTCGTGCTCCTCCCTCTAAACAAAGAAGGTGATGAGAATTCTACTCAGCTACCATTCCCAAACTGATGTCAGCATCTCCATTTTTGGAACATCTCTGTAACAGCTACTATGTGAGAAATAGTATGTAGCTGTTGACAGGAGAAGTGATATTTTCATTAACGTCATACTAGACAAAAAGCATATCATAGCTCTGTGGAAAAGCAGGATGATTCAGGTTCACCACTGGGTTCTGTCTTAATTTCCTTTTGGCTCTCATCCCTCACAAAAGCTGTGTCACTGGACATTCTCCAGTGCATTTGCAAGCAAACATAAAGATTCTTCTGAATACCATAGGAGAATTAAGATTTGCAATTTATGACTGCTTCCTGAAAATCCAAGGTTAAGGCTTAAAACTAGCTGAAACACCATCTTATCTATACAGCTACCCCACTAAGATGCTTCTAAAAAGTTAGGGTCAACACCTCTAAATTAGGAGTTGCTCCCTCTATTTTACCTGTGATAAATCACTGTAAAGTTTTTAGCAATTAGACACTGTCTACAACAGTAGCATAAACTCATGTAAATATATTTATATACTTAGAAAAATACATAAATATCCATCAGAAAAATCTATTATCTGCTACCATACAAACATTTTTTTCTCCTAAATTTAGGTATGAGCATTAGTTTATTATTAATCCTTAGGTAGAGTGCTTCGAAGCATGGAAAAAAAGGGTGTGAACCAAATAGTTTGAATATTGTTACATTCCAATGGAATTCCAACTCATTTCCCTGACACAAATAAACTAACACTTAAGAAGAATATATGATACCATTTATATTGGAAAGAAAACTGAAGAAAGCATTTTTAAGTAGCAAGAACAGATAAGAAAGCCTGTTCAGAAGAAAAATTGTCAGCTGGACACAGCATGATGACCTGAGAATTTTCTTGTGTAAACAAACAGCAAAGTGATACCTACGATGTTAATGACCTCTGCTTCTCAGCTACTTAGGAGGGCATCCTCCATTTATTATCATTTAATATTTGCTAGAAGTCTCAGGCAACCATTCTATCTGGCAAATAACCAAAACTGGAGTTTCACCTTCTCTAAGGTATTTTATGTTTATGGAGAACAACTCGATCAAATACTGTAGGGTAAAGTATCTAAGTATTAGAGTCCAGCTGAAATAATGCTCTCCCAGTTGCTGACTAGTTGCTGACAGGAATTTTCACTTCTTTCCAGTTAATAACACTTATCTCTCACAAGTTACATTACTACCTTTATGGTTTAAATGCCAGTCAGCATTCATTCCGAATGCCCTTACGGCAGCTTTAGCACTAGCCCATAAAACAACACTTGGAGAAAAAAATTACTATCCAACGACAGTTTCTGTGGGTTAAAAACTGAGAGAAACTCCAGCACCAGCCACCGAGACAGACAACTCTTCAAAACCCAAGGAGTTACTTCTGACGAATACAATAGTGCACACACCAAGAGCACTGCTTCCTTTCTATCCCACTGGGATCTGCTGCTGCTGCCGGCAGCGGTGGCGGCGAGCCGGAGGCGCCTCCCCGGTTTCCGCGGGCCTGCCAGACTCGCCCGGCCCGGGGCTGCGGG
>VXBS01003427.1:151881-216880 GCA_013400255.1 Sitta europaea | reverse complement strand
CGGGGCGGCGGCCGGCGCTGCCCCAGCGCTCCCGAACAGCCACCGGCACCTGCAGGCCGGGGCCGCCTGCCAGACTCGTGGCGGTGTTGATGGAAAGCGTCTCCCGGGTGCCCCGTAGTTGGGTGCTGGGGAAGGGCCCTGCTCTAAAGCCGCGCTGTGGAGTGTGCTCCTGTTTGGCTGCAAACAGGTAGCCTAGTGCAGTTTCTCTCTGTGACTCAATCCCGTTTCGCGATTTAGTGTTAGACATTCTTAACGCTGTTGCCAGTCTTCTGGAAGATTTCCCCCCCTGCGGTGTTGCAGATAATAAATTCCTTTAGTTTGTTTTCACCTTTGCGTGAAGAAAATCATGCAAGTCAAGTTAGTTTCTTATCGTGAAATAAGTATAATTTGGATTTTAGTTTCCTCTCTTAAAAACAAATCTACTGCGTGGATTTGTACAGCACATCTAATAGGCCTGCATGTATGTGACCAACACATTTTTTAACTTGCACGGGTCATTTGTGTTGTCACTCCTTTAGTGTGTATGTATGAGTGTTGTGACACTGAGAGGTTGGTAAGATAATGAGGGAAAAGTGCCAGAAATAAAACTGTAGCTTGATCCTTTTTGCAGGGATACAGGATATTACCTGTAATCCTTCTCTTGTTTATTTTTCACGTGTATATTGATGAAGTTGCTGAAAATACTGCCTTACAATTCTCGATGGATCAAATGAACAAGTTTTCTTCCATTTGGATAAGGTGATAAGCTGTAAATTCTGCAGTAAAATGCTCTTTGACAGGCTAGACTACATGCTAGACATTGGTTTGGATGGCAAGCCCTCTTAGAGCATTTTTTGGACATAGTTCCCTTTTCGTGGTCTGGGGTGGAGGGAGTAAAAACCAAACAAGACTGAAAATATCCCTGCAGTTATTATTTTGTGAGCACAGAATGGCAAAGTGTGAGGTAGCTTGGTGCTGCTGTGTAGGGCAGATAGTATAAATGCATTGTCAGAGGCCTCCATAAATACTGTTAACTGCTCTTTTGGGACAAGAATTACTCTAATTGAACAATTAAATAGTTAGGTTTGTTTTTCTGCTAGTTTAAACTTGGAAGCAGAGCTCTGATGCCAACGTTTGTGTTCAGTATGTTTGAAGGTATTCTGTTTACTATGTATTTGCTTCTGCTACACTGCTGTGTATTTTTTATTTTAAATAATAAGTTAGGCCATATCTGTAACTTTGTTTTTTGAGGGGATTGGAAAATCCAGAGCCAGTGCCCCACTGGCTCTTCTCTGTATTTAAAAGTGATTAAAAGGTGGAACACAGATCACTGAAATGCTGTCTCATTCCTTGGAAAACAATATGAAACCTTACCACAAAAGCAGAATAGCAAAGTAAGGCATCTAGTTTACCTAGATTTACTCAGAAAAGCAATTAAAATGGCTTTTTTAAATTTCAAACTCAAATGGTGTGAACTCAGAGTTCAGTTGAATATGAATATTATTTGTTCAACCTAACATAACATTAGTATATATATAGTATACAATTAAATGGCATAAGTGTGAACTTCTGATTAAGGATGCTAGAAGATTCAAAGTGCCAGCCTGGCAGTGCAGAAGGTATTTATTTCCAAATGCTGGTTTTCTAAACTGTTAGAACTCAAGGGGAGAGGAAGGCAGAAAGCAAATTGCTGTTAAATTTGATACTGAAACCTAACATAACATTAGTCATGATGGCACAAGGGTTACTCTGCAGCTTCTGCCCATTTTACCCCTCTAACATATTTACCTAAATGTTACCATCAGTAATGAAATCTTCTCAAAAATCTGTTTTGTCCTTAAACTGAGTGGGCAGAAGGATGGATTTGTTTCAAAAATGTCAAAGAGAGGTGGAATGAATGTCATCACCACGCGAATCCACTGAAGCAGTATGTTGGTGATGTAAGCAGTTACACACAGCAGTGGATCAGGCTGCGTGCCGTTCATTTGTTTGTTCCTATCTTCTCTCACTTCAGTGCTCAATCAGTTTTTGCTACTGGAAATCTTTGTTAAAACCTAGCGTAGAAATGAAAGCATGGAGAATGAAGATTTCTCTGCCACTTAGCCCTCTGTATTATTACTTTGATCGGCAGAGAAGCACTCTGTGGCTGTCAGCATATAAGTAAATGAAAGACTGAATTGAATGTCTGAGGTATTCACTTTTCAGTATGCTTGTGTAACACTTACTAAATTTGTTTGGGGCATCGTAAATATGTTTTGAGGATATTGTTAAGCTCTCCTGTGCTTATTTGTTTATTTGGTAGGCAAGATCAGACTAGTAACTGTTTTGAGGACAAGAGTATTTAATGTTATATGTACAGGAGCCTCGTGGAGCAATTAAAATATGAAGACAAGCAAAAGCATGTCTTTTTATATGGGTGAAATGCAGAGTAGTTATACTATGTCAGGTCAAGGAGAATTTTATTAAATGTGGAAATGCAAGGTTGGGTTTTGGGAATGTGGTTTTCTGCAAAGAGCCAGCAGGTGAGATGTCATGTTCTGAGTTAACTGTGTTAATATAGTACATGCCCTTGTTGATGGATACATTTTGAAATGGAATGAGAAAAGGAATCACCACACTTCTTTTGCTGTGATAGTAGGGAGAGATTTTTGCTCTTGTAATATATGTAATTTTTATTGGTGCTCCTAAGAAAGGAAACCCCTTTCACCTTCAAGGTGTTCTTTTCTGCCACCTCATGAATGATCTCTTCCGTTAGAGGCACAAGTTTCATGTTTCCCCTCATTTTTTAACCTTTTTACTTAAGTTCTTCACAGAAAAGGTTGCCAAGCATTGGAACAGGCTGCCCAGGCAAGAAGTTGAGTCACTGTCCCTGGAGGTATTTAAAAGATATGTGGATATGGTAGTTGGAGACATGGTTTAGTGGTGGACTTGGCAGTGTTGGACCAGCAGCTGGACTTGATGATCCTAGGGGTCTTTCTCAGCCTAAATGATTTTGTGGTTCATAGCCCTCTCTTTTGGAAGACAGTTCTTGATTTTAGTTATTTTCTTTATTTGGTTTAGTTTCAAATGACTGTTAAGTACTATGACATGTGTAGATGAAAGTTGCTTGGAAAATGTGCATCTTACTACCCTTATCATAGGGAAAGCTTTCAGGTGTTGCTAAGTTCTGCTGGAAATGAGTATTTGGTGACAGGTTAGTCATTAAATTGCTGCCAGGTATGCAAAGACCTAATATGTAGAAAGCTTCACTCAAAAAATTGTTTTTATCACAGAGTTGTTACCTTGTCTAACTAGTTCTGGTGTGTAATTGGTTATTCTCTGTGGGTAAGGATGTTAACTCTAGACTCTGTATTAAATAAGAAATTATACAATTTGCTCTTGTTCAAGCACAGCCATTAGTCTTAAGATGAGAATCAGTTATCATAGTTTATTGTAACTTTGAAGTTCTGAATGTTATCTGTAATTTTGGAGGATAAAAGACTTAGAAAGTGTTAGATGCTGAGGTTTGGATCTGTATATATGAAGAGAGAACAACTTGAAAATTGGATACTCAATCTGTATGTTCATTTACATAAACATAAAACAATTTAGTCACTGATTTTATAATCAAATAAATATAAAATGTATTTCAATAAATTATTGTGAAGGTTGCTTTAGGTTTTGTAGAATTTTTAAGAAGTGATAGAAACCAGAAGAATCCTGCAGAAGAACAATTAATCTAAGTCTGACTGGTTTTAATTTGAGCAACCTGTTCTAGTGAGAGGTGTCCCTGCCTATGGCAGTGTTTGGAGCTAGATGTTCTCTAAGGGCTTTTCCAATCTAAACCATTCTATGATTTTTTATCCTCCAACAGAAGTAAAATCTTAAGGTATTTATTTATTTGTTTGCTTGTAAATATTTAAGATCTTGACAGCACTTTCATTTATACAGTAACAACTCTGGCTTTGGAAATCATGTACATTTCTCATTATTATTGTAACAGTGATGGCATCTTTTGTAGTCAAAGAAAAGTAAAATTTGAGTTGACAGAGCTATTATTGTAACAGTTGTTTTGATGTCCTTCCTAGTTGAAGGAAGAGAAAACTGCAGTTGACAGAGCAATGAAATGTTTTGATGCCTTTGTTTCTAGAGTCTGTAGTATGCAAATATTGCAGGGGAATGCATTTGGCTTTATTAAGAACCTTAAATCCAGAGAACAAATAAAAAATAAAATTGGATGGACAATTTTTAGTAGTTAAAAAATATAATGCTAGAATACATTCTAAATTTGTAAATATTAAAAAATATTTTGCAAATTGCTTTTTACGTGTTATTTTTCTTTAACAAAATAACAGTTGCACTTTAGAGTGAAAGGGGGTTTGGTCAAGTATTTGTAGCTTGTTTGCCAGCAGGTAACAGGTATATTTTCAGTGCTGAAACAATAGTATTGCTTTAAGGTATTCAGTATTCTGTAGTATACTACAGTCAGTAGACTACAGCTATGAACTGAGTGGTAAAAACAACAGAGGAGTGGTTTTTTTAGTGGTTCTTCCTTTTTGGAGTCAGTTATGTATATGCCATCAGTTCAGGGTTAAACATGCTGTCTTTAATAACAATGAAAGCTTACTTTGTATGATTAAGGACTGTCTTCGTAGTACTTTGAATTTGTGGATTATCATACTAGGTTAAAACAGTGCTTGTTCCTATCAAACAGCAACCACAAAGTCATGATCCAGGAGATCTAGCTTTTGGCTGTGGTAGTACTGTGGTGGAAAGTTGAATGGCAGTTTCTGTTTACTATGCCTATTAACTGCAACCGAAGCTTTTGCCAGAATTGCCTTGGTAGATCTGTCTGCCCCCCAGGTTTGCTCCTTCCAGAGGAGTTGTTGTGCTGATGGCTGTTGTTTCCTTTCACAGCTGTGTGTTCAGAGGCACCTGTGCATGAAGAGAAGTTTGTTCTATGGCCTCAGAGCTGGGTGCCAGGGAGGATGGCAGCTGCTCAGAGCTGGCAAAGCCCCTCTATCTGCAATACCTGGAGAAAGCTCTGCAACTGGATCAGTTCTTACGACAGACCTCTGCCATCTTTAACAGGAGTATATCCAGGTACCAACAGCTTTTCTATTTCCCTTGGGAGTGGCAAGGAAAGACAGGCATTTTTATTATACTGTTCCCAGTCAACACCATATTAAGAATTTATCAGTGGCTTGTTCATTAGAAACTCTTCTGCTTTAAAGAAGGAGAGGTCACTTGGATTGTTCAGCCTAGAGAAGAGGAAATCTAAAAGATACTGTCAAATTTAGTACTAAATCTAGCATTAGCTTTGAGTTCTGAAACAAAGCCTTTCTGATTTCTTCTCTCTGGTGATCGCTGACAGGACCTGAGGGAATGGCATGAGGTTTTGTCAGGGGAGACTTAGGTGGGATATTAGGGGAAGGTTCTCTATCCAGAGGGTGGCTGGGCACTGGAACAGGCTCCCTAGGGAAGTGGTCACAGCACCAGCCTGACAGAGTTCAAGAAACATTTGGACAACCCTCTCAGGCACATGTGTGATTCTTGGGGACTTTCCTGTGCAGGGCCAGGAGTTAGACTAAAGATTTTTGTGACTTCCTTCCAACTTGGGATATTCTGTGATTGTATGAAAGATTTTGGACTGTGCTTCTCTCAGTTCATAGTGATAATACAGTCTGTTACCAGCTCTTGTACCAATTAGTACAATGTTTTAAAGCTCTTTTTTGTAGCTGAGTGACCAAAACTTTCTTTGTCTGCAAAAAGTAGGATGAGGAAGCCCTAAGTAGATTTTCAGGGATACTTACAGCTTTAGTCATAAAGAAAATGGAAGGACTATTGTCAGATGCAGAATTTGTCTAAGTTGTAGCAATGAGGCATCATCAGTGTGTGTTTCTGTCCCAACACAATTACATTTTTAATTTCATCAGTGTTTTGGAATTGTAGAGTTACAAAATTGGTAACTGAAGGCGCCACAGATAAGATATATTTACAAGCATGTAATAAGACCCACAAAAGGATTAGAAAAGTTATATATACATTTCTCACATGTCCCAGTGAGTATGACAATATTGTGCTTTGGTTTGACTTGCATAGCTCATGCTTCTAAAACTAGATAGCTAATTAAAGATTGGAGGTGCAGGTTGATAGCATAGCCAGGCTGATCTCATGATTAACTATTGCTAAGGAATGAATGGGAAATTATTAACAGCAATATTTCTAATGTGTAAAACTACATCTGAAGCTGTCTCAATTCTCAAACCTTTAGACAAATGCCCATGTGTAAGAAAGCTGGACGGGCATCTTCTCTTTTCAATATTTTCCTGTCATTGTCACTTTATTATGGATCTTCTTGCAGTGATGAAAGCGAAGATGGATTGGATGACAATCCTTTGCTGCCTCAGTCTGGGGATCCCCTGATGCAAGTTAAGGAAGAGCCTCCAGACTCCTTGCTTGGAGAGTCTTCTGGAGCAGGGAATTCTGGGATGCTGAACACACATTCCCTGAATGGAGTACTCCAGCCAGGTAGGCATGTGCTAGCTTGAATCTCTGCTTTCTTTGGATTAGTCTGGAAAAGCATTATTTCTCTAAGAACTTTTTTTTTTCCCTCTAAACAGAACCAAAGTCTGAAAAAGGGAGCTTGTATAATTTTTCCAAACTGAAGAAAAGCAGAAAGTGGCTGAAGGTAAGAATATTGGAAATAAATGCAGCTGTTGTGGAATCTCTGAGTTGCCCACCTAGCCATTCTCAGTCATTTACCAGCAGTCCTGGCTAACTAGGGAGGTCCCAGTTGACTGAAAGTTTGCAAACATGACAACCATTTACAAGAAATGCTGGCAGGAGGACCTAGGGAGCTACAGAACTGTCAGCCTGTCCTTGGTGCTCTGTGAAAGGTTATGGAGCAGATCATCTTGGGTGTGATCACACAGCATGTGCAAGATAACCAGGGGATCAGGCCCATCAGCATGGGTTTATGAAAGTCAGGTCCTGCTTGACCAACCTGATCATATTCTGTGACAAGGTGATTTGCCTAATGGATGAAGGAAAGGCTGTGGGTGTCTGTTTAGACATCTGTAAAGTCTTTGTCACCATCTCCCACTGCATTTTCCTTGATGAAGTGGCAGCTCATGTTTGGATGGATGCATGGTTTACCAGGTGAAAAATTGTCTGGATGGCCGGGCCTAGAGAGCAGTGGAGCCTGGAGGGACATCCAGCTGGTGGCCAGCTCCAGTGGTGATCCAGGGGCTCAGTACTGGGCCTGTTTATTGTCTTTATCAGTGATCTGAATGAAGGGTCACATGCACCCTCAGTCACTTGCAGACAGGTTGGGTGGGAGTGTTGGTCTGCTGGAGGGCAGGAAGGTTCTGCAGAGGGTCTGGACAGGCTGGATCTTGGGCCAAGGCCAATTGCATGAGGTTCACAGCAGCCCCATGCAGTATTACAGGGTTAGTAGGGGGGGAAGAGTGGCTGCAAAGCTGCCCACAGGAAAAGAACCTGGGGAGCTGGCTGACAGCAGCTGAATGTGATCCAGCAGTGTCCAGGTGGTCAGAAAGGCCAGTGGCATCCTGGCCTGGATCAGCAGGGAGCAGGGCAGTGATTGTCTCCCTGTATTTGGTGTCCTGGTGAGGCCACACCTCAAACCCTTTGTCAAATCTGGGCCTCTCACTTTGAGAAGGACATTGAGGTGCTGGGGCATGTCCAGAGAAGGGCAACAGAGTGGGGGAAGGCTCTGCAGCACAAGTCTTAGGAGGAGCAGCTGAGGGAGCTGGGGGAATTAAGCCTGGAGAAAAGGAGGTTTGGGGTGGACTTTCTTGCTCTCTACAACTCCCTGAAGGGAGATAGTAATGAGGTGAGGATGAGTCTTTTCTCCCAAGTAACAAGCCATAGGGCAAGAGAAATGGCCTCAAGTTGTGCCAGAGGATACTTAGATTGTATATGAGTTAAATTTTCTTCACTGGGAAGGATGGTCAGGCATTAGAACATGCTGCCCAGGGAAGTGTTGGAATCATCATCCCTGGAGGTGTCCAAAAGGTATTTGGATGTGGCACATGGGAGTGTGGTTTAGTGGTGGACTTGGCAGTTAGTCTACATTCAGGATCTGAATTAATTTTAGTACACTGTCCAAATTAAACTGATCTATTATATAAAGTATTAGATGGAGGTTTGGGGCTTGACAGAAGATTTGGTTTTGAGTTGAACTCGGTACAAGGTCTCAGTGAGGATGGCAGAAAAGAGTGGAATGGTGGCTTTATGCTGTCTTTGCATTTTCACTGTATTGTAGCCATCTTAAGGTAGCAAAAACATGTTGCCAAGAGGTCAAACAAGAGCCAAACTTGCAGAAACTGATGCAGGTAGAAGTGGTAGAATAGCAGGACAAACTACAAATGGGGTAGAGAAGCACCTGCAAACCACACATCACAAAATACCCCTGCTGTTATCCTGGCTCTTCTCACTGCTGCTTTTCTGAGACCACAAATAGACAAAGTGGACTAAAATGTTTTAACTACCACAGACTAACAGAAAACTACTTTGCTTCAAATCAGAAAATGTATAATGAATTCACTGCTACACAGGTCTGCTCCTCAGAAAATTTATTTTCTATGAGTCATTTTAGATGGACAGTTTGTATGTGCTAAGGATCATTGCTGGGCCAGACCCACACCCCTTTATTAGGTGAAGGCTCGAGAGTAATTTGCATAAATAAACAATTCAGCACCAGGACTTGGGATTGTTAAATTAGTTTCCATTTCTTCTTGTTAGAGTATCCTTCTGAGTGATGATTCCAGTGACACAGATTCACCAAGTGATGAGGATGGAGAGGAAGAAGAAGAGTTTTCTCTTTCAAGGGAGGAACTTCACGATATGCTGCGATTACACAAGTATAAGAAATTGCATCAAAGTAAATATAGCAAAGACAAAGAGGTAAAAAGTCAGAATTTTTACATTTCCTTGATTTTTATAATTTTTGTTAAATAACTGCAGTATTTTTACTGCTCTTATGTTTTTATCAAAACTCATAATTTTGTGGACTGGAAAACACACTGTTTGGTAAGCAGAACTGTCTAACAGCACTTTTAGAGAAGGGTTATTTAATCTGTCAGTAATGTATGTAACTAGTACTGGCACATGTTGTATAGAGCTTCCACAGTGCTCTGTCCCAGTCACTAGAGCACATACTGGGTGTTAGAACACAAGACTTGGATGATATATGCGCAATGTATATAAAAATGGAGATGCTGCAAGTTAAATTATAACACAGGTAGCAGCTGCTATTCAAGTGTATTTATGTCATCATTGAAGTGATGAATAGTAAAGTGATGTTTACAATCTTGAAAGGGAGTGCCTAGTTTACTACCTTGTCATTTTCTGTCATGAGCTGAGGTTTTACTTGACTCTTTTTCTTTCTTGTTTTTTTCCTGTTTGTTTTAGATTTTCTTTTGATATTCTCGTTCTTTCCCTTAGAAGAAAATACTCTGTTGCATTTTGCATTTTTCTTAATATTAAGCATAAATTCAATGGCTGCTTTGAGTCTTATAATATATCTCTTCAAATCATAAGGGCTTTTGCAGAAATATTCACTGTTGATTAGAGTTGCAGCAGAAAGTCTTAGATGAAGGAGGTTATCCTATTCTGTTACCTGAGAATGTGCCTGAAGTTAAAATTTGTCTTCCTGTTTTATATTCTTTTCGAATTTCTCTGGAAGTGTGAAGAAATATTTTCTCACACAGGTCATTGCTTCTCTCTGTTTCTTTCCTTTGTTTACTTGTGAAGCTCTGAACCAATATTGTGTTAGCTTCTTGAAATATTTCATAGCTACATAAATATTCATACACCACATTTTTACACAGGTCATAATTTTGTTAGATTTTACACAAATACTTATTTCCAGATTAGTAAGAAATAATACCCAGTGAAAGTAACCAGTGAGTGTATTGTCAGATCAGCAGTACACAGTTATGAGGGAAGGGGAACATATATCAGAAAAGTTTGTTGATGGTCATAGTCTCATTTTTCAAAAATCTTCTATTAATTTAAAATTAATGAAAATTAATTTCTGAGCGGTATTGTCTTTAATTTGCCTGTGTATATGTAACCTGTGTGGAGTTCTTCAGTACTTCATTTGAATAATGCTGGGAATATACTGGCATTTTTCATCATTTAGGGGAAAAAATGCTGAGGCATCTATATTTTTACTTGACAGTCTTGAGTGTTCAAGTTGTTTGTCCTTACAGAAATCTTTTAAATGCCTTGTCTTTAAACCCATTCTTTTACATCCTTTGGAATGATAAAGTAGAACATGTATGTAATTTGGGAATGCAAGCAAAACAAATATTAGGTCCATAACTGTCCCTCTTCCTGTAACATGTTGTCTTGCTGGGCAGCACCTGTATGGAAGAGGTGGAGCAGTGTGTTTTGGAAGTACAACCTTCACTGCCTGCTCTTCCCTCCTGCTTAACCAGGCGGGCTCAGTGCCCAGTGCAGGACTTGGAGCCCACCCCTGGGACCAGTGGTTTCCCTTTAGACACTCTCTAATAGTTGATAACAAATGCAAAATATGGAGAAGTGCGTGCTTCCTGGTCTGTTCTTGATGTTGAGGATCTGAGTTTGTCTGGGGGCTGTCTGTGCCCTGCTCACTCTCACCCTTCAGTTGCAGCAGTACCAGTACTACAGCGCGGGGCTGCTCTCCACCTACGACCCCTACTACGAGCAGCAGCGCCACCTGCTAGGGCCCAAGAAAAAGAAGTTTAAAGAAGAGAAAAAAATAAAAGGTAAAATCACTAACTTCATGCTTTTAAATGGCTGCTGTGCTTTAACTTCTTTCCTATGTTGTTTCCCTTGATTAAACATAAAAGTTCAAAACTTGTGGGTTTTGCAGGGAAATTCCAAGTTCTGACAAAGAAAAATGTCTTCTGAAAATATTGTGTTTTATTGTCTGGCTTCTCGAAAGCTAGGGTGGAAAAAAGGAGTGTGACTGTAGAGTTCATGGCTTTGTGGACCTTATTCAGTGGTTTGCAGTGCATAAACATTGTTTCATATCATGATCCATTTACTCAAGAGTATTTTGAAAACATGATAGGTCCTTGGAAAGTGTAAGAACTTATCCAGTACCTGCTGCAGTTATTCCTGAATATGTGGTTTTAACGGTCAGGAAGTTACAGGGAGTGTTTTCTGTAAAATAGAGGGAACTTGATGTTTGATATCAGTTAGAATAGAATTATGTCTCTGATGTAACAGCTGAAGTTTCTGAGATGCACATTTACCAGGAAGTATAGTTTCTTTTCTTGTTTGGGCTGGCAGTAGTTGTGAATCTGTAAGGAAGCAGAGAAGGCTGTGAACTGTCAGTGTAAGGTGAACTCTCTTAGTGCAAGTACTTAAGTTTGAGCTGTGTTTTAAAGGGGTTATTTCAGGCTGTCTTCCTTCTCACAAGTTCCTTTAACTGTGGTGGTTTTTTCCTCCACTAATCTTCTAGCATCCATAATTTTGCATACTCACAGTGAACATTTTTAATATCTGATATCAGTATCAGTTTCCTCTGAAAGCTGGTATGACATGACAACTTGTCAGTCTCTTTCAATACAGTCTTCTCTTTGCTGAGAAGTTTGCTTTGAGACTTATTGTACCAGATGATAATGTTGTCACCTTTAAATGTTTTACCTTTATATATCTTTAAGTAGAATTTCGCCACAAAGCAAGAAACATTGCACCAAGTCCTAGACATTTTAACTCTCAAGGGATCTTCCCATGGGTGGAAGTAACTGCATTTCACACCTCTATGAAACAGGAAAAGCCTTTATTCGTTATCAAGTAATGAGGAAATATCTAATAGAATTGGCAAAAAAGGTTGAGTTTGGCTTTGGTTGGTCCCAGATATAAACCAACTAGGCAGATTTACTTAGGAAAGGTGCCTGATCAAATGCGCCCCAAAAATAGAAATGTATTTTTGGTTGTTCTTGCCATGCAGGCAAGTTGAAAAAAGTAAAGAAAAAGAGGAGACGGGATGAAGAACTCTCTTCAGAGGAGTCACCACGACGCCACCATCACCAGACCAAAGTTTTTGCCAAGTTTTCCCACGATACTCCACCACCTGGGACCAAGAAAAAGCACATGTCTATTGAGCAGCTGAACGCACGGCGGCGCAAAGTGTGGCTCAGCATTGTTAAGAAGGAGTTGCCAAAGGTGAGCTTGGCTAACTGCAGTAGATCAGTGATGATACAAGAAAGTGAAATAGAAAATTAACTCAGCAGGGACTTGACACTTAGAAAAACAGAGTAAAGTAAGATCTGGTTTTTCTGGTGGTTGTTATTGACCTAACTAGAATTCTGTAATCCATAAGCAACGTGTAGTTGAAATATCACTGAAGTATCACCAGATCACTAAACAGCTCATGCAGTGCTTTGCCTTGGCAATGAAAAGTGCAGTAAGTTCTAGCAGGTACTCACACTGATCTCCAAGATGGCAGTATAGAGCAAACCAGTATCTGGGTTTACAGGTAAAGTTCAGAAAAGGGGTGTTTCAGTCACAGCACCTGCACTTTTCAACCCTTACCTCAGAAGCAGACCAGGGAAAAGTGTTTGTATCACCTACAGGACAAGCTCAGGCACACTTGAAACAGAATGCTGGGTTCACTGTTGATAGTTTTCTGAGATGGTCAGAGTGGACCTTAGAACCTGCCTTTTGAAGTTCACAGTTAACAGACTTTGGATTCTAGGAAGTTGTGAGTCATGACTGTATCATCCTTTATGAACTTAAAAGCCAGACAAAGAATATGTGCAGTGAGAGAGACCGTAGTTTTTCAAAAGATTAATTTTGATCATGTGAAGAACACAGGATCTACATAAATGATTAACATCTTTGGGAAACTGGAAAATATTGTTTGCCTCAGTGATAAAAATGGAGTAAGAGAACCCTGCAACAGTAGTAATTAAAGAAACAATTGTGAAGAAGGAGGTGTTTTGCTTCCTTCAGGATTTGAAATATATTTATGTATGCCTTCATTAATTTAGGGATGAAATTAGCTGTTTCAGTCAAAATTAAGAATACTCTTAGCACCTATCCTAAATTATATTATTATCCTAAATTATACATGTGTGCATGACTGAAGTTGGCACATGTACCTGCTGAAGACTAGATAGTGATTTTTTAAAAAATACTATGAAGCCATTACCCTTTAACTAATTTCCAGGTTGTGTCCTTTTACAGGCATACAAACAAAAAGCTTCAGCCCGTAACCTCTTCCTAACCAACAGCAAAAAAGTAGGTGGTGTTTTGTTTCATACTGTTCCTTGTCCTGGATGTAATAAGCAAACTGTAACCTCTTTATGTTTCTTCTGTTTCTAGCAAGGCAGTATAGGATAAAGCACTGTATAATAAGTAATTGTGATTTATTATAAGACTTTCATTTTTTAGTTGTGTTGTTTTGTTTCATAAGCAACAGATGAAACAAGCAATATGAGTTCCTTTCCATCAGATGAGTCTTTTAAGTATTATGCCATGCTGAAACTGTATTCAGATTTTGACTTCTCCACCATCTCAGAATTTTTTTGGAAGATTGCATTCTCTCATGCCATTTCAGAAGCATTGCTGCTGAGTAAATATCACATTTTTTTCTCTTTTGAGGTATCAGACTTGGTTATAAATAAATCTGATATTGTTTATTGCTGGCTTTCTTTACAATCTGCCCATTTTACCACTGTTCCCAAATCTTATTTCCCTCCAGCTTGCCCACCAGTGCATGAGGGAAGTCCGTAGGGCTGCTCTGCAAGCACAGAAGAACTGTAAGGAGACTCTGCCACGGGCACGTCGTCTCACCAAGGAGATGCTGCTCTACTGGAAGAAGTATGAGAAGGTGGAAAAAGAGCATCGGAAACGAGCGGAGAAGGAGGCGCTGGAGCAGCGCAAGCTGGATGAGGAGATGAGAGAGGTACAGCCAAATCACAGATGGCTGACATTTAATCTGCTGAGGAGACACAGAAGTGGCTGGATAATTGGAGTTTCTAACTCCAAGCCATGAAAATCAGTTATTTGTTATGTTTCATTGCTTTTCTGCATATTTCTTTCTGTGCTATCTTATTTTTCTTTGAGTAATTATTCTGATGTTAGCAAGAGGCGATTAAAAAAACTCCAGACTGCATAAATTCTTTATAAATGAGTGAAATTGAGGAAAGAATGAGAAGCAGTGGACATCTCACAGACATACACAGCTCGATGTTGGTAAAGGCAAATGTTTTGTGATGCTTTGTCCATCTTTCTGGGTCCAGAAGGGAGGACATGTTCATTGACATAGGATTGTTTTCCTGTCCTTTTTTTTGACTGCTGTAAGCTGATACTGTAATTTATGTATGGGGCACTGAATTTTTCTGAGCTTGCATTTCTGTTGGCCAACTAGCAACTTCCTGAAATGCATTACAGAGTAAAAAGGATTGAATTTAAGAAAATTTCCTTGTAAAAGGTCTCTGGTGAATCTGTGGTTGTTGCTTTAGGTGTGTATACCTTATATAAGGAAATGTTGGATCTTTAGAATCCTTATATTTAATATAAGAAGCCTTATATTTAGCTTTATGCTTAAATTACACTTGTAGTTTGTGTTCTTCTCTTTCTTGCAAATTCATAAAGATTTTATGAAGTTTTCTGCTGACTGGTTAATAGGCAGATTTTAACTGTTGCATTTTTTTGCCAGAGCCTATGGGTGAAAACAGCTTCTGCAGGGTCTTGCTGAATGCTGAGTGATGATTGTATCTCAGCTGTATTACCTCTTGATGTATTTCATGGCTACTACCATAATTCCCTCTGCTAATAATGTGGGAGTGAGGTTGCCATGAGAGCATTTCTTAACTGCTGAGTTCCTTTACTATAGATCACTAAAATGGTGGTTTTGTTGTAATTACTGAATTTAAAAGAACTTTTAATTTACAACAGTGTTATATTTTAATACAGATGTTTATGAAGGTGGTCAGAGTTCTTATGTGCAGCTAATAATGTAGCACTTAGAAAAGTGATGTGTTTAACATAATCTAGATAGATTAGTTGTTGATACATTATTAGATTTTTTTGTTTGTTTGTTTGTTTAACTGTATTTTTAAGATTGAACTCTTGTCCTGTCTCTTTTTCCCCTCTTCTGTTTCTGGTAAATGTTGTTCTCCCAGGCTAAGAGACAGCAGCGAAAACTTAACTTCCTGATCACACAGACTGAATTATATGCCCATTTTATGAGTCGTAAACGAGATATTGGACATGATGGGATACAGGAGGAAATCCTGCGCAAGCTGGAAGACAGCTCTACCCAAAGGCAGATTGATATTGGTGGAGGAGTAGTGGTCAACATCACCCAAGAAGATTATGGTAAGTGATTCATCTACAGTTCTTTCCTTGCACTCTTTTGAATTACTGTACTCTGTGTGTTACCATGCAAACTTAACAACTTCACACACAGCATCCTTCTCTGCGAGAGGGACTGCTGCCATTATTGGAATTTATCTGTATGTTTGGGTGGTTACTGCTGCAGAGCTCTAATATGGGTATGGTATTTTCAGATAGCAACTATTACAAGGCCCAAGCCCTGAAGAATGCTGAGGATGCTTACCAGATTCATCAAGCCCGGGTATGTATTTTTTGGATCCATGAAGTAGAAGAGCAAGCAAAGTAATTGATGGAGACCACAGTACCAGGATCTTTCATAGCAGCCAAGTCAAATAGGATAATCCAAGGCCCAGATTTAAATTTAATTCCATTGACACATTTTGTGCTAAACAAGTAGAAAACCAGAGTATAAAGATTTGGGCTATAGGAGCAGGCTCATTTTCTCTTTGTTTCTGGCAAGTATCGTGTCTTAATGTGAATTGTAAAGCCTTTTACACTACAGTTTCTTGCTAAGTTAATATACTCACCATCTCATGCATTACCTTCCTCTTCCTGTTCAGACTAGATCATTTGATGAAGATGCAAAGGAGAGCCGTGCTGCTGCTTTACGGGCTGCTAACAAGTCTGGTACTGGGTTTGGAGAGAGCTACAGTTTAGCAAACCCATCTATCCGAGCAGGAGAAGATATTCCACAGCCTACCATTTTCAATGGGAAACTGAAAGGTTATCAACTGAAAGGCATGAATTGGCTGGCTAACCTATATGAGCAGGTATATTAGTACATCTTGCAAATTTTTATAACTCCTGGGATTTTTTAAGTCATTAGAAAGAAAAATACTGGGTAGGGCACATACCAGCATTCTTGGTTATTTAGGAAATTACAGCTTTGAATGGGGTGTTGAGTTCAGCATTCTTTGAGTGGTTTATACAACTGTTTATCTCTGAGAAGATACATGGAGGAGACCTTTCCTGCTTGGAGTTGCATACTCATTCAGGCTTGGCTCAGCTGACAAACTGCAGGCAGTCTTGTCCTTGTGAGTGTGCCCAGGTCACAGTGGGATCATGAAGTGCAGAAAGGTTTAGGAGGAAAATTAGACTGAGAGAGCAATGAAATACAGTTGAGATCAATCCTCTCAGGAGCAGATATAAGAGGTGATAAAGTTTCAAAGTGTCAGAGTGGTTACAGTGGGGCTTTCCCCACTTCATTCAGTAGCAACTGTTCTGCCAGTCCTTTGTAGATTAAAAAGTAATAAAGTGAAGGTGTTCATTTATGGATCTTTTGCAGGGCATCAATGGAATCCTGGCAGATGAAATGGGTCTGGGTAAAACAGTACAAAGTATTGCTCTCCTTGCACATCTGGCTGAGGTAGGTGGATTATAGCTTGTTTCTGGGTAATATGCTTGATAGAAGATGCATACTTGTCACATGTTGGAAGTGAATTTTGGATTATAAAGCTTAAGTATCTTAAAAGGTATTTTATACGTTGTTTTCAAGTGGAGCCATTGAAATAGTTATAAATATGTATGTATGTCAGTTTTTATTTATATAGAGTTCTCATTTATTCACAGAGTAATATCTTCTCACTCGCACTGAATGTGAAAGCCTCAGGAGAGAACAAGTTGTTCTCTTGATGGTTCACTGAGTTTTACAGATCAAAGTCCTCAAATTCTGAGCTTTGTGGCAATTAGCATTAATTTCCATATTCCAGTGGTTTTTTTTAGGAAGCTTAGTGATTATTCTGTGCCGGGGCAGACAAACAAAACAGAATAACAAACAGGAGCTTACTTCTTAATGCAGAAGCAGATACATTTATTTCAAAAAGTAAATTGCAATCCAGTCACTTGCCCTGAATAGGAGATATCAGTGAAGTGATACTAGAAGCAAAATTAGCTGCACTAGTGACTGAGTGACAATTGTGTGCATTTCTTTATGTTACTGGTACTGTTGGCCAAAATACTGTAAAGGTGTGCAGAGCTGAAGGTTCTTGAGCTCGTCCCTATGGAAGGAATAGCAAGTTAAGCTTGTCTTCCTGTGACAAGTGCACCTTGAGATTTTTGGAAGGTTACACAGGGCTTTATTCTTCTGCCTCTCCCTTATGAGGGCCAGCTTGTAACTGCTAATATATTAATGGATCAACTCAGTTATTCACCAGAGAGTACTGTAATTTGTGATGTGGCAGGGCAAAGTTTTTCAGTGCCACCTGAAGTTCTTATCAAAATGACAAGGGCTGTTAGAAACATGAAGGTGGCAACTCTTAGAAACAAAGGAGTTTGTTTTAGCAACAACTTTGCTGGTAGGAAATAAGTTGGTTAAACATTAGATCTGCTCTGTTTGATTTTGTACCACTCTGCTGTGCTGGGAGAGTTTTGCTAGGTTGCATTCAGTTCCCTCTCATGTAGCCACTGTCATTTAGTAGGTGTAAAGCTGTATCAAACCATCTCTATATCACTTCCCTTCAATTATTTTAATTTATTTTAATTTATTTTTTAATGTGTGTTTTCTAGAGAGAGAATATCTGGGGACCTTTTTTAATAATTTCACCTGCCTCTACTCTGAACAACTGGCACCAGGAGTTTGCCAGATTTGTACCTAAATTTAAGGTAATAAGCATGTCCAGGGAAATTCTTTGTGTTTTCTCAAGAGCAAACCATTTTGTTCTCCTGAGTTCTGTGTAACATCTGGGTGCTTACTGACCCTGAATATGAAACTCTGTAATAAGCCTGTTTCTGATATTTTGTTCCATCATCCTGTTTTTTTCTGGAGTGTTTAGTTATCTAGGACTTAAAAATATTCTTTCTTTAATCACATGATTTTCATTTTATGTCGACTTAGACACCTTGGTAAGAAATTGTTGGGTCAGCAAGTGGACATATAACTGTAATGTGTGGGCCTGGCAGCAGAACCAAGCATATTTCAGAACAGGAGGATGAGTATTCAGTTAAAGGCTTTTGGAACGTGTCAGCTGAAGTTGTAAGACTTTTCACCACCTCAGAAAGCAGCATTTTTCTTCTCTGCCAGAGCTCCCAGCCTTAGGTGCCTGTAAGTGCTTCCATCAGGCAGGAGATGGCAGTACAATGTTATTAACCAGTGACAGCAGTCAGTGCTCTCCAGAGGTCTGAGTAATAGGACCCATGCAATTTTGAACTGTAGATAGCTCAACATATTTCTCTGGCAGTAGTGCTTGCTTTTTTAAATTCTTATATTAAATATATCCAGGCCAGACATTTTAACTTCATCTCAGGTGTTTTTGGGGTCAGTTCTGAAATAGAAAACCAACAGGACCCTGGGGGTTGTTAAGCAGGCAACAAGCCCTCTAGTCCCCTAGGTTTAACTTTAGCAGTTGAGTGCAGACCTCTTTCTGCCATTAGCAAAGTATCATTTTTAATTTTTAGAAAAACCTGACTAGAAGGTTTGTGCTAAGTGCTAATGAGCATTTTCAGATTCTCAGCATAGCTTGATCAGACCAAGTTGCTTGATACCTTTTCCTGGAATTTCTTTTTCAAACTACTTTTAAATGCTTTCTGATTTTTCTCGGTGGTAAAAAAGATAATTTCCCTTTTTGTTGTTTTGGAGAAAGAGATATGTCATTTTTGTAGAGTACAGACTATAAAATTCCAGAGCTAGTGTCATTATTTGAAAATAATGTCTTTCTATTCTCTTTTTACTGTTTCAGGTGCTACCTTATTGGGGAAATCCCCATGATAGAAAGGTGATCAGAAAGTTCTGGAGTCAGGTAATACCAGCTTGAACATGTGCTTTGACTCTTTTTATGTGCAGAGTTGCTGTTCCTACATGTCACCAAACTAAACTAATGTGTGGATGCAGAGTTTCTTCCTGTAGTAGCATTTTCACTAAGATAATGAGGTGGAAGAGTTCTCTTGTGCTGAAGAGCAGTACCATACAGGGCAATTCAATGCAGTGTGGAGTTCAGATAGAGCTATGTAAATAAAGCAGGAAGTTTCAGTATCATTATTATTCATTATTAATTATGTTTATTCTGTTTATTATTCATTATTCATTATGGTTATTCTGTTTGAGTAACCTAACTCAGGGTGCTCCAATCCCCAATCCCTGCAGTTCTGTCAAGATTGTTCCTTATTTAACAATAGCATTTTGTGGGGTTCAGTACCCAGGTCTTGTCTTGCATGCTAAGAAGTGTCTGAAATTGCTCAAGGGCTGAAGTCCAGGTCCACTAGTTGAGTAACTGTTAATTTTAAAAGTCAGCTGGGAAAAATGCAGTAGTAATGAGGGGATTGTAAAAAGAGGTCTGAAATTACAGTGAACTCTTGACAGTGTATTTACATTCTGTGGACATTTGTTTCTCCTGTGGTTACAGAAGACATTGTATACTCAGGATGCTCCTTTCCACGTGGTAATTACCAGTTACCAGCTGGTAGTGCAGGATGTGAAGTATTTCCAGCGAGTGAAGTGGCAGTATATGGTGCTGGATGAAGCACAAGCACTCAAGAGTAGCTCCAGGTAATTAACCAGAAACAAAATCTTTCCTGTGGATCAGCCTCTGGAGGGATATCAAGAGAACATAAATTGATAGAACTTAAAATTCACACACGTAAGACCCCTTAAGTATCTAACCTAGTGAAATATCTAAATAACTCTCTGACACTGGATTGATCCATTAGGTGTTTGGCATTTAGATTTTTTGAATATGTAAAATGTAATTAAAAGGTAGCTCTGGAGCAGAAACTTGTATGGAGCACAGGACAATTAAACAAAACAGTGTGAAATGCTGTTCACTTTCCCTCTTGACTACTCTCAGAATTCTGCCTGGTTTTTATGGTCTGTAGTCTTTAGCTTATATTGCTTATATTGGCTCCATTAAGTGCATTGTTTTGATTCCTTATTCAGTGGCACTTCCAGACATGAATGAAGGTCAGAACCCCATGAGTACTGTTGGCTGCAGTATCCCAATCTGTGTCAAGAGACTTTAAGCCAGAAAATTGTCTGGGTTTTTTTCAAGTAATGGATTTGTCTGTTTTTTATTTCTGTAATTGCTTTCCCATAACTTTTGTCCAAGTTACTGCTGTACACAGTAAGTTGAGGACTGCCTTAGATGCAGGCATATTCTGACCAAAGTTTGTCTCTTCAGCATTCTTGGGAAACCACCCCTCTAAGAGGATTTTAATGTATAGCTCAGTACTCCTGCCACAGTAGCCTATAAACTTCCTCTTGTAAAGTGTGAAAAATACATGACATTCTGATTCAAATACCTGTTCCTTTTGGAAAGTTAATTGTTCTGATCATGAGATTTTATTGGTGTTTGTTTTAAAAATGAGTAAAAAAGATACTTAGAAAAGTAAAATAAATTACACTATTTTAAAAATATTTTTTTAAATTGGAAAAAGGCTACTTTTTCCTGTAGTTGTCTTTTGAAAGACTGGGGAGCAGCTGTAATTGTTTTGTCCAGTGACTTCCAGAGACCATTTGGGAAACTCACTGGAAGCAATTGGCCTTAAAACACCTTATGTCTCATATAATTCTACAGTTTTTCTAGAAATTATTTTTCTTGCTTTTATTCCCCAGTGTTCGTTGGAAGATCCTGCTGCAGTTCCAGTGTCGAAACAGATTGCTGTTGACTGGGACCCCAATCCAGAACACGATGGCTGAGGTATCTGGGAGCTCACAAGAGTGGATTTTTCTTTATTACAAGAATACATACTAAATATATGTGAACAGTTGAGAAACCTGTTGTGTTTGTGTGATTGTGAGATCAGGCTTGTAGCAAACCACTGGCAAGCAAATGTGGATCAGCCCTGGGAGGGAAAAATATGAAAACTTGCCACACATTCAAATAAAAGTAAAACTGAAGATATTTGAAGTAATACCTAGATTACAGGATGAAATCTCATTCTAGTGACTGTTCCTTTTGTTGGCTGAAGTAATTATGCTGTGTTTCTCACTGCTCAACTTTGTTAAGTTGATGACTGTGGCATTTTGGGGGACTGCAGGAAGAAAATGCAGCCAGGGTCTTTTAAATTTTGCCATGTCTCATATCTGGTAAAGTGATTTTGCTTATAAAGAGCTGCAAGATTTTGGGATCCCAAATTACCTTGCCCACAGTAGGATGACTTTCACTAACCTGATGTTTTCTCCTCTCCTTTTAGCTGTGGGCCCTGCTGCATTTTATCATGCCTACACTGTTTGATTCCCATGAAGAGTTCAATGAGTGGTTTTCTAAGGACATAGAGAGCCATGCAGAGAACAAATCTGCTATTGATGAGAGTGAGTGCAGTGTGTAACTGCTGTAATTTTAATATTAGGAATCTCTTGCCTTTTCAAACTAATAATTGCTAAACTTTATATAAGCTGTGGCACCTAAAGTAGAGGATGCATAATGGTATTGTTGAAATGTTATGGATTGTTGTTGATAGTTTATGTTGAAGTTTCTGTTGCTGACTGTAATTATAGCATGTGTAATGAATAGAAAAACAGTGTAGCACAGCACTCATTTAAAAAAGAAAAATCAACAAAGAAATACTAACTCTGCTAGAAGAACTCACATGGGGAAATGGCTGAGCAGTAAGGGACTTTATTTGTCATAAAACACCATATAATTTTCTTCCTTGATGAAGTAATTGTTCTTTCTTTCCCCTTCCCTTTATTTCAGACCAGCTATCCCGCTTGCACATGATCCTGAAGCCTTTCATGTTGAGAAGAATCAAGAAGGACGTGGAAAATGAACTGTCAGATAAGGTGAGAAAAAGCTTTTCTGGAATGAGTATTACAGCTGGATTGTCACAGCTCTGTTCTCTGATCTGATTTTTGCTAACTTGTCAGTCTGCATACCTGAAACCTGACTGTAGACTTCTCTTGGACCTTCACTTTCTTGCACCACATCCCAGCAGTGTCATTAGATGTGAATGTAACTGAAGAACCTTTAATTAACAAACTTTTTTTCTTGGGAAAGCATTTTGTTACCAGTTAAAAATGAAATGTCTTTAGTCCTGGTTATGTTGACAGAAGTATCCCTCATGGCAGTGAAGGAGATTGATCCAGCAATGACTGGGTGATAAACATTTCCAGTTGCCTTTGTGAAGCATTTGGCATGAGTTTAGGATTTGTTTTTTTGCTTGCCTGTACGGAGAAATACATAGTGGCAACATCATGCTCTTCTCTCTTGCCAGTCTCTTAATTCCACAAGGGATGTTACCAGTACTAGATGATCTTGTGTTCAACAGCTTTCCAAAACACATCTATCAATTAAGTCCTGAAGTGAGATCCTGAAATTCAGATCTGAATGCAACTGCCTATAAATGTATTTTTTGAGAAAATTATGTTTTCCTCAAGGTGTGTTTGAGCTTTATGTACATTGATGTCATCATCCTTCATTTTAGAGATAGAAATGGCTAAATTTTCATTATCATTTTGCAGATTGAAATTCTTATGTACTGCCAGCAGACAAGTCGACAGAAGCTCTTGTACCAAGCTCTGAAAAACAAAATCTCTATTGATGACCTCCTGCAGTCATCAATGGGCACTACTCAGCAAGCACAGACCACCACGAGTAGTCTCATGAATCTAGTCATGCAGTTTAGGAAGGTAAGGCTATTTTAAATAATAATTTTTGAAAAGTATGATCATTTATTAGCACAGAGCTAAATACAGATTCTAGAAAACACCACATTAAAAAAAAATCTGTGATAGGCAAGCAAGTTTAAGTTTGCATGCAGCTCAGTTGTGTTTCAGATACTGAGTAGCATGATGTTGGGTGAAGAAGAGTATTAGTCTTAGCTAATAATATTAGCCATCATTAGCATATGATGCATTCATCTGCTGACTGGTTTGATTACAAAGGTTGGTTTGGTTGAAGGAAGCCATTCTCTTGGGAAGAAGAGGCAGTATATATTCACTTTTGTTATGTGAATAGCAGAAGGTGTGATGCCACATTCAAATTTGAGCAGATACACTAAAATAACCATGCAATATTAAGCAATACTAAAGTTTTAGTGATCATTGGTCATGGTTTGTTTGGGATGTAGATTGGACTAAGTTAATTCCTCCAGCTTTTGACACGCTCTCTTGCTTCCAGGTGTGCAATCACCCAGAGCTGTTTGAACGACAAGAAACTTGGTCTCCATTTCACATCTCCCTAAAGCCATACCAGATTTCCAAGTTCATCTACCGTCATGGACAGATCAGGGTCTTTAACCACTCACGGGACAGGCAAGCCTATTCTCCAGTTTTGCATATTTAGTATTATTACTTACACTTATTTTATTTTTGTAAGTGCTAATTAGCTCCCTTACGTGGTGTACTTAAATGACATTGGCTGAGCAGTCTATTTCCTTTTAGTCATTCAGCTGTTAAACATCTGATATAGGTGCTCTTTCTTGGTGGAATCCTAATCACAGAATATCCATTTGATTGAGTAAGAAAGCCAGGAAAAGGAGTTTAGAGTTGTTGCTGATGATGTGTAGTAGAATTAAGCTTTAAAAGATTCTTGAAACAAAAAACTCCACCTGATTTCCCTTCACTGAATTTTCACATTCAAGGAAGCTCTCAGTCGTTGTTCTGTTGCAACATGGTATAACATGAGCACCTGCTAGAGCCTTGACAGCTTTTAATGTTCACCTTGGATGAGGAGAATCTGCCCAAGTGCAGTTTGCTGTTTCTCCAACCATGGCAATTCTTGATGAATTTTATCTGCATTCAGTTATGAGAAGTGCTAAGGGAAGAGACAAGAGAGACATATATGAAGACAAGATCAGCTTTTCTAGAGCATACAGTGCAGTTCCACAGCAACGTGTGTCTTGGTGTTAAATTAGCAGCAGTGCTTGCAGACTGATGATGCTTTCCTTCTGCTGTGCAATTCCAGATATTCAGAGCACTAAAGTACTTACAATGAAGAATTAACTGCTGATTGTGTGATTGAACACATTGTTATGTGTTAACACCTTCTTAGTGATGTTGTTTGGTTTTGTTCCTTTGTTTCTCAGGTGGTTACGGGTTTTACTTTCGCCATTTGCACCAGACCACATCCAGCAGTCTCTCTTCCACAGGAAGGGTAGGTTTGCAGTCTTAGGAAGCAAGTTGGATTTTATTGTGTCTTCCTCAGGGGGAAGGACTGAGAGGCCAAATTAATTAGTTCTCTGAGACAATCTGATCAGAAGTTGACTAGAATTTTGTTAGCATTTGTACATATATTTCACTTGCTCAGAGAGGAAAGGATGGAGAGCAGCTGGAAGAATTTGGATAATTTGTCATTTATTTACTGCTTCATCCCAGTACAATACGTTAATTCAGTCTGTCTTGTTTTAACTTGCTTCAAGAGATTAGTGCTGCCTTTTTAGTCTAATGTGAATTTTTCACAGATTCAATTTAAGAAATCTTGGATTCATTTCAGTACATTCTGTGTTGTATTTGTAACTGCCAACTTTCTTTCAGCTAGAAGCTAGATGAGATGCAAGTGACCCAGAATCTGTCAATGAGCAAAAACCCTAGAAAAGCTACTGATATTGACAGATAAAATTTAATAAAGATGATTGAATATTTTTCCTACAAAAGCTAATTAGATCAGTCAGCTACTGGGATGAGAAAGTCTTCAGAAATATAAAGCAAGAGAGACACTGGCTGCATTACATTGCTGAAATCTGTTAGCATGGACCTCTCCAGTTGGTGTTGGGGCTGTGTGATGCACATGGGTGGGCCTGCAAGGCTTTTCCCTACCAATTCCACATCTCCTTCTAACCCATTTGACTTTCTGGATGAGAAGGAGCATGTGAGACAGGCTTCCTGAGGTGTGCGTGTTCTGGTCAACTGTCTGGAAGACATTTGTTCAAATTCTCAAATATGTGCACTGCCTGTTGATTCTTAATAAGTTAAACAAATGTCCTTACTGGCTGCACCTGGGCCTTGAATGTATTACTCTTTTTTGGTATGTGCCCTTCTCTTGTCCACACTGGAAAATGAACTGGAATGTGGAGTCAGGCAACAGAGATTCAAACTGAATTTTCAGTATTTCTAAAATATCTGTTAAATTAGAATCTCCTGTCCACTCACCTAGATTTGTCATGTGTCATAGAATGTGTATCCTGAATTGATGAAGTAAATTTAGTTTTCAGCTAGGAGTGCCTGTGAAATGTGTTGGCCTAACTTCATTATTTCTGTGACCTAGGCATCAATGAAGAAAGCTGTTTTTCTTTTCTCCGGTTTATTGATGTCTCTCCAGCAGAAATGGCAAACCTTATGAATCAGGGACATTTAGCCAGGTGAGGACTATTTCTTTTTTTCTCTTCTAGTAATTCCAGGAAAAGTACAGATGATGTCAGTCACTCTTCTCTAAACCTGCATTTTCTGTGCCTCCTACTATTATCATTTCTCTATCATTATCTAATGCTCGAACAGCTTCTAGCATGTTCCTCCAGGTATGGGGCATCATTATGCAATGCAGTTTTTATGCCCCAGTCACAAGAAACCATGTGCTGTAATGAACTGACATTGCAAATACACGAGATGGTCAAAGGGCAAAAGCAGAGTTTGCTTAGGGTCAGGCTGCAGCTTGCTGGCATTATCAAGTGCAAAATCCAGACTTTGGAAGGGCAGCTCAGTGCAATTCTTAGCAGTTGCACTTGAGCACATCTTACAAACACACGTGGAATAAGCTTGTGCTGTGAAGTTGTTCTTCAGCCCTGAGCCATATTGCCTACTTTCCACGTGTCTTTTTTTTAACATGGAATGGAATTCTGAGATGTGGGCTTAGAACTGTGGATTTATAGCATCAACTGTGTTGTCTTGAAAGGACAGGTGATCTTTTAAGTTAGTGTACTCTGTGAGGGACTCTGAGTCAAGTTAATAATGACTGTAAGAAATTTTAGACTAAAAGTAAGTCTATTCATAACTAGAGATGTTCTGCTTTAGGGCTTTATAAATGTAATCTTTTTCTGTTCTGGTTATTTTGAATTACTGTTTCTTGACTGTATTTCAGTAATATAATTCAGATTTCTCTTGATGTGTATCAATGGTATTTATGATAAATTCTGCATTCATCACACAGGTTGTTATGAATAATTTATATGTAGAATAATTGACAGCGAAATCAGTGCAATTTTAAATAGTGGCTAACTGGGCTTGACCATTTTAGATTAAGTGCTTCAAAGTATAGCCTGATTTAATCACTTAGATTCAGTTAAGCCACCTTAGTAAAAACTGAAATATGAATAATTTGAAGATGTCTGGTAGAAATTATTTTCTGTAAGGCAGGATGCTGTAAGCCTGATATTCTGAAAAAAAAATCCCATTTTTGCCAAATAGAGTTCTGCTGTAAATATTTTCAAGCCTTTCTTTCACAAAGGGGTGAATCAATGCATCTGCTGTGTTTTGTTTCAGATGGTTAGCTCTTTTCCTGTCTCTGAAAGCATCCTACAGGCTCCACCACGTGCGCTCCTGGCTGGGGGCTGAGGAGGACGAGGAGCAGGGGTCACGTTTTCTGAGGAACAGGGATTTCTTGCTTGATGTAAATTTCCCACTGTCTTTCCCTAACTTGCACAGCTGCACTTTGCTGCAGGTAAGCAAAATTTCTGTGATCTGGAAACAGTAGCAAATCCTCAAGAGTGAGGAATGGTGGAAACCATTCTGTCCTTATAAAACTGGGAGAACAAACTTGGAAATGGGATGATGATACTGTCTGCTTTTTTTAGATAGTTACAAGACTTTAGAGTGCTGAACAGAAAAATAGTTTAACCCCTATCTCCTTCCCTTGTGGCATTACATTTCAAAACTTGCTATAATGAATAAATCAGTTGATGTAGAAGACTTCAAAATATTACTGGAGCACCAAAAGTGATACAGATAAAACAGAACTAGACTCATGATTTGTCAGGGGTAGACCCTATATGTAAGCTTAAAGGTTTTGTAATTTTTTTTTGCTTGCAAAATGCTCATTTTCTGGCTGAAATTACTCTTTTCTTGTCAAATTCAATATGTTGTTGCAGCAGCTGAGGAAAACAGAGACCAGCCTGACAGTGTTTTATAGTTGGTGGACAAGCATTTTCAGTGGTGTATTTCTACTCTGAAATTTGCTTCTGTTGCTGTCTGGTAAATCCAGATGTGTTCAAATTACTGTCTAATGCAAGATCATTTTTCTTAATCTTTGGCCTACAATATGTGTGAAGATTCTGCCTTTTTATGACTAAATTGCAGTTGATTTCCTGAGTTAGATTTAGGCTCCATTGATTCAGTTCACTGGGAAATAAGTTCACAGAAGTGCTAGCGTGGAGTCAGGAGAGCATCTAGGGCAGTTAGCAGATATGCAGTAAAAAAAATCTTTTCTGAAACAGTGAGACTGAGCCAAATTTCTCTAGGGAATATTGCTTCTGCTCATGAGTCTGGAAGGGAAAGGAGATAGCCAGAATTCAATGGAATATTGTGTAGAGGAAGTTGAAACTGAAGACGCATAAGCAGTAGGAAACCAACCTTGGGCTTGGTGTCAGGTTTTGCAGCGTTAACAGCAAAGCCAACAAAATGAGTCCTGCTAGTTATCAAACAAAAAGCCTGCCAAGTGAATGTGTGCCTGTTAACTCTGGCTGTGCTGGTATTTCAGTAGTCTGTGTTTCCAAAATTGATAAAATCTCTATGTTATATGAATTTGCTTTCAGTTTGTTTTTATGAGATTACAGTCAGGTGTTTCTACAGTGCCTGCAGTGCTTATCTCTGAGCCTGTGCTGTAGCTCTGTCCTCTTGGTGTGGTTAAGGAGAGTTTGTGTGGTTGTAAGTGTGGCAGTAAAAACAATGGAATAAAAAGTTTTGTGAACTTAGAAGAGGTAGCATTCCTTTATACATATGTAGAAAGATGATCTAAGTCCTTATATAGCCCCTGGTTTAGTGGTATGAATATCAAAATGAAAATCGTTAAATTTTCTGAAGGACAGAAGATGGATTAAGATTATAGATTTTAAATATAAGATGTGTAATATGCATGTGTAGGTTTTAATATGTATAATCCTGCTAGCACTTTTAAATTCTTCAGGATAAAATTAGGAGCCCTTTTGCACAGGAAGAAAGGAAAAGGTTGGAAAAGATGCAAGTCTAAAGATAATAATCCAGCCTTATTTCAATTCTTAATTACTTTCTTTCTGCAAAATTTCATTATAATTCAGAACAGATAAATGAGTGGCTAGAAGACACCCTGTGGCCCACACCTGCTAGAATATTCCTATACTTCCTTCATTAGAAAAGCTAAGGTCATAATGTACAAAGGCAGAAAAACTTGTTTCTGATTCCAGCTGAGCATCAAGACAGGTATTGATATGATCAATTCTGATTGCAAACTTTTCCAGGTTTAAATGTTCTGATAATTACACAAAGATTCTTCACATACTCACTGCAGAAGATGTGTAAAGTTTTCTGTATTCAAAGAGAAAATACGTACAGAATGTGCTTTGTCTGGCTTCCTCATGAGCGGATACAGGATTTGAGAGGAGTATTTCTTCATAGACGTAATGACTTCTTAATTTCAATTTTGTTTCAGAACCTCGTGTTCAGCAGCCACTGTAAAGCAGTTACTGGCTACTCAGACCATGTCATTTACAGAAGGAGAACAGCTACCTCATGTGTACGATGCTGCCAGCTGACCGAGCTGCCGTCCTTCCTGTGCGTCGCCAGTCCTCGGGTGAGCCCAAGTCAAGTTGTGAATTAGGGATTGTTCTGTTGTGTTTTAAACCTTGGTAGAATTGTGTCTTAGGAACACAGTGATATAGGACTTTCTTTTGGTTGGGTAAAGCTGTTGTGAGGATATCCTTTTGCTATAGTATTCAATAGTGGGTTTTTCACAGGGGAAGTGAACATAATGTGTACTGAGGGGACAAGGAAAGTTCTAAGATGCACCCAACAGGAATTGTTCCTAGATTTCACTTTCTCTCCTAATACCAAAAGCAATTATGGAGTAAATTATTAATTGATAATATGAACAGAATGAGGTGTCACTCTGGTGACAAAAGAGGGCTGGGAAACCCATGCTTTTATGAAAAGGTTGTTTGTTTTCTCTCTTATGCTCCAGAGAGGAAATACTGAATTGCAGTATATAAGGTTACTCTGGTTGGCATTTTCTAGGTCTTTTGGATGTTAAGTGCTACTGCATGGGAATGTCCATCATCCATTAAATGAATTTTGAAATTAATTTATTTGAAGTTTCCTGGGCTGACACAAGAGACCTTCATTAGATCTATGACTATTGTATTCCATGTTGCTGGATCTTGACAAAACTGGACAAAATACAATTTATAACCAGACCATCCAGATGTTATATTCTTTAGCCACTGTTGAAGTTATTGCTGTAGGCCTCTCAAATTATGTGCAATTATACTTTTTTATCTGGAGAAGGGTGGAAGGCAAGCAGGACCCCATAAATGCAAGCTCATTACCTGCCTGCTGCTGCTCAAGCTGAACCTATTTGTGTCAGCAGCTCTAGGGGCTGGGAATCCAGCTGAACTGCTCAGAGTCACTGCACCTCCCTGTGACAATGGAGAACAAGAGGTTATTCTGAGAGTAAATTGTGAAAGCCACTTTGCCTTCAGAATCCTTTGATTTGTCCTTCTTTGTACCTAAATTTGCATCATGGATGAGGAATAAGCTGAATTGCTGCCCTACAGCAGAAAAGGTGGAGAGGGGCTTCAAAGGCTCCAAATGAAGGGAAAGGAGAGAAGAAATTGTATCTGGCATTTATTCTAGAGAATAAAGGCTACTTGTTTTGTTTTGGCTGGTGTATAAAAATCATTAAGTGTAGACATGGCTTTTTGTTTCTAGGAGTACAAAGACTTAATTTTACGCATGTTAGAAACTTTTGGTAGGAGTGTAGAAGACTTGAAAGAGCAGAAAGAGCACATATGTTCCCAGAAACTAACATCCTATTGTTCTTTGACCTGTGATGATTTTTTGGGAGTTAATGGAGCAAATTATAGAAATAGGAGTGTATGTTTATGTAGCAGCTGGGGGAGGGGGCCAGTCTTCTTTCTATGCAGGCAGTTTTTGTGAATGCAGACAGGTCTCAATTATAGAAAATGTAATTTGGAGGATGGATCTTGCATTGTCATTAAGAAGCTAACTAATTAAGTTTTGAATAATACTGTTTGATTTAATTTCAATAGATTTCTTACACACTGGAATAATGTGTGAAGCAATTTTGGTCATCTCACAATGTCTGAAAGGTTAACTTTGCATGGAGATAAATGCAGGAAGCATTTTACAATTGACTTAGCTAGATCAAGTTGTTTAATTTAGAGTGGAAATGCATTCATACATCCCTATCACTGTATTTTTGATGTATTTCTGAACCATGACTCTTACAATCAATCAGTTTGACAATAATGGGTTGACAGAGGAGTGTTTAGTACTAGGACTGCTCTCTTTTGTTTTGAGTAAAACCACAAAAACAAACCTGTGGGGAAAAAATCTTTTAAAAATGCAGCATGACAAAGTATAGAGGAGGGTGAACAAACTTGAATGAAAGATTTTTTTATTTGTTCTCTTTCAGAAAAGTGTTGTTTTCTCTTGTAAGGGCATATAAAAGATACATGACTTTACCCTAGAAATATGTGCCTGCTTTCTAAAAAAAAGGAACTGATGGTAAAGATAGTCACAGGTCCTCAGAGTTCAGTCAGTTTTGCATGGGATATGTAGGAAGATGCATATCCCTCCTATGCAGCCCCACTTGCCTCTTTTAAATGTGAAGACTCTCCCAAGCTTGATTTTCTGTATTGTTCATTTGTAACATTGCTTTTCATAGTCTGGAGGGAATGTCATTTTGCACACTGTTAGGATTCGTGACAATGTTTTTAACTTACATGACTGTACATGAGGGATGCTTTTTATTGTACTTCTGAAATAAAAGCAACAATGACTTCTAAATTAATGATACATTTTCTTGTTACATTGATGAAGAAATTGTCACAGCATTTCAAATTTCTCTGTTACTAGTCCATACTGTAAGGTTATCTTAACAGTAAAATTTATTTTCATTTCTGTGTGAATTTGTGACACATTTTTAAGTCTTTAGGTAGTATGTAAAAGCTTCTACTAGCTTTCTTTTGTAAACTTGGTCATAAATAGTTTCTGTAAACACCTCAGAATATTTTCCCTGAACAGACTTACGTTCAAAAGAGGTAGAAAGAACTTGCTTTTTAATTTAATTTTTGTGCTGGACAGTGACTTGTTTTGCATTTATATTTGTGTTGAAGTGTTGTAATTGTGTTTACTTTGGCTCCTGGTTTTTAATGCTTGGTGGAGTAGATGAAGTGTAATCCAGCAGAGCAGTCTGTCCTGCTGGGTACCATTGCTCAGTTTTGCTCTTGGTTGTTGTCCTTTACTGTGGTAAGGGAGAGATGAGAGAAAGCTGCAGGCTTTACAAAATCCAGCCTTGTCTGCTGCAGCAGTTTTTCTTGAGCACCTTGCAGCCATTGGCATTCAGCTGTTTGGCTCATGAGCACCTTCCACTCTGTACAGATTTGGGTGGATGGGGCAGAAAAGGGGGAGTTAAACTGATGGAGCTGTTCCAGAACAGCTCACAAGGCATGAAATCACACTTCCCGTGTTTGCAACGCTGCTCTGGCCAGCTGGGTTGTATATGCTGAAACAGGGAATAGGGCATAGGATTCATAGAATGTTACAAGAAAAAGAGCAGTAATTCTGTGGCCACTTCATTCAAAGCAGCTGTAAAGCCCAAGAAATATGCTGTTGGTTTTTTTTCCCCTTTCTAATTTATGAATTGCTCGAATTTTGGATTATCACATGAATTTCTGATAAGGACAATGCGTGTAATTTCTGCTAATAAGATAAATACTTGATTATGAGGGGTGGAACTAAAATAAATCTTGGCAAAAGGAGGGGTAGAGCAAGGATATTGCTCTTCTAGCTTTACTATCAGTCATGTAGCAATTGGCACAAGGCACAGTTTATCACAAGGCAGATTTTCTGTGCCTGGTTGTTCATATGGTGTTTTTTGTGGTGTGGAGAGATGTTGCATCTTTGCTTGGTTTAAGCCCAACCAAAGATTGTTTTCTTTTTCTACATTTCATACTGGCTCAACTTTTAAAATTGGATCCCGTGGTAAGGTTGTTGAACTGGGGACTTGGGGACAGGGAGAAATGTGAGCAGGAATGTTGATTTTTTACTGTTATTTTACTTGTAGGTAACAGCTGTGCCACTGGAGTTCTACTGCAATGACCGAAGTGCAGAATACGAGCGCCGGGCTCTAAGGGAAGGAGGAAGTCTTGAGGCAAAGCAGTGTGTGCTCCATGGATCCCCTGAACTGGCAGCTGACTGGCTGAAGCAGTGCTCCCAGTTCTTCCCAGAGCATCCAGGAGGGCTGTTAGGGATCAGGCCTCAGAATGGCTGGTCTTTTATCAGGATACCAGGTAAGTCTGGAGTAGTGGAATGGAGATGAGGTGAATAAGGACATCTCTTATTTGGTGGTAATTTATGCTTGGTTGTGGGCTTTTTGAAGAGTTGGGGGTGGCTGTGTGTTTGTTTTTCCTTCTGAGTGAAAGTTAACCCTGGTATCTTAAAATATACCATGATTTTGCATCCTGTCTCTATCTATTATCTTCGATGGATACCAAAAAATCTAATACAGGTTTTCCTAAGGCTTACAAACTCTCTTTGCATGTCTGTCCTCCAAATGATGCAAAGAGATAGATTTGCTTATTAGAGCACAGTCTGTTTTCACAAATACTCTTTTGAGGTTGGAGATAGGAAGATTGCAGGAAAAGTTAGAGACATACCTTGCCTCCTGTGGTGTTGGAAGAGCTTCATATTGTCCTACAAGATCTTTTACTGGTCTACCTAGTGAAAAGGTTAAAATTACTTCTAGCAGTCTACCACGAGAAGGATGGATTTGAGGACCAAGTTCAGAAGAAATTGGCCTGGAATAAGGCATGAGGGATTTACAGAATTTCAATTGAAATAAAGAAGGCTTGTTCATATTTCCTTGTAACGTGGCTAAAAGGTACCATTGTACCAGTAAAATAAATGTACTTTTTTCTTAGAATTAGACTAAAGTAATCCAAGATCTCATAGGGTTTGATTGCCAGTACTGTGGTGACTTTCATGGGCCAGACATGCTGTAGCAGTCAGAAGATGGTCCTGAGCAGCAAGCAGAATTCTGCAGAAAGTGCTAGAGATCTGATAGATAGCCAAGAGGAAAAACAGCTTACACTGCCAGATGCAAAGTTATTCCCAGACCCTTTTGGGTCAAGGATGTTTGGCAGGGGAAGTTAGTACAGTAAAAGGAAAATGGCCTTTTGCTTGCTACAGTCTGATTTAAGAAGGTACCTTCATAAGTGTTTGGAGTCATTTGAAGCACATGCATGTTTGTTCCTAAGTAATGGGAGAAACTATTTTTCATGAGCTTGCACTAGATTAATACTTAATCATAGTTGATGATTTTATAATTTCTTCAGGAATTCTCTTCATCGTTTGCCAGTTATTTGGAAAAAGAAAATGAATCTCTGTAGCAGCAAACTGGGAAGTATTGGAGAGATAAATTAAGACAGAGGACATGGATAGAAAAATGCATAAAAGTAGCTAATGCAGAAGAGACACAGGGCTGCATTCTCTTGAAAGATATCCATTTTAAGCTGGGGACTTTGTTATCAGCAAAAAGTTTAGATGAATAAAGGTAGGGTACAAGAACCTTTCAGGAGTGAAAGACTAGATGCACAGTTAGGCAAGTGATTGTCAAAGCACAACAGAATTTGATTGGAAGGAGGCTGGGATGAGTGTGTTACATAAAGCTGGCTTAATTTAGGAAGTGTTTGGCTTAGAAGTGGGGTGAAAAAGTAGCTTTGTACAGCTGTGTTTTAATTAAGTGAAAAGTAGCATTCAAACCTAAACTTACTCTGAGAAGAGAGGGCACACAGCACAGTAGGACAGCTGTGTTTATAGGTGCAGAACCAGGCAGGGTGCCTTACAGAAAGTGAGTGCTGTGCTGAAGGAGCCATTTGCAAGGCTAAAGTCTAGATTGCTGTGAAGGTCTGTGCAAATAGGGGAGGAGAAGAAAAGGGACACCTCTCTCCTAAACCCTGAGCTATCCTCTCCCAGACCCCGTGTTCCCAGTACCCTGGCAGCAGACTCAGCTGTGATCACTGTGGGAATCTCTTGAGGTTTTTCCTGTTCTTTGAAAGAAAAATGGTCCTGGATTAAATGGCAGGAAGTGTCTGAGTCCTTTTAGTATCGATAAAAAGCACCGGCCTCGCTGGCTGTTTACTGTGAGAGCCAGCTAGCTCCTCACTGACCCCATTGTGCTGGCAGGAGGGGAACCAGGGGTGTCAACTGGAACCCAAGCTTTATCTCTCTTTCCTCTGCTTTTTGCATGTCCAGAGGCACTTTTTCTCATTCTCCAGAGAGCGCTGAGCCCAGCTACAGTCATCAGCCAGAGCTCCTGACAAAGGTTATTCTGAGTCATAATCATTTGTAACTTTTCTTCCCAGGCCCACTGTATCCCCTTGTAGATAATTTATGTCCATATCCTAGCATGGCTGGAGGCAGTTTGGTTTGGTTTTTTTCAGACTGGAAGCCATTTGGTCTGGTTCCTTTTTCTTGTTTGATTCATACAGTGCCGAAGAACTCAAAAATTGTGTCCCAGGGAGAGGGAGAGCTCTTTGACAGTGCAGTGCAGGACCTCTATCTCCTGACTGATTTAAAGTTTTAAAGGTTCATTTTAAGCAACAACAAAAAAAGTCCAAAGAGATTGTCATTTGACGTTGTTGCTGATCGTTAAAAGTAAAAACATGTAGAACCATAAATTTTGGAAATCCCCTTTAAAAAAGTAATAGTTTGTCTTTTATTTCTAGGTAAGAGAAAATCAGAAGTGAGAGAAACTAGAGGTGAAAGACAGTGGGGTTTTTTCTTTTTTTGAATAATTTTGGTGTTTTCTGAAGATGGCATGAGTAAAGTACATTTTCTGTTAGCATTTTCCAGAATTTGTTGTTTGAAGCACTAGGTGGCAGGCTTTCAGCATGGAAAAATACATGATCTTGGAAAACACAATGGCATCAGGAGAGCATGCTTAAAGGTGCCAGGTTAAGGACACATTATTTTCTCTTCCAGAGATGATAAATCTCTTTTTTGGTAGTTAGCTCTCCTAAAAAAAACTCAAAAACTGTCTCACCAGTGCAGTCTACTCTGCTGCTGAGATACTGGATGACATATGAACTGTTAACAAGTTACTGACTTTTCAGATCATCTGCAAATAAATTCTTCACTTGTAATTTTCACTTCATTGCAATTTAAAAATAGTAACTTACACAATGGAGACCTCAGGAGCCAGCAGCAAAGGACATGCATCATTTCCAGTTAGCAAAGCTTAATTCTACCTATTCATGCCTTTGTGAGAAAAACAGTAGCATTTTGCTTTTGGAAACTGGCTAATATGTTAATCTGATCCTGTCAACACTGAGTTTTGAACATACCCTGTTGGTTCTCTGAGTTTTCTTCCAGTTAGATAGCTTTGGGTTAATAATCATGTCAGTTTGTCACATATATCTAGACTTTTCACGTAGCTTCACTCAATATAATTTATTCTGAAGTAGCAAGCTGACCAATTAGAATGAAGGCAGAATGTCATGACTGTATTTAAAATTAAAGGAAATAATAGCATTTTTTATGAAGAGTAAACACTGCTTCTTATACAGAGGTTTTGGCTTCCATAGGTGTATTTTAAAACCAACTAGCTGTAAGTTGTTTCCATTTTGCTTAATTGCCTAAGTTGCAAATTTTGTTTTCCTTAGAAGAATGCATGAAGCTATTAATGATTTATATGTAATTGAGACTAAATGCTGTTCTAGAGATGAGTGCATCATTATACATTATGTTGCACTTAGAAGAAATGCCAGCCTGATGTGTGGGCTTGAGTTATCCTTACAGTATTTCCTTGGCTCAGCTCTCCAGTTAATGGATTCCCTGAGGTAGCTGCTATGATGTGGTACTTGATCCAGGCAGAGCAAGAGCATCATGCCAAAAAGAAGAGCAAAAGGGGGAAATGTCACTAGATAGACAGGCAGACAAGCAAGAGCAGAGCTGTCTTGTGGCTTCTCAGCAAGTGAATTCAGGTGCATGGCTCTAAAATTGCCATAGGAGAGAGCATTCACAGCATTGATTTATAGAGCAAGTGGAATAGCTAATTATTGTAAACCATATGAAAACTCATAATTTTTTTAATTTCAGAAAGGAGACAGTTGTGTTTTCTGATGTTCTGATATAGATTCCAGCATCAAGTCCATTATTTATATTTAAGCTAAAGATATTTTTGAAAGAGAACAGCTGCATTCCTGCTTTTCTCAGCAAGCCTGTGGCTGTACTTGCAGGAATCTCTTACTACTCTGCCACACCACTGCACACCTTCCACATCACTTTGGTACTCATGGACTCTGTTGCCTGCTGTGTTTGTAAGGTCTTCTTAGGAGTGCTGTTATGTGATCTGTGCTCCTCTCTTCTACTAGTATGAACCTACTTTGGTTATAGTCAAATGTGTGGTCATCAGATGAAAGTAGTTATTTTGTATATAATTATATTTTTAATTGGGATATTGGGCAAGACAGTTAACTGCCTTACAGAAAGCTGAATTTTCTTCAGCCCATGAGTTAATTCATTCTATGAAGCAGGAAGTGTGCAAAAGTGTTACCTGCTAGACATGTTGAAAATACTTGGGTTCTGTACTAGCCTGCACCATCTGCAGTTGTCAGCTTTCCGTTTTGGCTGTAAACCTAAGTTCAGACATCCAGAAGAATAGAGAATCATCAATGGCCTTTCCAACAGATAATTTTTTGGAAGAAAATTTCTCTTCATCCTCTTTCAACGGTAATGTATTGTTTACTGAAGTTTATGTACAGAATGTACAAACAGGAAGATCTCCTTCCTGAAAAATACTTCATGAGCAGTGCTGAAACAGAGAGGACATGAAGTATGAAATCTGAAGTGACTGAAAAGGTTGCCATCTGGAAACATTTCTTAAACAAAACAAAGAAAAAATAAAAAGCAGAGGGCAGTGAGGAACAAGGCAGTTCTGTGAGGGGACTGTTTAACAGTGACCCCTAGGTGAGGGGTTTGGTCTGCAGAGGATAACTCTAAAGCTCAGCAGCAGGTAGCTGCAAATGTGCAAAGGACAGCATTTGCATTTGTGAAGTGGAAGATATTTCTTCAAGTGTCAAGGCATATAGTGCTTGTTGATCCAGTCAGAATTAAACCTTAGAGGCTGTCCAAAAAAAGGATTGAGCCTGTAGTTGAGATCAGTCTGCAATGAGATTTTGTCATGTGGGGCATATACATGTGCTCCCATCCCAGCAAACAAATGGTATTGTTACCATTGTGATTTTAGATTTAGAGGGGATTTTGCAGTTTCTTCCATCACTGAGATTGTAATTCAGTGAAGTGCCAGGAAAATTTAGAAGATAACTTGTGGCATGTATCTGGATTTGCTTTATTAGTAACCTGCTTTTCTTCTATTTCTTTTTAGATAAAGAGAGTCTGATCACTGACAGTGGAAAACTTCATGCTCTTGATCTTCTGTTGACACGGCTGAAATCTCAAGGACACAGAGTTCTCATCTACTCCCAGATGACACGGATGATTGACTTACTGGAGGTAGGAGAGCTGTAGCTGAACAGAAGACTAATTATGAAGATGGAGATTTAGCAACACTGTTTTGGAGAAAGTACAATAATTTGGATGCAGCAAGCCTGATATAAAATTACTATACCACAGGATACCCCATTAATGCATTAATATGAGATTATAAGGAGTGCCAAACAAAGTTAGACCTAAGATCCAACCTTGTATTTTACTGATACTAGTGTACAACAGCAGATGGTGTGGGTAGAATGTACAGGAATAGTGATACTTCACCATTACTCACTCAGTTTCCAGCAGTTTGCAGTTCAAGGGGTTTCTGAGCCAAGTGTGCCTCCTATATACTCAGTAGTCCAATTCTCCTTCCATGAGCTGTTCATTTGCATCTTACACCTTGTCAGGTGTTGGCATTTGCACTGCCCTGTGCCAGGGTGTTGCATGGCTTAATTATACTCTTTTGCTGGTTTGAACTGCTTGCTTCTTTTTTTTTTTTTTCATTTGATGCCTAAATACCCTTTTATTGGAAGGAAGAGGGAGAACAGTGGTAAATTTTACAGTGTTTATGTTGCTTGTAATTTCATAGACTATTACCATTTCCCTCTAATATCTGATTCCTCTGCAGAAGTTTCGTAAACATTTAAGAGGTTCTCTGGGATGGGAAGGAATTAAGGAGTGAACTCATAATTTATAACATAAAAACAGACATTCCACCTCTGAAGAAAAAAAAAATATTTGATGAGCAGCCATGCCATCAAAGAGCTGGGATGCTGTCTTCTTCACAATAAACTAAAGAGAAAAAGTGAGAAGCCTAAATCAATAGCTGCCTAAGTCATGAGTTCTGTATGAACAGGAGAGTATTTTAAGGTCAGCAGTTAATAGTTCAATAACAAATCACAAGCTGAATTTTGTTTTTGCTGCTGTGAGGAAAAACAGAACTTGCATGGTTGCAATTCTGTATTTTGGCACTTTGCCTAGCATTGCTTTGTATGCCTCTTTTTTTGGCAAACATTGGGCATGGTGTAGGTTTGTTGATACCCTGCATTACACCATGAAGCTCATAAAGCTGTGTTTAGGGCTTCTGTCTTTCCTCTTAGCATTCCATTTGAAAGGCTTGTGAGCATGCCATTTTGCTATTCCGTCTCTTGCATGTTCAACTTCTGCTGTGTCTTATTATCCAAATAAGCCACCTACTAAGTGCTCTGTTTTTCTTTCTCCCCACCCAAGTAACAGAAGCTGAAGTTAAGCAAGCTAAAAATCAAGTGAGGACTCAATTAATAAGAAAATCCTTGCAAAAGCTGTGTATCTGTAGATATTTACTTTTTTCCTGGTCTGTCAAAATATATCTGCCTACTTGAATATAAAAAATCACAGGATGTCTTTTTTAATAGTATTTGGACATATTGCACTAACCTAATCTATGCAGGGCAGAGAGCACAAAGAACATTGTTTACAAAGTTATAAACCCCTGTTTGTTTTATGTAGCTTCAGCTGAAGAGCAGCTGTGTAGTTCAGCCATTATAAAATGGCAGATATAAATACAAAGAGGAAAATTATTTTCTTTCAACAGAAGCAGATAAATTATAATTTCAGGGAGGTTTTTTTTCCATGCAAATGTGTATTTCTTAATTTTTAAGATTTTGTTTGTATTTCTCCATGTGATTGCATTCTTCTGTAAGAGTAATTTCCCATTTTAGAGATTTTTGTTTACCTATTTATTTATAGGAAAAGGCATGTACCAGGTCTGCAGTGCAGCAAATATATCCCCAACTCTGAACTGACATTGTCATTTATCTCTTACATGAGATGTGGAAGCCAACATATGATTGAGTAGCTTTAATTTCTGGATTGTATTATTATCAAGTACGGCTTACAGAACATCTGTTGATGATGTTTATGGAACTTTGTTGTAATTAGCAATCCTACTTTTATTGTGTGTGTGTGGGGGGAGGTTCTGAAAGAATCAAGACTGAACAGTTTCAAGAACAACTGTATTTTTTGGTGCATGTTCTTTGCAGGAATACATGGTTTATAGGAAACATACCTACATGAGATTGGATGGCTCTTCAAAGATTTCTGAGCGAAGGGACATGGTAGCAGATTTTCAGAACAGGTAATGTATTTTGCAAGGTGTGTTTGTGCTAAAAAATATGTACCTAGGAAACTGATGTAAGATGTAATGGAAATAAATGAAATCTGCACTTATCTTTCCTTATATCAGATTGACCTCATATATCTGAAACAGTTTCTTGGTGGTTTGCTGACCAGTAGTCACTGGTGTTGATATGAATCTGTGAAAGAGTTCTGGAAGCAGTTTTGGTGTAGCCACCTATGGTACTTCTTGCTAATCCAAATAGGTTGTTGCTTAGAAAGAAGCTCAGTAGAAAAGTGGCAAATGTCCAATGGTTATTAAATGCTTTGACAATTGACACTGTAAAGATGAGATTGGAAATATTGCATATGCTAGAATACTGAAAGTGACCTAGTTTTCTGCAAAACAAACCATTTAACCATGTTCTACTAAGAAACCTTAGAGTACTCAAAAGATAAAATGGGGATTTTATTAGCTAGAAAGGTAGGGTAACATTTAGCAAACCAAAATGGATCCTGATAATTTTAATAAGCAAATCGGGGCACATTACTTACAATGATTGAGTTTATGCTATTAAGTTTCCTTTTAATCATGAGATACAGCTTGATATGCTGTCATTTTGGTACACTGGCTCACAGTGAGGTTATCCTTCCTGTATGTTGACATGAGCTTGTAAGAAAGTCACTTTCCTATTTCAGTGGAGTTAGGCTCATAGATAGTTTATTGCAGGGTGAAAGCAACATTCTGGACTTGAGAAAATTCCTTATGTTACTGGTCCCAAAGTTTTGTAGCTGAAGACAGGAGTCAAGGCCATTGAGGTCACTGGTTCCTGAGGCTGATGGACCTGAAGGACTGTGTTGCAATGGAGTCTTCTAGTGAACTTGAACATGCAACAGAAGCGAGAGGAACATGTTGTACCTTTCTTTCTGCCTGTTTCCAGGTGTCAGAAACAAGTTGCTTGCAGGTTATGATGTCCTCCTGGAATCCTGCCGCTTCCTCCTGTAAGGTCCTTTAACCAAAAGAAGTGAAAAAAATGGTTTTATTAACCAACAGAATTTATTTATTAACAAATAAAACAACTGAAGAAAAATAATAATTTCAGCAGGAAATCCCTTTGAAATGTAGGTCAGCCAGTCTAAGCAAGAATTCCTATTAAAATGTTAGTTGAGTTCCTCTTATACATGATTTACTTATGAGAAATATTTCCAGGAAAATAGCCCTGATCACTTCATATGGGTCAAAAAAATGGCTTCTGTGAGTACTCCTTGTTCATGCACAAAGTAAGGGGGTTTAATCTCTTTCCTCTCCAGGAATGATATTTTCGTGTTCCTGTTAAGTACAAGAGCTGGAGGCTTGGGCATTAACCTTACAGCTGCAGATACGGTAGGTGAAATTTGGTAACAGTTTGTGTGGGAAGATGGGTCATTCTCTGCAAAAGTTGGCACTCTCTTGCCCATGCTGATCAGTAGTTTTAGAACTGCCATTCACACTGTAAAATTGCATAGCCTGTTTACTTTGTTATTTGCAGTGTAATATTATCTTGATGATAAAGTTGTTGAGTATTGGACATTTTGGTACAGGTTTTGGTTACAGTCGGAAATTTCTTCCCACTCCACACATACTTCAGTACCAGAGTCCAGAAAGGAGTTGGGTTACTGAAGGTGCAAAACACTCTTAGCTGAAGCAGCATCACTATAGGAATGACCCTTTGCTCCTAAGGTTCAGTTGCAAAGGAACCAGTGGGATAGTTGCAATTACCCTTTCTTCTGTACCCAGAAGAGTGAAACAATGCCTGTAAAAGTAGGAAACCATTTGTAGTTGTGGATCAGCTACTCAGGAAGGACAAATTTCTTCCCCTGAGGTGTAAAGACATACTGATTTAGGTGGATTGCAAGGATTTGCACTCTGGAGCAGCTGCCACTAATTGCTAGGGAAGGAATACTGATGAACCATTAATCTTTTCATTAACAGCTATTCTTGTGCTTCTAACCTGCATCTGGCATGCTTGCAGATTTGACCTCAAGTCCATAAACACACAAATGCAAAGATTTATGAATCCAAAAAATCCTATCATATCTTGCTATCAGTCACAAGAAATCAGAAGAATTTTCAGGGTTGAAAAGAAGAAATAAACAGATGAAAGCTCAGGCAGGGTCCTTGCATAAGCACTTCTAGGTCTGTGTTTTTCTGTGTAACTTTCTTAATACTTTACTTTGCTGTCTAAAATTTTTTAAATGCTTTTGGTTGTTATGCTTATTGTGCCTAAAGTACTATTAGAGTGATAGTGCAATATGAATTTAATGTGGCATTTCAGTTTTTTGTAATCAAAGTACTGGAAATGGTAGACTTTATCTAGGTTTTGAATAAAAACTGGAGCATTACTTTTTGCATGAAATTCTGATATGACAGTAACTCTAAAATGTGTCCACGACATGCTTAGCCTATAAGGAATTGCATGACAGTGATTTAATGTGATAACAAACTTAGGAGTTTTGTGCCTCCCAATCAGGTCTGTTTAAGAAGATATTAATGATGTTTGGTGAAGCTGAAACATTCATAGTGTCAGTTAGTTTGCATTCACCAGAAATGCAATGGCAGACACTTCACAGGACTGGGCAAGGCTGGTTAACACAGCCTACAGTGGGGCTGTAATTGTGAAACACGACTGAACTTTATTGTTATCAGTATATTGGATTTCTGTTTGTTTAACTGCCAGGTGCTCTAAAGATCTGTTTTTATTGAATCCTTCCTGGTGTTGCCTTGCAGGTAATTTTCTATGACAGTGACTGGAACCCCACTGTGGACCAGCAGGCCATGGACCGTGCCCACAGGCTGGGCCAGACCAAGCAGGTCACCGTGTACCGCCTGATCTGCAAGGGCACCATCGAGGAGCGCATCCTGCAGCGCGCCAAGGAGAAGAGCGAGGTGGGGCCCAGGAGCTCACCTGGCACGGGCTGGCACCATAAAGCACCTGTCAGCATGGGGGGAGAGACAGGGAAAGTGTCTGCAGGGACACCAGAGAAATAAAAAGGCAGTGTCTTTGTTCGAGTATGTGTCTCTAACACAGCAGCAGTCCAGTGACATTTTATGAACTGGAAAGAAGCTAATTATTAAGTATGACTTCATGAAAACTATTTCTTATGTTACAGTGAAACTACTCAGGCTTCTTCTTTAAGACTAGGGCTTCTGTGTTTGCTGTGTCAGAGTTACTGATTCCTCTCATGTTACACAACAGCTAATTTTTTTAAAAATACATTTGGAAGGTAATCAAGTGGAAATTATTTGAGGTGTGAGGGTTGCCAGAAAAGCTCAGTGGCCTGCAGCATCAAGCAGTAAGTGAACTAGGAACTTTAAATCTCCTGATACTTTATTGACAAGAAAATAACAAGATTCATGGGTTTTGATAGTAGGTACTCTATATGCAACATTCAGATGTTTTGTGTATTTGGGAGTTTCTTCCAGCTTTTGTCTTACTTGGATGCTGCTCATGATGTTGCAACAACTGAAGGCATTCACATTTCCCTTGTTGAAATCATTTTTTCTGAGATACTGCACTAGAGTTACCTGAAATCAGCCTGAAAATTTGGTGTAGTCTTCTGCTGGTGATCCAAATCATTGAAATTGCCTGATGTTAAAGCTTGTTCTGTTCTGTTAAGTTACAGCTCTGCTTAGTTGTTGGGGTTTTTATAATACAGTTGTAGTAATAGAGGCTGAGTGAATTGCTTAAACTGCAACACTGACTCAGGATGGAGATACAGTTTTCAGTCAAGGAGACTAAAAGTGTTGCACCCTTTAAGAATGTGATCTTTGTGATCCTCTGTGCAGTTACTTGAAAATTTGAATGAGTAAATTACATTTGAGAGGGCTGTTGGTGCTGTTGCTGTAGTTTTGTTTTGTTCAGTATATTAATTAATACTATTATAATTTGTAGTTTATTACATACTGCTTCAGAAAAAAATGTAATTTTCCATAAGGGATGGTAATTTTCTACTTTCTATCTCAGTTGCTTCTCATATTTTACACCCTGAAATTTTGCTACTAAGTTTGGTATGATAGAGAAATTAGATAAAGTCTGACTTAGATGTACTTGCATAATTTTTGCAGCTGGCTTTCAGTGATGGGTAATGAGAAATGTTTCCTGGCTGCTTTGACTAATTTTTCCTTTTCTTCACTTGTTTTTTTCCTTCTAGATTCAACGAATGGTAATTTCAGGTGGCAATTTCAAACCTGACACCTTGAAGCCAAAAGAAGTGGTCAGCCTTCTGCTGGATGATGAGGAACTAGAAAAGAAATGTATGTGAAATTGATGCTTCAGCAATTCCCCCATTTTCCACTTCATTACCTTATGAAATCTGTGTTTTTATCTCTACAAACACATGTATTGCTGATAACAGCTTCTGTTTCCTGTCTCTTTTTGTGTTGCCAACTCTTGTTAGTACAAGCTGGTTTGATATCACCACTGAGCTGAATCAAGTTGTGCAAAATGAGACATGATGATGTGATTAAGTTTTTATTGGCACTCATTCAGGATCATTACATTGTTCCTGAATGACAGAGCTTTGACAAGAATTATATAGGTCATGACAAGAAAAGTATTATTAAAAGTGCTGTATTTCATCATATTTTGGAAGTTAGAGGCATACTCTTTCATGTTGCTTGAAAGACAAATTAACTTTTTAGTGACTTGGAGACAAATAGTTTTAATAGAGTAATGTTTTCAATGTCTTTTAGTTTCAATACAACTGACTTTTCTTCCCAGTTCTTTTAGAATTAGAACTTCTTGTAAGATTTGTGTTTCTTTTCCAACAGTGCGTCAGCGTCAAGAAGAGAAGCGACAGCAAGAAGAAACAAATCGTGTGAAGGAGCGTAAACGGAAAAGGGAAAAATATGCTGAGAAGGTACTTTGATACAGAGAGTATGCCTGTGTCAGTGATAGAGCCAGAAGAGCTTCAGGATCACTGTTAGGGAGTGTGGAAACATTTTATGCCAAGGCAGTCTTAATGAGTAAACGCCCTTGCCTCTGCTGTTGGAAGTCAGTCTGTGGCAGTTCCTTACACAGAAGAAGGATATTACAAAATAAGTAATGTCTAGTTACCTCTACTTTAGTCATTAGCAACTTCAAAAATAGGGAAGTAGTGCCTATCCTAACAAACCTATAAATCAGCTGATCATTAAATTGGTGACTTTATCAAAATTTTTTTTCTGCAAGGGCAAAAGGGTGATGTAAAGGAAACACCGAACATGGATAAAACCCATACAGCTATGAGGCTTCTGTGGAACTAGGGAAGATCAGTTTGTTTAAAAAACATCATTAAAACCAGTTTATGAAAATTCTGAGATTTTAAGACAGGGAGGTTCTGCATTAATTAATTGGAATTTTGTGTAACGGTAAAGAATTTCAAGCTTGCTCCAAAAGGTAATGGAAATCAAAGTAATTTTCTAAGAGTAAAACTCTATCATTCCTGCTATTTTATGAAGAAAAACAAACAAACCACTTCTGAAAAAAAAGAAGGAGCATTTAAGGGGTCTGTTAGCATATCCTTCAGAAACTTCTTGTGGCATTCCTTGAGTTAAAATACTACACTAGATTTTTGAGATTTTTGGTTTGCTTGCTCCCATTTTCTGTTTTATTGCCTTTTCATTCCTGGTATTATTTCGCTTATTTCAGAAGAAGAAGGAAGATGAATTGGATGGGAAGAGAAAGAAAGAGAACATGAACCTTGTGATCCCATTTGTTCCCTCAGCTGATAACTCCAACCTGTCTGCTGATGGGGATGACTCTTTCATTAGTGTAGACTCTGCCATGCCCAGTCCTTTCAGTGAGGTAAGACTCACCCCTGCTTTAACCAGCATACTGTTTCAGTTGTGGCCCTACACCTTGTAGGATTCTTGCTGTCTGCTCCTTTAGCCCTTGTAGAGCTTTGAGTGTGTGGGGGAGTGATGTATCTTAAAGGTGAACCATGCAAATGAAAATAGTTTATTGAAAATGCAATAGCTGCTAATAAGCTGCTGAAGAAAGGCTTCTTGTGCACTACAGCAAGCTGCCTTATAGCTTCTCATGTTACTTGGCAATCCATTATTCCCCTCTTCCTTCACTCTCTGCCACCCTTTTCTTACAGTGAATTTATGCCCTGACTTTCCTCCCTTCCAGTCCAAGGAATTTTTCTTACCTGGAGTCCCACTTATGTTCTTCCTCCTTTCTTCTCCCTTTTTCTTGCCTTTCTCATGCTCACATTTATAACCATGTGCCCTCTCCCATACCAATATCTTCCATAGCAAGAACACTCTGCTCCTGAGCCAGTCAGTATCCCTCAAATAGCTCCTTGACATTCAGTGTCTTTGTAAGTACCTCTCACTGTGTCTCTGTCTCTGCTTCCTCACTTGCATCAGGTTCTGAATTATTGTGGTTTTTCTCCTCTGAGATTTAAATAAAAAAATTCTTAGTGGCACACATCTTATTTTGCTTCATCTGTGTATAAAGAATTGCAAATTTGGTGTAGCAGCAAATGTATTTTGTTCTGTGCCATGTCAATTAAGATTCCTGTATTGTACTTTTCCTTTACTGAGCAGGATTTTTATTAGCAGTAGTAGGGAGTTAAGAATCATGTTTTCTCTTTTGCACTTGAAAATGCACAGTTGACCAGCAATTTACTTAAATCTCTGCTGAGCCCATTAGTCTTCTGCTTCACAACCTAACGTGTATTTTCATTAATTGAAATTAAATAATGGGTGCAGGTCTTTACTGCTGCTCAGCATGTAAGTAAAGTGTGGTGTGATCAGGCAGATGATAGATCATGTTCATGCTGCTATTGTAGAGAAAATGGGAAAGAACAAATACCAATTACTTGTGATTGTATAGGTTTTGAAGATCTTATTATTTTTGTACCCTTTCCTAACCTGAGAAGCTAATGGCTTTGTTCTCTGTCACATTTAGATATCCATCAGCAGTGAATTACATATGGGCTCTATCCCTCCTGATGAGAGCAGTAATGACATGCTTGTGATTGTGGATGATCCAACTTCTTCAGCACCTCAGTCAAGGGCAACAAACTCTCCTGCTTCCATTACTGGCTCAGTTTCAGACACCGTGAATGGTCAGTACCCTTGCCTTGATTTATTATTAACATTTATTAAACCTTGACTTTGAATAGCTAAGTGATAAGTTTTCTGCATTTTGCCCAGGATATATGAATGGTTGTCAAGATTTGAGGGGGAAACAGTTGCCTTTTCATTGCAAAGTTACTTCTGATCTGATAGGAAATCTGTTTATAGTCTGTCATTGACCACACTTGCCATTTTTCTGTGTTAGTTATTTCAAAACGTTGTGTCCTTTGTTCTTGTGTTATGGAGGGCTCACCTTCCCTCAAGTTTGTTACTAAATTAGACAACCACAGAACTATTAATCTCTAAGCTTTTCCTTGAATTTGCTGTTGGATTAATAATTTGTTCACTATCTCTGGTGGGTGGTTGGAACAATTTTTTTCAAGTGCAGTGTAATTTTAAAAAATGTGAAGTGGTTTTAATTACTGTAGTTTTCCACAGTGAAATAAGTAGAGTCGTAGTTCTTGACGAGTCTCTTCAGAGATGGCAGATGGAAGATAGCCCCATCTCCATCTGCAACAGAGAAAACGCATCATCCTGAAGTAGAACTCGAATCCTCCACCTCTTTGTAGGTTGGATTCCTAAGGAGTAGTTGCAGTTAGTAAGATTGCTGAGGAGTGTCATGTACATGGTTTCTTTTCCCGGAGCCGCTCGGGCAGCGTCCCTGCTCCTGCGCCAGTCCCTGCCGTGAGCTCTTCCCTCCTGCAGGCGTTTCGGTGCCGGACTCGTCGCTGTGTGCCCGGGGCCAGTCCAGCCGGAGCCGCGGCCGGCCCAAGGGCGGCTCCAAGGGCGGCTCCAAGGGCCNGCGTCTGCGGCGGCGTACGCGGCGTACGGCTACAGCGTCTCCAAAGGTACGGGCTGGGCTGGGAGCTGCTGCACTGCTGCACTGCTGCACTGCCCGTGGGAGCCAGGCAGCCCCGGGCGAGGGGCTGGGGCACTGCCGGCATCACCTCGAGTTTGGGCTGCCCTTGGAGCTACCTCGTATCAAGTATTGCTCCTCTTGGGGTTTCTTGTTGGTTTTGGGGGCTTTTTTGTGGTGTTCAGACAGATCAGACAGTGTTGTTTATGCCATGGCTATGGCTGTGGTTTTCCTGCATTGCATCAGGTTGAAGTTACAGTATCACATTTCAAAACCTGCTAAACTGATGGTGATTGAGCTGCAGCTTTATACCAGCTGAAGAGAGCCCAGGGTATAACTGTAAGATGTTTTGTGTCTTAAGGACATCCCTCTTCATTACACTGCTGTAAGTCACAAATACAGAGTGTTCTTAGGACTGATTGTTAATGCATTGTCTGCTGTTGAAAAACCACAAGTGGAATAATATGCTCATGTAGAATTTGATTTTCTTTTCCATTGCTAGGCATGTCTGCAAGTAGCCCTCTACAAACAGCAATCATTCGACCTTCTGGACTTGCAGATTTTGGACCTTCAAACGCCTCTTCTCCCTTGAGCTCCCCTTTGAGCAAAGGAAACAGTGTTTGTGGGACCCCCAAAAGTTTAAACCTGACCAGCAGTCTCATATCAGAAACTTCAATTCGGAAGCAAAGCAAAGGTGCCCATGCCTCAGGTGGTCGGTAGTAATTCTGAACCCCCAAAGCTTGTCTGGACTGTGTTGGCTTTCAGAGCAGACCACCCTGCCAGTCAAAGGCATGCTAACAAATGCCTTGTTGCTGTCCAGCACATGTGTGGAAAGAAAATCAAAGCACATTGGGAGTGGGTGGTTGATGTGAGCACTTTGATTATGTGTATTCCAAAAAATTATCTTTACAGACACTGCAAGAAGGAGGGAAGGGAGTCTGGGGTAAGAAAACATCCAGCTACTCCATGCAATATCCTGCAGCTGAGTGTGCCTGAAGTCACACCAATATACTTCTCTCTTGTAGCCTGAGGTGAAGCCCAGCATTAATTTTGTCCTATGAAATCAGTATCTGAACCCCAGGAGAATGCTGTAGAGTCACAAGACATTTCTGTCCTGTGGCAGCTGGTCAGTGAACACGCAGGAGAAACTGGGGGCTATGCTGAAGATGATGTATGATCAAAAAAATTCTTGGGTTTTTCTGGTGTGGGTCTCTGGGTTTTCTTTAAAGACTTGAAATTCAAAGGAAGGTGTCTCAGGTGGTTTCCAGGGAGCAGACTCTTCTCAGCACCATTTGCCAGGAAGATGTCAGAGCTGCAGAACACAGGGAGCACTGTCAGGCCTCATGAGAGCAGCAGCACAGCCTCTGCTTCACACAGAGGATGAAACCAGTGATTGGGTTGCATTTCATGGTTCTCATCAGCACGAACACTCACCGTGTTCAGAATGATTTCTCTCATTTTTGAGGTGTGAAGAAACTCTTAAAAGCTTAGAAACAAAGTAGTGCTCTATTTGTACAAATCTTGAGGAGGAAAACTGGAGTGCTTAGGAGGAGTTTGTGCTGCTCCTCTCACTGTGCCGTGGCAGAGCATGGGTCTGCAGCCTGCAGTGCTGTAAGAGGAGCAATGAAAAACAATCCCAAGAGAGAGAGAACTGTGCCATTCCCCCTTCCAGCCAAATCCTGGGAAAAAAATTGTCTCATATCCCAGCCATCCCATTGACTGTTCTTGCAATGTGTTTTCCCTTCATCGTTGTGACCATCACACGTCCTGGCGTGGCTGAGTTCTCTGCAGCGTGTGGGCCGAGTCCCTGAGGCTGCAGGAGGCAGTGCTGCCTGCACCCATCCATGTCCTTGTTCCCTGGTTGCTCCTTCCCCATTCTTGATGCACAAACCCTGCCCGTAGCCCCTTGCTTTGCTGTAAGCGTTGTCTGCATTGCACTGAGATTTAGGTGTGGGACAGTTGTTGTGTCTCACACGTTGAATTAAGAGGCTGTTCTGCCGGGGCACTTTCATCCCTTGAGAGAAGCAAGTTGAGTTGCAGGTCTGGGCTGTGACAGTGGAAGATGATTTCTTTTTTTATTATAATTTTTTTCTGACCCCAAATCCTTTGCCTGGCGTCCTACAGTGTAGAGCGAGTGCTTCCTGTTGGTTCTGCCTCTAATTTGCACACCTGAAAATAGCAGAACTGAGCTTAGTTAGATTGATTTTTGAACAGATTTGCAGGGGATAATTGAGGGGGAGGTGATGTTTAATTAACTCATGAAGACCTCCCCCTTCCCCTTCTATTCACATGTATATATGATATTTAGAGGGAATCAGACAAATGCCAAGCCTTTTTTTCTCTTTGAATGTGCTGTCTATTTTTGTAACTGAACTTGTACATATGTAAAAAGAGAGACACATCTTTCTTTTACTAACTGGAGGAGAAAATCTTAAATAAAATGGAGTGACATAATTTTATGTAAATCAGTGTCCTTGTGGTTTTTATGCCTGTAGCTGTATGAATGAGAGGATTAGGGAAGGGAGCATGGAGGGGTGAGCATCTGGAAGTGCTTCTGGAGACAAACGCTGCTCAGTGTAAAGCTCAGGAGTGTCTGTGCTCTGCCAAGGATCCTGTTTGTAACCTTCTTCAGTTACAACTGTACCCTTATCCCATGTGTGTGTTCACTGAGGACCTCATAATCTATTTTGGAGTAAGTGTGCAGCAGGTCACAACAGAAGCAGCTATAATATATGTAATTATACAGTACCTGAATTTCAGTGGTTGAATTCAATACAGTTGATTGTTAAGACGTCATTCTCTTATAGTTATTTCTTATTTTTTTCCCTTTTTCTTCTTTCTAGTGGGAGTTAAAAGGACTTTTATGCACAGTCTTGATCTCCGAACTGCTAGACAGTTGCATTAATTTATAATCCAAAGTGGAGAGAAAAAAAAATTATAATTTGAAAAGCTTGCAAAAATGTAATATGTATTGTCACATGCTATACTTTTGGAAGATTAAATTATTGATATTTAAAACACTGTTAAATATGATAATATATACTTAAGATTATAAATATTTTTAGAATATTTTAATTTAATTATTAAATATATTTAACATAAATGAAAATATTTAAAATCATTTAATCTTCAAGAGAAACACCAAGTGCCATCACAAGTTGTGGCAAAAGCAATGGTAGCCCATCTGCTTGCACAGTTGGTGTCAGGCCAAGAAGTTCAAGAAGTTCTAACATAATTGTAAAATAAATCAACTATTAGATTATATTCAGTTCAACTTCTGTAAGACATTAAATTTCAACATTCTTGGTATTATGCATCACAGGAGAAAAGATTCTGTGATAGCAATCAAGGAATTGGGAAAAATCATGCAGTGGCTGTTCTAGTCTAATTTCTTGGGTTGGGGAAGGGAGTAGTGCTCTGAAGACAAACACTGGGAATTTTTTTAAGAAGGTGGAGGTAGTTTTGTAATCAATACCTGGGGAACACTTCTGTTGAAGTGAGCAAATGGGTGTGCATACTGAAGCTTTGTTCTTTATAATTTCACTTGAGCATCTTTTCACTCCAGCTGTGAGTTATGCTTACATGGATTAATGGCAGAGTCACTTATGTCTTACTCCAAGAGATCGAGGTATTTGCTAAAGGTGGACACAATGATTGAATGAAGTGGGTTTGTGCACTGAGCTGGAATAGCTGTGAAAGAGCTGTCAGCATGGGTTGGGGGATGCTGGGAGTGCTGTGTGTTCATCATGCTAGCTGATTATAGCATTTTACTCACTGGTTATTACTACAAACTGTTAAAGACAGTTCCCTGATCCATGCTGCTATTGAAGACATTTAAAGGTGATCATTTTCTTAGAAGTTAGGACTTAAATTAAAAGTGCTGTAGTGTCCCAGCCTCACACACATTTTTGTAGTGTAGCTACAAGGGTTGTCTAGTTCAGAAGGGTCCCCAGAACACCCTTTGTTCCCATGCCTGCGTTTTCTCTTTTCAATTATGGCTCAAGTCTGCTGTCCTTTCTATTTAGCCAGCCACTAAATTTCCTTTCCTTATTCTGAAAAGAGATGAACAGGTTACTGCAGGATGGTTTGAACCAGGAACTGCTTTAATTCTTCCCTTCAGGAGATTATTGCTGCACTGTCCAAATGTAGTGTTATTTCTGTGCCTTCTCCCCTCTCTGTCGCATGCTTTCCCCACCACAGTGTCCCTGCTCTTTGCTGTCCTGTGTCCCCTCTGTAGAAAGCTGCCTGTCTGCCTAGAGCTGTATCTTGCTTTATTTCCATATCCCCAAAGTATTTCCTTCAGCAGCATTTCCCAGCGGGGGAGGCACGCAGAGCTCAGTGGGAAAAGCTCCGTGCAGCAGGAACAGGGATTGCACTGCTTTGTAGCTCAGGAACAGCCAAGTTGCAGCTGAGAGGAGGAAGAGCACCACTGATAAAATCCCTCTGGGGCAGGATGTGGATCAGTGCAATTTGGGAAGTGCTGCCCTGTGACCACTGCACTGCATGTCCTGTCCTGATCTCAGTGGAGTGAGCTGAGCTGCTTCTGCTCCCAGACAGAGGCTCCTCAGCTTCCCACTTCTGCCTCCATCTTTCTGTTTTTGTTGACTCTCCAGTCTGAAACACACATTACAACTCTCAGGGAGCCTTTCAGGCATGTCTTGTGCTCCTCTTCCTGCTTGAGGAGGGATGTTGGCACATGCCCTGCTGTCCTCTGGAAATTTCTGTTGGAGTGGCTGGAAAACAATTTGTAGCTCACTACCCAAGTGGATGCTGCTTGCATGTGAAGTACAACTGGGACATACATACTAAAATAAAGGTGATCATACCTTACACTCCTAGAATTGTGAAGGATTTATTTTTTATTTGCAGCCTGCACCGGTTTCATAGCAGTGAATGAGAGGGGAAGGAATGACTCAGCCTTTCTCTCAGGAGCTTCTGTGAAGACAATACAGATGGCCCAGCTCTCAGATTCAACCAGCAGATCTGTAGAGTAAACAAGTTGTTCATGTAGCACTCACATTAGCATGTGCTCCTCTGAAAAGCATCCAAAAAATGCCTCTTGAAATGGAGGAATGCATGATAAGATGAGTTGGGTTTCCTCCAGCTTCAGCCTCCTCTTTGCTCCTGCCTACCCCTTCAGAAAAGTGAAGTTACTCCAAAGCTAATGGGCCTTCCAGGCATTTTGTGCATACTCTATTTATAGCATGTTCTTCTAGGGGCATATGAGGGAATTCTTTTGCATCCTAAGCATGAGGAAGTGTTTCAGTACTCAGGTATGAAACAATGACTCCTTCCTTCCTCAGCTGATGAGCATCCCTGATAGAATGAGGGATGAAAACATTGGAACAGCAGTTCTGTGTCTTCTTGAGTTTTCCTGTGGACTGTCCCTTCCTTCTTTGTCAGTATTGCTGGTTCTCTTAGGTCTGCTGTATTTAACAGATGACCATGTGAGCTTCTAAACATCCAAGCACTACAGTATCCCTTGTCATCTCTGTGACTTCTTTTTGCAAGCAGTTGTTCTTTCCCTCCCTGTCCTCAACCTTATCCAACTCTTTTTAAGAGCCGAGTGTTGCCTTCAGTGCTTTTGGTTGGTAAGGGAAATGCTTCTGTCTAAAGTGTTAACTTCTAAATGCATGACCCTTATGCCTTGCCACCTCTGCTGTGAGGACTGTGGATTAAGGTAAAGCTAAGCATACAAGAAAAACTCTTACTGTTGCTCAGAGATTAGAATTTAATTGGAAATTTACTGCTGCTTTGGTTTATCTCAAAAAACTGATTTTTGGACTATGGAAGGCTGATGGGGGTTTTTAAAGAACGGGAGGGTCAGCAAATTTCCCACGTAGCTGGCTGGATGTTGCTTTGGGTTTTTTCAAACTACATTGAGCTTTTGGCGTGTGACTGCAATTAGCTGCCTGCTGCTGCACAGTAAATGCAGTGGCACCTGACACACCCTTGGGTGACACTTCACTGCCTGTGACAAAGCTCCCAGGCTTTCCTCTGCCAGCAGGGCAAACAGAAGAGATGTTAGGCTGTATGAACCTTCAGAGACTTTTGAAAGCTGACAGCCAAAACCCTGGGTTTTGGGGTTACTCCATGTGTCTGGTGGGTGCTAATGGGAGGGCCCTAGTGAGTCTTGTTTTGCTTGGTGCTTCTGGTCTGTCCATGGAATTCATGTGAATGCTTTTTTGAATGATGTCTGCATTCCTGCAGACCTCCCTCTTCTTGCCATTTACTCTAGATTTTTCTTTGATTTAATCCTATTTACAATCATAGTACTATGGTATTTTGTAGAACTATAGAATGGTTTGGTTGGAAGGGACCTTGAAGATCATCTAATTCCAAACCCCCTGCCAGGGGCAGGGACACAATTTTTGTTGAAGTGGATCTCAAAATAGCTCTAAAGGTGCATAATGGAACATTCCAGTCTTCTGATTTCAAGGGCCCCTGACACAATAATTCAGCTCCATAATATCTGTTTGTACAGATGACTGCAGTCTTTCATCATTCTCTGCATGTTCAGAGTTTGGAAGAAATTACTGTAACTAACTTGAAGTCATAATTTTACTGAGATATTTATTTAATCTGGTTAGCACAAAATTTTTTTTCTTAGTATTTTAGTAATTTGATGGTCAGATCAATTCCAATTGGCTAATTGGAAGCTTACTGACATTGTGATGCTGAATCTGAAATGCATAAGGAGGTTTCTAAAACAGTGTTGACTTGGGACTGGGAGTCCTGACAATTCCTTTTATTGGCTGCTTTGAAGTGCTTTATATGATTTTGAAACAACCAATCATGAGCTTTGCAGCTTCCCTGGCTTTGATAACTTGCTGTTAGCATATGCAGTCAGGGGTATGTATTGAATTACATTAATTAATGTAATTTGGTTTCACTGCAGCTTGCTGTCCTTTGTATCATTGGTGTCTGTCTGGAATCAAGTAATTAAATACTAAAAGTAAGAACTGGTTTGGTAGAACATTCACAGACAGATTAGAGAAGCCCAGCTCTGGCTTGCAGTGATATAATTGATAACATATGGGAAAAGTAATGTTTAGATTTTTAATTTAGACCAGATCTCATGTTTGAGATGTTACAGGAATTAACACAAGTGAGAATTTTGGAACTGTCAGCAGGTAAAAGAGCTTGAGATACTGCAAGAAGTTTCAGTGATGCCTATAAAGCAAAAACACCCCAAGCTATATAAAAATGTTTCTCTGCTGAGCTTAAATTTTAGTTGCTTTGGTGTGTGAAAGTTTAAGAATACTGAGAACAAATCAGTAAACTTGCAACCACACAGATCCTCAGTGAGCCACTGCAAACATAAGAGTATCCATGAAAGTATGAGACGACTCCTGCATGTTTGTTTCAGGATGTAGTGCTGATTACAGGAGCACAAACTTCTCTTTTCCAGTGTGGAGTCACTGAACATCCAGTGTACAGCTCTGACTACTCTGAAAAATCCTCAATATTTCACATTGTCCTTTAGAAGTCATTATATGCTTTTGAAACCATATTCTTGCTGTCTTAGCTCCCCATCTGTACAATAGAAATTACACCTCTTCACAAAGGTCTCATGAAGAGGAATTTAAGCCTGCCAAGGTGCCCCAGTGATATGCAGATGTTGCTGTAGGGATTTGCAAGAGAAAAGTCAAAGTGGGGAACAGTCCCCCTGCATTTCTATGCATAAAGGCATAAACAAATATAGGACCATACAAGAGAAAAGAATTGAACTGTTGCTCGTTTTTAACGTCCTCCCATCAAATGAAATGAGGCAGCAATCCTCTGGGGAAAAAATAGTGGTTATTTATTCTGAATGAGCCTAGTCCCACAGTTACTTGTTTCCCTCAGTCCTGAACTCATGTGCTCTCAAATTATAGGATGTATTCCCAGGAATAGATTCCATATATATGTAGTTTGGAGACAGAAATGCTGCCAGAATCAGCTGTGCTGTGCAACAGCAGGAGACACTTTCATCTGGTTCCTGCCCAACATGTCCAGAGGTAATTGAGTCTCTTAACAGTTGCTGTCAAAGGGAAGATGAAAAGCAGCATCTCCCATAGCTGTGGGGAGCTGGGCACTCCTGTACTTTTCCCTTTCTAAAAATGAGATTGTGTGTTTCTGGAGAGAAACAACTTGAAGTAAAACGCACTCCTATAAAGCAGAGCAAAGAATGAATGTACGTATGATCTAAAATGAATTTATGTATAATCAAAGAACCTGCTAGCTGTTTGAAACATACCTTTGGCTCAATTTTACTAAAAGAAAAGAGCACTTCGCTGGAAAACAAGAACAAGCGAGAGATTTCAGCCCGTGACGCGAATGGAAGCGCCCTGAGGACAGAGCTGCTGTCCCGGCTGCGGATAACGGGATGCCCGTGCGCCCGGCGAGTCCCGGGCGGTGCCTGGGGCTGTCCCTGGGGCTGGGTCTCTGGGCTGCCCCTGGGCTGTCCCTGGGCTGTCCCTGGGGCTGGGTCTCTGTGCTGCCCCTGGGCTGTTCCTGGGGCTGGGTCTGTGTGCTGCCCCTGGGGCTGGGTCTGTGTGCTGTCCCTGGGGCTGGGTCTCTGTGCGGTCCCTGGGGCTGGGTCTGTGTGCTGCCCCTGGGGCTGGGTCTCTGTGCTGCCCCTGGGGCTGGGTCTCTGTGCTGTCTCTGTGCTGTCCCTGTGCTGTCCCTGGGCTGGGTCTCTGTGCTGGGTCTCTGTGCTGTTCCTGGGCTGTCCCTGTGCTGTCCCTGGGGCTGGGTCTGTGTGCTGTCTCTGTGCTGTCCCTGGGGCTGGGTCTGTGTGCTGTCCCTGGGGCTGGGTCTCTGTGCGGTCCCTGGGGCTGGGTCTGTGTGCTGCCCCTGGGGCTGGGTCNGGCTGGGTCTCTGTGCTGTCCCTGTGCTGTCCCTGGGGCTGGGTCTCTGTGCTGTCCCTGGGCTGTCCCTGGGGCTGGGTCTCTGGGCTGTCTCTGTGCTGTTCCTGGGGCTGGGTCTGTGTGCTGGGTCTCTGTGCTGCCCCTGGGGCTGGGTCTCTGTGCTGCCCCTGGGGCTGGGTCTGTGTGCTGTCCCTGGGCTGTCCCTGGGGCTGGGTCTCTGGGCTGCCCCTGGGCTGTCCCTGGGCTGTCCCTGGGGCTGGGTCTCTGTGCTGTCTCTGTGCTGTCCCTGGGGCTGCCCCTCGCTGTTTTCCCTCCGTGCTGCCCCTCGCTGCTGTCCCACTGCGGGCACAGGGCAGCCCCGCTCCCTCCCGAGCATCCCGCGCCTCCTCCGTGCGGGACCGGAGTTCCGAGAGGCTGCCGCGCCGCCCAGACAACGAGGGGATAAAAAGCTGCTTTTGAAAGTTTGTTTTCTAAATGTTTTCAAAGGTCACACATGCTTTGCGTAGACGGAGTTTAATATCAGCAAGCTGGCTGTGGCTGCCCCGCAGGCGGCTCGTTTGTAGGCGAGGTTAGAATTGCTGTGAGCGGGCTGGATGTGCGGCTCTGAAATGACTCCCATATTGTCTGTGCTGTTGGTGTCTCAGTCCACAGCCTGTTTAAGGCAAAGCAGAGAGCTGAGGCCGAAAAGTAGCAAACCCCAGTGCTCACGCCTTGCTGTGCCATTCCCTCGCCTCCCTTGGCCCCTGAGTGAGGGCGCTGGGTGCTGTGCCGGGGGCACAGGGTGTGATACCGGGGGCACAGGGTGTGATACCGGGGGTACACGGTGTGATGCTGTGCCGGGGGACACGGTGTGATACCGGGGGCACACGGTGCTGTGCTGGGAGCACACGGTGTGATACCGGGGGCACACGGTGCTGTGCTGGGAGCACACGGTGTGATACCGGGGGCACACGGTGTGATGCTGTGCTGGGAGCACACGGGGTGATGCTGTGCTGGGAGCAGGTCTCAGAGCCCCAGAGCTCTCTGCTGGCAGGGACCGGTGAGCTGCTGTACCCAGCAAGTGCCCAGCCAGCTCAGGTGCCCGTTCACCATCTGTCTGAAGGTCAGGCTTGCTCACCAGCATGGGAACATGAAACGTCTCCTCTCCAAACTCTTCAAAAGTCACCCTCTGGCTTGCCTTTCTGTGCCTGAAACTCACAGATTTCCAGGTGCCTCAATAGCTGACACCTGCTAGTGGACAGAGTAGCTCTCTGGGGCTTGCTCCTGCTATGTGAGCCAGCAGGACTTGGGTAGTGGGATAAAAACTTCCCCTTTCCTTTGGTGACAGGAGTTTTAAGTGCCAGTAGCTATCAAGTGTCACTTCAGCTGTCAGGCTAAGGCCAAATGGATCCCTAGTGGCTTTAATTGAAGCTTCATGGAAATGAGTCCTTTTAAAACAGTGAGGTGAGGGAGGCAAAAAGCAACGTAAACAGGAGGACATAAGAGAGAAGCCTTTGTTCTTGTGTTCCCAGAGCAGCCCAGCGTGGTCTGGAACAGTGTGGTGTCCCCAGCTAGGAAAACAGCACCTCTGTCTTTGAACTTCCCTGACCTTTTACGTTATTTCAGTCTCATTCTCTAGAGTTCAAGGTACTGGCTGTGCTTCAGGAATTCACAAGCATAAACACTCATCAGTGTGGCTGGCACTACCATGAGATGAAAAGGGAGTTGAGAAGGGATAAAACACATCCAAAAGCCAAACAAAAAGTGTACAGGGTTTGTAAACAAAGCATGTAGAGCTTCCCCAGTGCTGCCCAGAATGCCCACTTCCTTCCGCCCTCCCTCCCCTGCAGGGCTCAAGGCTCCTTCGAAGCCAAAGGGGCTTCTCTCATAATTTTAATACAGCACATAAATCAGCGAGGTTTTCACCTAAGCCAAGGCAACTAGTTAGTAGGAAATTCCTAAGTCCTTTGAGCAGCAGCTAGTTTTGCTGCAAGTGTAGTTTTTCCACAGCCTGACTGTAAATCAATTTTGTTAATCCCTTCCTGTTCCTCCCATGCACAGGGACTGATTCTGTACTGAGCTGGGCTGCAAGCTGGTGGCACATCACTGCTCAGTCGTGTACTGGGACTGCATTTTTTTATGCTGCATCAGTCCTTCAGTTCTAAAAAACAATTGGATTTGGTGCTACTGAAGTCTGTGCCTTGTCATGAAACCTGGCGGCATCGAAGTGAGAAAGAAGTCTCACTCAGGGAACATCTCCCATCCAAATTCTGCCCATTTGTTTTCTGCCTTTGGGCTGAAATTACTGCACTGAATGTGATAAAACCTGATTTAAAGTTTCAGCCCTAGAATGACTACCAGGTTTTGGGACGTGTCAGCTGTGTGCCCATTCTGGCGCTGAACTATCCAGAAGTGTTACAGGAGAAGTGACAAAGCACACAGGTGACAGTGTCTGGATACTTCATGCAGTCTGTCTCCCTTGTCCTGGAGCAGTGTACACACAGTAGACCCTCTTTCTTGTCCCTGCTTTCTTTTCCCTCCAAGCTTTCCAGGAGCGGCTGCTGCCAAGGCAGCTGTGGCTTCTGGACACGTCCCCCCTGTGTTCAGTGTGCCCGAAGAGCCCCTGCAGCCAGGCAGGGCCAGCACAGCCCTGCAGGCTCCCTGCTCAGCACCAGAGCCCTGCTCTCCCCTGCTCAGCACCAGAGCCCTGCTCTCCCCTGCTCAGCTCCAGAGCCCTGCTCTCCCTGCGCAGCACCAGAGCCCTGCTCTCCCCTGCTCAGCTCCAGAGCCCTGCTCTCCCTGCGCAGCACCAGAGCCCTGCTCTCCCCTGCTCAGCTCCAGAGCCCTGCTCTCCCTGCGCAGCACCAGAGCCCTGCTCTCCCCTGCTCTCCCTGCTCAGCATCACNAGAGCCCTGCAGGATCCCTGCTCAGCACCAGAGCCCTGCTCTCCCCTGCTCTCCCTGCTCAGCATCACAGCCCTGCTCTCCCTGCTCAGCACCAGAGCCCTGCTCTCCCCTGCTCTCCCTGCTCAGCACCAGAGCCCTGCAGGATCCCTGCTCAGCACCAGAGCCCTGCTCAGCCCTGCTCTCCCCCGCTCTCCCCTGCCCTCCCCTGCTCCGGCTGCCGGGGCTGGCCTGGAGCAGGGAGGAGCATTCTCTGGGGCTTTATCTTCTGCAGTTCCGCTGCCCGTGAAACACCTGCAGGTAATTAAATCCGTATCTCAGCCTGTCTCTTGAGCAGCAAGCTGGCACATATGGGGTAACATGTGCTGCATACAACCAGCTGCAGTTCCTGTGACAGATGCTATGTCCAGAGTGTGCCATTCCCTGTGACTTGCAGGCCACCTGCAAGACTCTGCCTGCCACACATGGCAGAGCCCCGGGGAGCCTCTCAAGCCTGTGGGTATGTGTGCAGAGCTCCACCTTCCCCCTTCAGCTCCTCCTCAGCAGCCTGCAAAGCTTGTGCTGGCCCCACTCTTGGGGTGCTCAAATGCACACTTTTCCTCAGGTAGACTTGACCAAGCCATTGGCTGCTTGCACACCCATTTGAGGTGATCTGTACTGTTCCCTCTCCTCTCCCCTCTCCTACCACCTCCTTCCCTTGCCAAGTTGCATGCATTTATTGTCATCAGCCACAAACACGAGTTTGGTCTCATTAATTTTCTCACCTGGAGAAGTACATGAAGCACAGGTAAGTGCACACTTTGGAGATGGTATTTATGAACTACATTTTTACTGAAGCTGGGGTCAGTTTGGTAGATTTTCCTGTCTCTGTTTTGGACACTCCACCTTGAAACTGCCATGATACTGTAGCATCTGAAAACCAGATTTTTCCTCTTGGTTTAGTCTTTTCTGAATCCTTTTAACCTTGCTGACTTTGCTTATCCTTTCCCCTGCCTTTTAAGGACTGTTTGCCCTCAGGAGTGCTTTAACATATGAAGGCTGGGGCTGGATTAACTGCTGTCATCTACTTTATTTAGTTGGCTTGTGCCACTGCAAAGCAGCTGGGTAGGTCCTGTCTTAATGTACTCAAGGAAATGATGACTCAGGCCCGTGTTCCAAGACTGTGTGGGAACTGCTGGGCAGGAAAATGGAAAAGGATGAAGAATGAACTGAAATCATATGAATTGTGCTGGTTTTAGACTTGGGAAATATGCAATTGATAGCGCTCGTGAATGCATTTCCATTGCAATCAGTTTCTAATGTGAGGTGACCTGATAGGCACAAGCTTGTCATAGGGAACTCAGAGAAAACTGCACATGCAAGAGGAAGCTGCTGGATAAGGAAGCATCCCCAGAAGTGTCTGGCAACACTGGCTGTCCCACCCTCTGACAATGGTGAGTGTTTTTTCCCAGGCCGGTCGTCAGCGCAGAGCTGCCGGAGCTGCAGCCACAGCCAGCTCCTGGCTTGGGCTGGCCAGGCAAGAACGGGGAGAGGAACCCTCCAGAGAAATACACCTGGGGCAGGACACTGTGTGTGTGTCACCAGCGAGCTGGCACTCCCGAGTGCCATGGCTGGGAGGCTGCCTCCAGGCAGCAATTGTATTCCTCCCACTTGGGGCATCGGAGGCAAGCAACCCCCACCTTTGTGTAGCAGTACAAAGTCTGGGCACGTAGCAGGGTGCCATGTCTCCTCACTCATGTGGCCAAAGTTCAAATCTGGGATGTTAACCTTTTAAACTCATCAACTGACCAAAACATGACCAGTTCCCAGACTCACAGGACACAGTAAAAGCCTTGGGAGAAAGAAGGTACCTGATTACCTCAGTGTCTTACTGACTTGAAGATGCAGTGACAGCAGCAAGGTGCCATAATCACTTCTAAGGGGAAAATGGGGTCCTGTTTTTGGTGCACTACAAAGAATTCCTTGGGAAGAAAATGGTAGCTCAGTGGAGTAGTGTACCTGTGCTTAAAACAGTGAAGCTTTTCAGGGAAGAAGAAACAGCTGCCAAAGGAGCATTCCTAGTGCAGCTGCATTGTTCACAAGCATTCACTGCTTGTCTTTTACCAGGTGTGAAAGATCATGGGGCCAACCCAGGCTAGGCAGGACAAGGCAAGGGGCTCATCCTGTGCAGTGGCAATGCAGGCTGCTCAGTGCACATCTGATATTAATTCCTGTCAGTGGCATCTCTGAGCCTGTGAAGATTTGAATGGTGTGAAGATGGTTTTATCTGGAGTTATTCTAGAATCTGACCCCAGTCTTGTACTAGTGAGGGAGTGTTTCTCTGCAGGCAGTCTCTATTGATTTTCCAGCTGGAGGGTACCCAGCCCTCATGGTGCAGCTGCTCAGCTGAAGTGAGAGCCTCCACAGGACAGTGAAAGTGCACTTCTCTCCAGTCTGTTATCCCTGAAACATGCAACTGCCTTTAATGAGTGGTATATTCTGTGGTTTCAATTAGTTTTCACTCCATCACTCAAGTCTTGAGGCAGGTTATGCTGGTAGGTACAGTGATGTGCTGTTGCTGAGGGAGCTGGTAACTGGAGGAGTGGGAATGTGCACATTACCCCTGTACACACCACGTGGGGCACTAGGCAGAGGAAAAATAACTGACTCCCTTGCTGCAGCCAGAAGGTCTGGCTGCAGCTGCGGTTTCTGTCTGTCCACTATTACTTCTTGGAAACAGCAATGTCAAATTACACTCAGAACGAAAATCCTTTCACCTGCCAAGGGAGAATTACATTTCTGTGCCTGCCCTGCAGAATTTGGAGGGCAGGCTTGTGTCTGTTGACTGTACCAGCACTCCACAATCAACAAGAACTGGAAAGTCACTGAATCCCCTTTTTCCAAAGGGAAAGAATCAGTTGGGTGCTTCCACTAAATCTGGCAAAGGCATGCTGCTCAGCAGCAAGCTGATTAAAAAAAACAAACCAAACCAAAACAGAACCACAAAAAAACCCCTCCATAGGAACTTCAGCAGCACTAACAGTTAAGGCTTTGTTTAAAAAAACCCCCACCTTTAAAATAAAACACAAAACCCCCAACCAATCAAACAAAAAACAAAACAAACAAAAAAGAAACAAAACCCAGGACTTAGTTTGAACTCTAAGTCCATAATGAAAAACACCAACACCACAGTACATGAGACTGACTTTGTCAGTTTATTACTGGGCACAGCACCGTACCACTTCATATGCATACAAGCCACAGTAATACAAACAGTCCCTAGCCTTTTTTGTAATTAAAAAAACACATGGCATTTGGGAGGAGCCAACAGTCCCAGGGGTCAGCTCTCAAGAGCAATTTTGCTGCAGTTGCAGCAGTTTTCTCACAAAATACTGCAGGTTCTCATGCTGTTAATGTGTGAAACTGAAAAATCTGAGCTCGCAGCAGCACCTCTGCTTAATGTGATCAAGGCAGGCTTCCCAGCAGCTTACAAGTAATGCTCAGTCATGGTGCTCTGCAGTCAGATGGAAGTGTGCCAGACACTCCCCTGTACGGAACTAGAAACCCTCAAGTGCTTCCACAGAAACCCACATCATCCTGAAGCACCAGAGGTTTATCCAGTACAGGACTAGTTAAAAAACTAGTTAAAAAACTCTCCTGCATCCTGACAGCTTTCCTGCAGGCAGCACAGGCTTCCCACACAGGCAGGACCATTTCTTACAGAGTCAGTTATGTCTGGAGCAGCACAAGGACAGTGAAGCTTGGAAAACAGCTTGTCATTAAAGCAGGCTTAGCTCCTCAGAAAACAGATTTTAAAACTAGAAGGCACAAATGCAAGGTTCAGTGTGGGCTGCATACCACTGTGGCATATGGATACCCCTCCTAAGATATCACATAATAAATACAGTATGACATTGTAGAAAATAAGTGCATTTTGGTGATCCTTCACAATATAAGGAAGTAGGATCCACAAGAGCATAAAGAGGCCTGTTCACTTTATATTGCACAAACATTCTAAAATTTAGTGTCAGGACATTGTACTGGAGGTGGGACAAGGCAGGGAAAAAAAAAAAAAAAAGGCTTTATTTGGCAGAATCTGCCAAAGTCTCCACCACCACACAAACAGCTTTTTGCCAATCTGAGGTAGAATTACATATATACTGCATAAACCCAGTCAAGTCCTGCTCAACTAGTCTTCAAAGAAAAAAAAAAAGAAAACCAGAGAAAGTGCACAGGACAGATGAGCCTCTTTCTCTAAAGAAAATGAGTCAGGTTTGACTCCCAGAAGCAAGTCTTACAGAGCAGAGTTCCTGTGAAGATCCCAGCTCTCCATCTGGAAAGCAGTGAAGGGCATCGTGATGCTACAGACAAGGAGTGTAACAGGTACTAACTGCAAGTCCTATGGCAAGCATTTTACTGTCCACTTCCTCCCTCCCCAGCTACTTGCTAATTCTCCCTTTATTCATCAGTCCAGTATATTTTATCAGTTAAGATTTTCCCCACTGCTTTCTTCTCCCTTATGTCCCTTCTATTGAACCCTGCAAAAAAAAAAAAAAATCCTATTTCAACCCTTAGACTTCTGAGGGACACTTGCAGTTTCTTCTAGAGACTCCTCCGTGTAGTAGAGACATGGAAGGATGGAAATCAGAGCCTCTTCGATAGAGAAGAGATGTGTATCCTCTGCTTGAGGACAGAAGTAGCGCATAAAGTCTGCCAGTCTCAGCAAGTACTCAATGTTATGACCAGCACAACCACTTGAGACAATGATTTGAGCTGCAATGTCCTCTTCAGATGCCGGGCCAAGGTAAGAAGGGTTCTGAGGGGTTGCAATGTAAACAAGAGCCAGGATGGGTTCCTCTGCATCTTTCTCCTGCGGGTGGAACTTCACCAGCTTGGTGTCATAGCCTCCCAGGACAGCTTCCCGCATGTTGAGGTACTCGAGCGATGCAGCAATTTGCTCCCCACGGACTTCATAGGCTACACCCCACGTGCACGCCTGGAAGCCAAAGAGCAGGGTGGTTACGGGATGCTGTCACCGCATCCACCCGCCCGCTGCTGTTTCAAATCGCGGCTCCCTTTCTCCGGGGGTCTCCGCACCGGTGATAACGGGGCAGAGAAGAACACAGCGCACACCCCCCCGGTCCCGGCGGGGCCCAGGAGCCCTCGGCCGCCGCCACCCCTGCCAGGCAGAGATGCGGGGTCCCCCGGTACTCACCCCGCGCTCCTCCAGCAGCGTCACCACCCGGCCGGGCTGTGGGCACAGAGAAGGCAGCGCCGTCAGACCGAGCCGCCGCCCGCGCTCCATCACCCCATCACCCTATCACCCCCGTCACCCCATCACCC
>VXBS01003427.1:124804-151866 GCA_013400255.1 Sitta europaea | reverse complement strand
GTTTCACGGCCGGTTTCACGGCCGGTTTGTTTCGCGGCCGGCAGCGCGGCGCGGGTTGCGTCAGGCGGCCCGAGCCTGCCCGAGGAGCAGCTGGGCTGGGAGGAGCGGGCCAGCCCTCCCGGCTTTACCCCGAGCCCGAGCGGTTGATATTTAACAGGGGGACGCGACCGCGCCTGACGTCAGGCGCCAGGCACATGGGCGAAACAGAATAACATCCGCGCTAATGCAAGGACACGCTGCTGAACCCGGCTACTCGAGCGCATTTCCCCTTGTACCGTGTCCAGGCTGGAGTGGCATACATATGTACGTATGTAATACATAACATTTGTTAGGTGGATGGGTGCGAGTACTGTCTGTCGACCGGCCTTAGGCAGGTTGTGACAACTAAAGAGGTGGAATTTTACATTACAAAGTTACTCATTTTGGTGATAGAGGAGGAGAAAGATTGAGAAGCAAAAGCACCCAAGTGTTTCTCATTATTGTTCTTGTCCTTTGCACTTAATCGATCTAAACTCTATAGAGTCTTTTATTTAGTTTCCTGCTGTTCCCAATCCAACTGGCACTCACCTTTCCATTCCACCTAACCGGACGTTGCAGCTACAGCACCCACAGCGTGTGGTGGGCACTGTGGTGTGTTCCCCGCGGGTGACAGGAGTCTGCACAGCTCTCACAGCTGCTGCTCTATGCCCTACACAGCACACCCTTTTCTCCTGCCCTGCACACTGACTCTCTGCCTTGTCACCGTGCATGACCCTTCACAAGGTCAGCCTTGTAAAGGAGCCCAAAGCTCCTCCGTTTTCCTCTCCACTTGCGCTTTTCCCAGTCACCTTCTCTGTCTTACTCAGGCTCAAAGGTATGGGGCTGGCATGGCATGCTCCCAGCCCTTCACACCACACACCCATGCTGGCACAGGCTCCCAGCCTCTTAATCCTTTTCTGATGGTCCCTTTCCACAGGCAGAAGGTGAATCTGCCACCTGTTTGTACTGCTGCTCTATTCAGAGTCCTTAGTCAGACCAGAAAATGCTCCAGAAACTGTTCTTATCAGCTGTCTGTATCAAAGCTCCACTTGGCAAAACAAGAAATTAATCTCTAGTCTTATATTTTTTCAGTCTTGTGGTTCTTGTCCCCTAACATACAAGACTCCTGCCTTAGCAGGAGTTTGTCAGTGCTAAAATGATGTGGTCTGTCAATCAAATGAAGCCAGTTAAAAACTACTGCTCCCTGCAGTGCTGTACAACCAGATCAAGGAGATATGAGGTTAGAAACTCCTTCTGAAGTCCCCGAGTTTCTTGTGTAAATTGGGATATTGTTCCATTATTAGGAGCACAGCCTGAGGGAAGTAACTGTGACTGAAGTTATAGCATATGCAGCAAGAGGTTAAGAATTTTTTTTGTTGTTTCAAGTTTTCTTTCATTCATTTCTCATCTTGACTGTACCTTCACTGTACTTTACTTAAATAAACTGAGGGCATGAGGATGGCTGGGGCAAATGCTGAGCAGAAAAGTTGTCTTGCAGGCAGTATAGTGCAGCTATGTAAGTGAAGCAGGTGGGGATGAAGGAGAAGGTTTAGTGTCTCTTGGTATGGTTGGAGCTTGTGTTCAAAAGGCCAGGGAGCAGCCTGCCCAACTGCACCACAGGAATGTTCAAACAGGTGTGAGAGCGGATGTGGAGCAGCAGTGGATTTAACTTAGAGAATATGATGTAGATTTTGTAGTACAACAAAAGGAAATAGAAAAAAACCCATAGAATTTCCACAGTTTAAAAGTGCCCAAGGGAAAAAGAAATTGAATATAATGGCCTTACTCTGTTAATACAATTATAATTTAAACACACACACACCACCACCCCCGCCAACAGCAGGAATAATTTTTGCTTTGCCCAGGAACCTCTGGGAAAGAGAAAAGGGCAATGATATCTTTATTTGTTACTACTGAAACAAGTTTTTCCATGTTTCAGGAAAAGGAGCAGCTAGTTTCCCTTTAGCAGTGTGTGCTGTGCTTCCCCAGAGCAAGCACTGCCCTGCTGTGTGGGGTGACCAGCAGTGCCAGGGCTGCCTGTTTTTCAGGATAGTGGTGAATCACCCTAGAGCCAGGGGAACCAACAGCAGGGATGGCATGACACATAACAGTGGCTTGTGTGTCAGGCTCTTATTTACTTCAGTAAACTGAGGGCACATACTGGGTCTTACCCAAAGTTGTTCTGTTCAGAAAATATCAGCCAGGGATAGGAGGATTGCCAGATCATTTCCAGATACCACACATCTTCCAACAGCTTGGCACTGCTTTCCTCTCTACAACGAGCAGACAGGAGAATTTAAAAACTAATTGTTGTCTTTTCCTGAAGGCTTCAGTAAATATTAAAGCTACTGGAATTGGAGATGAAATTCAAACAATGCCACAGACTTTATAAAGCAATGTAAATCAGTGCTATTAATCTGATATTCACAAAGCCACATCCACGTGCATCACCAAGGGTCTTACTCACTTCTATTTGAGGAATCCAATTCTTATGGCATTTTCAAATCCCCTCCAGATGTGAACACTTACCACAGAAACATGCAGTCAGCCTTGTTTCAAACATGGAAATGCAGAAGACACATTGTCAAAGCTTCTGTATTAAAACCTGGGGATCAGGAAAGGCACAGAACAGTAGGAAATGGGTGTATTTGAATTTGTTTGCTGCATCCAAAGGGAGCACACTTCCATTGTAAAATGCATGAACTTGTGGGGTTAAATACAGTCCTGAGGAAAGAACTAGAAATGGCAGAGGACATATGTTAAAGACAACAACTGTCAAATCCAGAGGAAAAAGCACCGTAAGGACATCAGACTGAAAAACAAGTCTAGGACAAGGTGGTAGTTTGAGCAATTCTTCTGCAGGACAGGACATAAGCTGATGCTGACCTACTCCACGTTTAGTCTGTTTGCCCCAGGACTGCTGCAGCTTTGACTGTTGTCAGCTGTGTTGGGAGATTTCGCAGTGTAATGAAGTAAGAGCTACAGAAGTTTGAGCCAATTTGCACATTTACAAAGAGTTTAAACCCAGTAAGAAGATTTCTAGTCAAATAAAAAGAGGATCAAGAGAAAAGTGAGATTACAGGCAGGGATATGACTGTCAACACCTAAGATACCTTAGATGCAAACCAATAAAAGACAAGATGGTGATTGCTGTGAGTCCTTTAAAAAAATTACCACATCTGAAGGAAAAGCACTGTTTGTAGAACTCCTGGTGCTTGTGTCAAGGGAGATGAAAAAGAGAGACACAAACCAAAAATTTATTAGCAAAGAATGTAAATATATAAGTGGGGCAGGTACCATGGTTGGAAAATAGGAAGCAGTTCCTGTGTTTGGGACACAAAAAATAAATTGCAATTGAGTGAACTAAAGCCCTGTTAATGAAACTGAACTCACACAAAGGGATATGAGCATTAAGTGGACATGAGTGGCTTAGCTTGAAGATTAAGAAGAACATCCTAACCCACAGAACAGCAAGTTTCAAATCTGCACTCCACACTCCTCCATATGAAGGGCCAATAACAGAAAAATAAGTTCTTTATGTAGATTTAAGTGCAACAGAGAGTATGTAATGTCATTACCTCTGTTACCTACTGCCTTTCCATCCAGTGCTCTTGTTTGATGAGCAGGAAGTTTTCATTTCAGGAGTATCACAGGAAGTAGCTGGAGTATAGCCAAGCACCAGAAGTCCCACAGGTTTGTAATGTCAGAGAGGTTTCATCAGTTTGCAGGGATGAGGTTTTGTCCTGATGTGCTTGCAGCTGTTCCTACCCAGACTCTCACAGTGCCCTCATGACAAGCACTGCTTCTCTGGGGCTTGCATGCTCTGGATTCATTTCTACAGCACAGCTAGCTGGCATATGAACACAAAGCCCTAAACAAGCACAAACTGAGGGTTCTGAAATGTCTGACTGATAAACTAATGGCAAAGTGAGGGCTGTAGAATAAATGCAAAACCCAAATCACCATCTCATCCCTTGACTACTGAGAATTCCCAGGAAAGGTAACATTACAGTATCATCTGGAATTTTGAAGGATAGAAGGAAGTTGAAATTCACGTTCTACTTAGCAGCAGAGAAGTGAGCTGTAAAGTCAAACCAAGCTTTGAGAAAGGACCACGAGTAGCCAGCATGCTTTTTGAAGAGAGGAAGCAGCAACTGCCAAGTGTAATAAAGGCACAAGAGACTTCTCCTTGGGAACAAAGCCCATAAAACAAACAGCTAAAGAGATGAGACAGAGGCCTATAAAGACAGAGTAAGGGCAAAGTCTGCAACAAGACTGAACAGCACTAAGAAGAACAAGGTCCTCCCTCTACCAAGCATCTGTCAGCACTGACAGACCCCACGGTAAGGAGAGAGCCAGCCTCCTACAGCCCTGCCCCTCTTTTCAATGGCCAGAGGGATGGATTTGAACCTGGAATCGTTGCTAATAGTATTCATCTGAGAGAGGAAGAAAACCCACCCAGTCATACAAGTCCTTATCAAGGCAAAAAGGAGAGTAGGAGCAGTGCTTTTGTTTAGACTCTTGATTGCTCCAGGGCAGGAAGATGTGCTTTGAATGCAGCCATGCTGGGCAGAATTTTGTGTTTGGATGTAAAGACTACATCTCTGACTGTCCTGCTGAAAACATTTGTCTTTCTATTTTAGTATCTCTGGTACATACGTTGAAAACTGTCTATGGTTTGAAAAATAGGTGTAGATGTGTTGTATATGATCTAGCATGTTTGGTTTTGTGGCATTAACAGGACAGATTCTGTCTCAACAGTAGCTCCATTCCTTTTGTGGTTTCCTAAGTCGTGTCTACTTAGATTTTGGGCACTTAGTTCTCTGCTGTCTCAAAACAAAACCCTGCTTTCTTTGCACTTTAATTTGGTAACCTAGGTCTGCACTTTCCTTTTCTGAATCTTCCTGTGATTAGCCAGCAGATCCAAAGACCTGTCCTTCCTAATTATAGGTGCTTTTCCCAAAGATGAGAAGCAGAACATGCCAATGATCACCACCTTCCTTAAAGCCCAATGCTATTTATTTAGAACAAAATGTTATGGAAAAAAGCTACTTAATAAGCCAAGAAATGACTCACACACCTGCTAAGTGTTGCCTGTCTTCCTTGTGGTGCCCTGGCAAATATGATAAGCAAGATCTGCCAGCTCTTTAATTCAGAGAGAGCATCTGTGTATCAGCTCGTGCTGTCTCTGCCCCAGAAGACAAAAATGAGTGCCAGGATAACAGGCATGAGAACTTGTGTGAAGACACACAGGTTCCACAGAAACACTTCTCATTCAGCCTGGAGCACAAATGCATAAGTAACATGTGCTGCCCAGCAGTAGGTCCACACCATCCTTCCCATCCTGTGGGCCAGCAGTCAGTTCTGGAGCATCTCTGCAGAGCTGGGTAGACTCCTGCCTGTAACCATGCTGCTCTCAGAAGTCAAGTGCCTGCCACCTTATTGCATGTGGGAGCAGCAAAAGCTTGCGTGGTTGGACAGCTGAGAATACCCAAAAGTAATCAGTGGCTGTGGGATTTTCTATATGGCCAATGGTGGGCATTGTCCTCCTACACTCAACCACATGCAAGATGAAAACAGGAAAAGCATCTGCCTGGACAGAGCTGTCCTGTGTGTTGGCTGTGGCTGGTCCTGGGTTGTCCTGGTGCATTCAGTGCCTGGTAACCTTTGTGGCAGTTTGCTGTATAAGCATTTGAAAACTCTATTATGTCCATCATGGGTAATCATGACCCTCAAATTATGCAGATTATGAAGATAAAATTATTTCAGCATTAATCCCCTTCCATTTGAGTTTTTAGCAGATATGGCTAAAGCCATATTCCAAGCCCTCTGGAATGAGAGGCCAGAAAGTGCAGCTGTAGCCCATGTGGGAACCGAATTTTTCTAGTGAAATAAAATTAATCCTATCTTGAGAAGTCATGATTTTTGTGGTCTTGTTACTAGACAGGCAGTGGCTCTGGTCACAGCCTCTTTGAAATCTGGTTTGGCCTCACAAAAACCCCCGTGATCGGTGTGTCTTACTGTGCTCTTTTTGGGGAGGGAAGGAACACCGGGGCCATGCAGCAGATGGGTTGTGCTGTCCCGCACTAAGATGGAAACAGAAGGCTTCTGAGAGCGTTTCCCATCAAGTCACAGTCTGTGCTGGTAACAGAAGGTGGGTAGGAGGAACACCAGTGTCCAGGCTGCGGGCACTTGGCTGCCTGGCCAGGACTGCTGCTGTAGCGGCTGCAAAGAGAGGAGCTGATCAGCAGGGTGAGTCAGAGCATAAATGGGGGAGAATTCCCCGCTGTGTGCAGGGGCTGTGCTGGGGCAGCCGGCTGCAGGCCCCTGCCCAGGAGCCGTGTCCGTGCTTCGGTTCCCTGGCCAGCCCGGTGCGCTTTGTGTGCGGCTGTAGCTCTGCTGCCGGGCTGTCAGAATGCCAGGGCAAGCAGGGCTCCTGCAGCCCCGAGCAGCCTCTCCAGGAGCTGATTATAACGTTCCTGCTCCCAGAGCACGTGTGAGGAGGTTTCTGCCAGCTTTTTGATGGAATGCGTGGCAAGGAAGGGTAGCTCAAGGGCTTCTCTAGGTGCAGAGATGTTTCTGCTGCGCCTCCTCGCCGTGTAAGCAGAGTGTGGGAAGTGTTGACAGGGCAGTTCTGTGGGCCGTGCTCCTCACTGGGAGGCAACAGGAAAATGACTCATGAGGCTTTGCATCCTCTTCTGTGCAGGCAGCATGGTGACTTGAAGAACAGGCACTGGACCACACCGGAGCTGTGGGATTGACAGCAAAACGATTTAGGCTGACAGTGACCAAGCTCTGGGCTGGCTAAGATCACGACTGAAGTCATCTGAGCTCCTCTTAGGAGTTCCTCAACTATCAGTGACCTGTGGACACCAGCAAATAGAGTCCTGCTCCGTCCAGAGCTGTCATTCTTTGCCAGGGTTTTAATAGCTATGGCTGAAAACAGCAACCAGTGTTGACAGAACAAGGTATTTACTGTTAACCTGTCTGCTTGCGTAACTTCTCCCTGCCTGTAACTGCAGTGTCAGGCTGAACCTTTTCCTGCACTCACCATGTCCTGATGTTGCTGCTCTTTTGGCTGACCCTGACCTATCAATATTCCCTGTGAGATTGTTTTTCTCTGTCTGGTCTGGTTCTGCTGTCGATCCTGTTCTGGCATTAACCTTTTCCAGCTCTGCCATGACACGTCTCCATTGCAGATTTTAATTCTTCTGATGTTGCTAACCTTGTCTTATCTGAAACCCTGCTACATATTGACTTTTTGGAACTGATGTGAGAGCAGAAGCTCAGGTGAGCCATGCTGAATTCAGTAACTTCATCTATTTATGTCAAGGCCAGAGACTTCCTTGTTGTTCTTCCCATTCTAACATCATCTCTCACCAGCTCTTCAGTAGTTTGAGGTGCTGTGGTATCTTCCCAATGCCACATACCTTGCCTAGTTGTGTCTGTCTGTATGTGGAGACGGTAACAATGTCACCAAAGCAGAGTGTAAGTGCAGTTCTTCTGCCTTGTCTGGAGTACAGGGTGGGGTGCAGTACTACGTGCATCTAGGCCCATTTGGCTCTTAAAAAACAATGAGACATTTTTGAGAGGAGGTGGAAAAGAGGGAGAAGTGAGATTGAGTTGGTTTATGTGCTTTTTTAGAAGTAATGTACTTTAATCCAATCTGAATTCCACCTGCATCCCTGTAACGACATTTGTAGCACTGCTCCTCCAAAGCCAATTGTAACAACACAGAGTAAAGGGTGCTGTGGTTTGGATAAATCTGGATCCAGGTTTTACCAAGGCAGCCTCCCTGTTTAATGGCCAGTGTGGAATTGGGCACTGAGGGCTAAAGTGCTGACCATGGGGAATCTTCTCCTGGGGCAGACTAAACCTGCAGATGCTCTGGTCGCATGGGCACTGGAAGCTGATGACTAGTGTGTCAGTGGAATATCAAAATCATAGCTTGAGTGGTTGGTGTGTTATGTAATGATTGGACTGGAATGTTGTACACAAGCAGAGGCACCGTCACCACCTGTTTACTAACTCTGATGTTACACATAGCCTGAGGTCACATCAGGCTAAAGAGCACACAGACAGATTCTCATGAGGTGGGAACACTAGACTGGTGCCAGGAGAACAGCTGACAATGTCAGGGGTTTTTTGAGAGGTATTTCCCTCCCCTCATTTCAAGGAAAAGCCTCAAAATGTTCCCTTGATGGTATCCTCAGTATAAGATTTCAGGACTCTCCGCTAACACATATATTTCAAATCCTCAGAGATGTGTGACTCCCACCTTGGTACAGATTGCACTGTTGAGGAAAGACTGTCCTTTTATCTGTGTGTTTGGCATAGAAGCAGTTCCTTGAGAACATCTTTCCAGGAAGAAAATAAATAAGGTCACCTCCAAGCATCCCTCTTTCCCCTTAACTGCCTCATTAAACTGGATTTACAAAATTTTCCTTTCCCTGTACTGCAAAGAATCGCAGTAGAGCCTTAGGATTTCTTAGCCCTTGGATTTCCAAGAGTGAGCAGGAAGGGAAGGGGAGCAGACAACTTTTGTGTGTCATGGGCTTGGCTGTGAAAGAGCAGTTGTGGGTGAATACATGGATGGGCAGGTTAAATGCAGCAGCAGAAAGAATTTAGATTTTACTGCCAGGTAATGGAATGGGTGATGGTGTAGCTGAAACTGGCTCCATTCATCTAACAAAGCCCATGCACTGCACTTCTTTGCAGTGAAGCAATACAAAAACTGTAGACCAAATCTAAGCCAAGAACTCTCATCTTCCTCCCTTCAAGCCGGGTGTTTGTTGAACTGGGTGTATGTTGAACATAAATATAGCTTTGCCATGTGTCTCTTCTTTCAAACATCAGCAGGTGTGAGGTCTTCTAATTCTGTCATAACATTGGGTTATGCACCAAAGAAAAGTCAAAGCTAGACCCTGTAGCATCTTCTGTGGAGCCTCGAGCCTGAGAAGTAACCCCTCAGACAAATTTCATCCACTTGCCTGTAACAGAGCTGGCCTATTTTCTTTGAGCTATTTTTGGCTGTTCTTTAGAGGTAGATGTGGTAGAGGAAGATAATGAGAGCAATTAAAGAGGAATTTCAAGGTGCTGTGCTGGAGGTAATGGAAAGAAGGTGTCATGAGCTGATTGTGCAACAGCCTCACGTTTTAGGTATTGTATTGCTCATGGTGGAATGTGCCATGAGAGGACTCAGTGCCTGAGGAGAAGGGTCATTGTGGCATATTACAGCATCCATGATATATGTAGCAAAGATTGCATCATAAGGCTGAGCATTAGCATTAAACAGCATCTGAAGAGCCTTTAAGTGGGAGAAATCCATGTGGGAAGGCCAGCTGGTGGCTGCATGTGGCTTTTCCCAGAAGATATCAGATCAAAATAGTTACAAGCTGAATCCCCCAGTTTTTCTGTGTGTTTGTTGGGAACACAGTGCACTGGATTTGAAAACAATTGATTTCATGCTTTGTGACCAGGCTAGTAAAAAAAAAACAGCTACAAATGGGAAACTGAGAAACAAAGGCAGGGCAGGAAACAGAGCTGAGCTCTCAATATGACCCTTTAAATTGAAAAAGCTATAAAAGGCTGGCATAGATTTCATAAACAAGGGAGTTGGGGAACAGCACAGTTTGAAAGCATCATTGTTTTTTGTCAAATTTTTATTGACAACTCTTTTTCCTGGTATGTTGCCTCTGTATGAGAGGAATTAAAGCAACCACTTAGATACTGTTATTTGGCAAATATTGTACCAATGGATCCTCTTAAGAAAATTGAGCAGGCAAATTCCTCTTCCCATGCAGGTTTTTCTCCTCTGCTGATCTGTCATTCTCCTCATTTCCAAGGGCCCTAAGCTGGATGGCTCAGAACCACAGAACATTCTGGTTTGGAAGGAACCCACGGGATCACGCGAGTTGAACTCCTGCCCTGCCAGGACAGCCTCAAGAATCACACCATGTGCCTCTTAGCAAGCTCTAATCTGCTTATGGAGAGGTGATGTGAAACAAAGATGCTGATGACCATGACATCTGAAATGGTTTTATGGCTTCAGTAGGCTGCAAGTATCATCAAAGTTTGTGTTGACCTTGCTCTGTTCCATGCTCTAGCCTGAGCATGCCTCTTGCCTGAGCAGGCTCAGATGTTGCATCAGTGTCCTCTAGTAATGCTCAGAACTCTTTTTACACCAGTTAATTGAGTCTAACTATCCCTCTTGGCAGATGAGTGAGTAGCAGCCCCACTTTACACCTAGGAAGAGTGGGAGGGGAAAGTGGCTTGACCCAAGTTTAATTTGCAGCCAGTGTGAGCAATGTCCAGTACCCCATTTGCCTGCACCCGAGCCCTGTGCATGCAGAAATGGTGAAGTTCCTTGCAGAACATAGGAGAGGAGTTGAGTGTTTGGCTAACATTCTGTGTTAGATATAGTACTGCTTGTTGGGTGCTAGGTAATGTGATGAGAAATGCACGTGGGGAGTGGGCTCAGGGGCACAAGCTGCACTGCCAAGCAGAATAACAGTGCTGGTGACGTGGTAGTCAGGCAACAGGCTTGCACTGCCCTGCTGAGCACTGGCAGGAGGACAGCCTGGGCAGTCTGATGGCAAAAGGGATGCTGGCCTCATTTCAGCTGCTCAGTCTGGCTGCATCAGTGCCCTGCTTGGTACTTACTTCCTTCTCCTCTGAAGAAAAGACAAGATAATTTGAAGGAAGAAGCCAAGACTTTGCCCTCTGGAGGGATTCCAGGGTTGCAGATGGACTGGGCTGTTCGCAGTGCTGCTGGAAAGCAATTACATTTGCAGTTCAGGGGAAGGGGAGAGGAGGAGGGAGAGTCACTGAACTGACAGCAGGGATAAGAAGGTAGCTCATTAGCACATCATCTTTTCTGCACCCTTCTGTGTGGGAGCAGATCTCCATATGATGACATTCAGAGTCTGGCAGGAATGTCATCCTGGAACTAGTAGGAATTTTTCTGCAAGAAAGTGTGAGCAAGTCGGTTTAAAGAGATCGAAAGTGAGCTCCTCTGTGGTCCAAAGAGCATAAGGGTTCATCCTTCAAGGTTGTTCTCAAACTTCACTGTCAGCTGCTAACCTGGAATATGAAGGCAAAGTGTGGAAGTAATGAAGTATTCATTAAAACAAACAAACAAACAAACAAAAATACAAGAAACATGAACAAATAAAACCCCAAACAAAAAACCCCAAGACAGAAAGGCCCCAAAACCAACCAACCAAAACAGAACTAAAACCCCATCCCTTCTGCTTTTCTCAGTCCAGCCTTGGAGTGCATGCCAAGAATTACCTATTTATTGCACTGTATCTATAGTAAATCATAGCTGGCAAAGACCATATCTCCCTTTATTAACATCCTCCATGCTGGATGAATTTTTAACTGAAAATTAGAGAGCTGATCATTTCAGCAGTTTCTTGAGCTTGGAGAATTCCAGGAGAAGCCATGCAAAAACCCTTCTCTTTATTGCATTCATATCAATTTGGAGAGCAAGTCCTTTGACAGTGACAGTGGCCTGTTGGAAACCCCACATGAGCCTCTGACAAGAAGCACAGTGCTGCATGTACAGGCTGCTGTTTGGACTCTGGAGCTGTTTCCTGCCCCCAGCCCACCCCGAGGGCTCCAGTGCTGCCAAGAACCCTACTGCTCCTGAAGCAGGTGTACAGGTGTCCCCTAAAGCAAGGGGGCAACTGAGAAAAGCAGAAAGCTTTCCTGTGCCTTCAAAGCACCAGCTGCTCTGCAGCCTTGTGGTTCAGCTATTTTCAGTCAGTTTTGTGACAGTGGGCTGGGGAGAGATGCAACTTGCTGTCTCCCACACAGTGCTAGCCTGTCTTTTGTCACTGAGGAACTCATCCCGGTGCTACAGCTGCAGCCCACCAATCCAGCTCGTGGCCAGGAGCACACCAGAGGAGGGTCTCGGGGTGGGAATCTGGTACCGAGGGGAAATGGTGCTGTTTGTTTTCTCCCTGTGCCTGCTGCTCTGCAGTAATGCTCCCCATCTGGAGCTGCAGGCTGAAGCTGAAACATGAGCAGCGACTTTCAGAGAGATGCCCTTCCTGGCTCTGCAGCTGGCACTGAATTAACGTGTTACCTGATGTGCTGTGTCATGTGCCATGCAGAATAGGTCACTGAAGGCCAGGGGATAACTTCCCTCATCCCTCTGGGTCGAGTTCGGTTTGTCCCTCATCGCTTAGAGAGGTGTTAACATCGAGTCTCATTGAAAACAAGTTGCCCTCCCTTGGCTGCTGAGGAACGTTCTGGTACTTTGTGCTGTGCTGTGGGTTTGGGTGCCACCCACGCTCCTCCCGTGACTCCAACCTGACCCTTGGAGGCAGTTTGTTGCAATGCCTCAGTGCACTTTCCGTGGTCACTTGTGACCTTGCAATTGGGGTTCAGAGCTGTGCAAAACCCTTTAACTCTGCTAAAAAACCCATGTTGGCCAGACATCTGCGAACTGTGCCCGTGCAATGAGGCACCTGTACTCCCGATTTTAGTAAGGGATCCCCGCAGCCACAGCTCCCGCAGTGTTGACCCTCTGTTCTATTCCCCACTAACCACAGTGCACAGGGACAGAGCTCGGGTGTGCCTTCAGTTCCCAGAGACCCACAGTTCTGCTCAGTTAAGGTGCCTTGTGGCTGGAAGATGTAGCCTGCCACCTACCCTGAGCCCCGCAGCTGCAGGCTCAGGCTGTGCCGGCTCTACAGACCTCTGCTGGCTGGCCAGGGATGCTGTACTGCCAGCTCCTGAGGGACTGCAACGCTTGTGGAACTGGTCAAACACTCCCTTTCCCTGCTGCTCTCCCCGCTCTCAAGTGATGAGAAAATACCACACACTAATAACCCCTAAACAGAGTGGAGAAAGGCACAACCAGAAGTGTCTGGATGATGAAAGTAAATTCAGCTAAGGAAGTGGAAGCATTTCTACCACAGGGGTGGTGAGGCACTGGCACCAGCTGCTGGAGACCACATGAATCCCTTGTGCTCTGATGCCTTCATGTGATTTCCCATAGCATTTGCTGTAGGCAGCTCAGTGCCGGGTCTCTGAGGCAGCAGAAAGCCCAGTGACAGAGAGAGTGTCTGCAGAGATGAGTCCCTCCTGTCTCCTCCATCCAGCTAACTCAGGGTCTGCAGGGTACCTTGATGCCTTCTGCTGGTTTGCAACAAAACCCCGGGGATCATCGGCTCCTCATTTCATCCTCTTCCACTCGATGGAATGTGTGAGACTTGCTTCTTGAGCTAGGGTCTGGGCAGGCAGAGGGGGTGGCAGTGTGGCAGAGCTGTCCTTGCCCCGGCAGGCAGGAGCAGTGTCCTCTGCCACCAGCACGGCGTCCCTGGTGGTGTTTTCACACTGGTCGAAGCGGGGGTGCTGGGAAGCTGGTTCAGGCCTGGGGAAAACAGTTGGCATGGTCATAATCAGGCAGGAAACGGGAAACGGTGCAGTGGGGTAGCAAGCAGGAGGGGGATGGAGCCGGGCTGGGAGGCAGAGGGGCAGCGCTGGCGGAGCAGGGTCCGCTCCCCGCAGCCGAACTCCAGAGCCCCGCGGGCTCGTCTGCTCTGCCGCAGCCGGGAGGAGACTGAAGGAGATGAACGAGCCTTTGCAACATCCTTCAGAGTCGCCCTGGCATTAATTCCACCCCACATGGCAGGAGAGAGAAAGGGCCGGCCGCAGACACGGAGACCCCTCACGGACACGCGGGGGTTCGGGGTCTGCATCCCACTCCTTTCCCTGCTCCTCAAATTCACGCTTCAGGGTGCCTCTTGCACAGCTCAGAGCATCTTTAAAGCAGTTGTCAGGCTTCAGTTAATGGCATTGGTCCTTCTCCCGCAGGTGTGTCAGGCGCCTGTGCAGGAGCAGACACTGCCCGAGCCACCTTTCCCCGGAGCCCTCCGGCAGCCGCACGGCTGGCTGAAACGAGACGCTTCACGCCTGGATGGCTGCAGAGAGGTGAGATGAATCCGCATCTGCTGGAGATGACTGAGAGCAGATTGTGCAGCAACTGCCAAAAAGGCAAGGAAATTCTTCCTCCTCATGTTTGAAAAATGTGTGTCTGATGCAAGGGTTCCTTAGCATTACTGTCTCCATGAAAAATGAGATTTTTGGAATTATCCACACACAGGTATTTCTACCTCTTCCTAGGATGTAAGTGAACTCTATCTCCAGAAACCTGGACAGGAATTGTGAATTGTATGTAGAGTTTTGAAGAACTTCAAAAACCTCCTCCTAAGCACCTAATGACAAACATAAATTCCACTAATAGCATGAAAATCAGTGTAATCTTCATGAAGGGAAAGGGCTGGGAGGAAGAAAAGAGCCTCTGTGCTATAAGGAGATATGAGAGGATGGGAAGCTATTGATGAAGAAACTAATACTGGGACCTCGTGGGCTGAATTGAAAGAGAGGATTAGAACAGGGCCATTTCTTTTTTAATTACCAGGCTTTTATCCCATGTGAGTTCTTACCCCCCAGATACATTTTGTTCACATTGTCTTTTGTTTCTTTGTTGACAATCTTCCAGAGAACAAATGAGTTTATGATCAAGGACAAAATGCTTTGGCAAGGCTTTGGCATTTTTTGCCAAAGCAGAAAATGTAAGGCAAATATTAAACAGTGTTAATAGAGGAGTAATTTCAAATGCACAGTGATTCATGTCTGGACCAGGAATTTCAACCCTGCTCACAAACCTCTGTGGGAGCCATGTTCCCCAGAACAGGGATCATCAGAGCTCTTGCATGGTGCCAAGAATGGCCAAATCCTGTTCTGACTGGTGAAGGCCTCTCCAGCTATAAAACTAACACTCAGCAGATCTGTTTGGATGTTAAATACAACTTAGTTCAATTTCATTTACAGAAACAAACATGGTGTGTCTGTGACCTTCTAGGCAGTTAGTTAAAAACATAATCACCAAAACCACTGTGAAGCCAGTTACAATTCAACAAACAAGCTATAAAGTACAGCTAAAAGATGTCATCACCAAACAGCCTCTCCTCAAACTGTATGTTTTCCTCCATTAAGTGTGTATTTGCAAAACATGACTATGAGCAAGGTGCTCCCTTTGAACCTTGGGACTCTCCCTGGGGATGACCTGATCTTGGTGCCAGCAGCTGGCAGGGTGGGTTGGCTGCAGGGATAGATGGAGTCTGAGCACTGTCTCCAACCTGGCTGGCAAGAGGAAAGGCAGAATGCTTGCAGAGGAAGTGAAGAAGGATTAAGCCTTTCCATGGTGGTTATGTGTGGTGCTGCTGTCTCTCTGAGAGGCAAGACCATCACTCTTCTGCAGTCTGTGCAAGAGATAAAGTAATCATGGGATCGTGTGTGTTACAGCACCAGGGCTGTCTTGTCTCCAGGTGTAGACCCCTCTGCATGCCTTAGCTGTAGGTGTCCCCTCTCACATGACGTGTCAGCCAGAAGTGACCCAGTCACAGGGGAGGATGGTGAGATGAGGCTTGGGCAGCAGGAGTTGTTTTCCAGTCCATTCCATGCCCTGCCCTTTTGACCTACTCTTTGGGTGCACTCCTGCAGTGTGGGGGGCTGCACAGAGCCTGTCCCCACCGAGCTCCTCAGGGACACGTGTGGAGTGCTGCTGGAAGGCAGTGAGGACCCCTGGGTGCCAGTGACTGCTGGGTGAGCTTTGTCAGCAGATCAATGTTGTATCTCTTTTCCTTTGCATCTCCCAAGGGCTGAAAAGCTCTTTGGAGGGAACAGCTGATGTATCTGAGAATGGAGCACCACTGGGAAGGTGATGGTCTGTCATCAGGATTTAAAAGGGAGGAAACAAAGGTACATTCCAGGTACAAAGATTCTTGAAATCAAACGCTGTGAGTGGAACAATTGCTTTGGCGTCTGAAATTATTGCTGTGTACACAATCAATTACCTGATAGACCAGAGAGTTCCATCCTAATCCTGCAGCATGATAGATCACAGTGCTGCAGAAAGATGCCCCAGAACTGTACAGGGAAAGAGGAGCAAGGATGGTAGTGGTAATGCCCAGCAGAGGCAGGAGAAAGGGTAACTTTGTGTGCTGGGTCACATCGTTTCCCAGAGAAGGTCTGAGAGAAGAGTAGGATGGTTTAGAGCAGATGCAAGAGTGATCAAGGAGAAATCCAACTGCTTTGGGTGTCACTGGCCAACCTGCCAGCTCTAGGAGCTGAGCTGCCAAAACTTTAAAAGAGAGAGCAGGGCTTAGGGAGGGAGAGGCACAACGAGGGCAGGGAATCTTGATGGAGAGTGCATAAAATTGCAGTTGTGAAAACAGTGAAGCATGGCAGAGGGCCACTGAGTGATGTCAATTCTCCACAACTGGAGTTTGGATTGAGAGCAAAATGTGCTGGGAGTGTCATATTTGCTGCGTAAAACCAATGTGTATTTAAGGGTCAGGAATGGGAGATAAGGGAATGACAGGCAAACACAGATATGTAACTGTCGCCTAAGCTGCTGCAGTGCAGGTTTGTCAGTGACCTACGGTGCCTTTCTCCTTTTAGCATAAATTCATGAAAGAAAAGACTGAGGAGCAACAAAAATACCTGATATGCATTTTCACAGAGATAGCTTCATCTGCTCGACTTGCACAATAAAAAAAAATCTGCTGGCAGCAATTGCACAATAACTAATTTACTCTTCCTCAGCAGCTCTTTCAAGGCTGAAAGCTGTTGCTGGTCGAGCCTTGTGAATGTATGGAGCCTATTTTCGACTAGCACCCGTCGCCTACACTGACTAAACCCTGTGCCCTGCGCTGTGTGCTGCTGCATGTTGTCTCAGCACCAGTGGGTGCTGTAGCTACGGGGAAATCCCTTCCGCAGCGAGCCCGCCAAGAATAAAGCGATGTAGGGCTGGAGCCGAGCACGGAACAACTCAGGCAAAGCCCTGCCCGGGGCAGCACCCCTCTCATTCATTCCAGCTCCAAAATCACTCACACTGAAGGGCTCTGCGTGGCTGTGGAATAGTTTTTAACAGGGGCTAATACAACCAAGCATGAAAGAGTTTCTCAGAAGCAGAGTCCATTCTTGAAATTTTTGTTTTGTCGCATGGCTTTTAAGTGAATTTTCAAGTGTAGTTTTTTCAAACTGAATGCCTAGTTTAGCTGCAGTCCTTGAGCCAAATCCATAATCTTACCATAGTCGCTACAAATTGTGCTGAAAGCAATGAATTGTACAGTTTGGTCTGAGGAGTCTATAAGCTCGTTAAGGGCTTGTTAAGAGGAAAGGCACTGCTTATCACAGTATTTTGGTCCTGACATGGTCTGTGGTCCTCAGGAAGAGTCTCTGAAACTGAGTCTGAGGAGTCTTTACAGTCGGAAGGGTCTCAGCTCCTCCTAGTGAATTCACGAAGGTGTCTCAGGGATGTTCTCACCTGGGGAGCCAGGCTGCTGAGCAGGCAGAGCACAGTGCCCCGGGTGGGGAAGGTTTGGGCCAAGGGTGCAGGTTAAATCCAGGTATTACGTGTTCAGCTCATTTATTGTGGTTTCTTTGGCGAGGACTCGGGGATGTGCACACGTGCACAGATTCACATATGCTTTCCATCTCCCCCTGTGTGGAAGCAGGCACTGCTCCTGCTTTTCCTGGGGAGGATCCGTGATCTATTCCGGGGGCTGCATCGTGCAGGGCTGCCTACAGTAAATATTCACAGATTTCCTTGTAAAATGATGCTTTTTTATTTTTTCCTCTCTCCTGTGTGGATACACAAAGGCATGTGTTGTACCTGCTTTACCCCATGGGATCCACATAATCATGTCCACAGGTTTTAATGGATTCCAACTCCCTTCTGTCTATGGGTACAGTTTCCTGTCATGTTTTGAGCAGGAAAAGCCGAGTCTTTTTTGGTCTTAGCGTTCCTGCTTGCTTAGGCATTGGGAAGAGTTCTCTGTCTATTTTCCTGTTTGATTTTTGTGTGTGTTTTGTTTTAAGCAGGACAGAGTGCATGTGTGTATGTAATCCATGTGCTCAATTAAGAGAGGCATCTGTTGGGTTTATTTCACATTGCCGAGGAAGGACTGCAAGCAGGGAGCATCTGCTCAGCTTTTTGTCAATGGCTTGTTTTTCATAATTTGCTCTACAGGGTGAATGTTTGGGGAGGGGGAGGTGGCTTTTTATTTCTGAGTTTCATCTTAAATTTATTTTTCATGGTAGCTGGGGAAATTGGCTGGGATTTGAAAGTTAATTTTGCTATGAAAAGGTCTAAAGAGGGAGAAACAAAACCACCCAAAGCAAACAGTATTTATGTAACCTTAATAATACACTCAGAAGGACCCTTATGAATCATTATTTGGAGTATTTTAATGACAAAGTAAAAAGAATTTGTTATGGTGCTTTTTAAATGTCACTGGGGGTTTTATTTTTTCATTTTTTTAAAAAATAGCAATTTTTGCTTAGATTTTATTTTGGGGAAAAATAGGAAAGACATCCAATACTCAGATGATTTTTTGGCACTTTGTCAACAACAACAAAAACTACTGATTTTAAAATAGAGCAGCAGTAGTTTCCTGTTCTTATAGTTTTGCTTTTGTGCAGGCTCAGATGTTTGTTGGCTGTATTGCACCTAGCTGATCCAGTGAGAGACTTAATTGCCTGTAAATGTATGTGCTTCAAAGGCTACTAAACCTGCTGGGACTGTTTATACAAGTGTGCTTTTTACACTATTTTTTTTTTTTCTGTGGAAATGTCCTCCAAAAGTTCTGTAGAGGATAAAGACTTTGTGATGCCCCGGGAGGACCCAGCTGCTGATGGAGTGGAGGGAACTCGGGAGGAGAAAGCCTGAAACTCCCCCTAATCCCACAAGTGAAAGACAAATCTTACCCCTGGCAATCAAACAAACAAGGATACAATCCTACACGTGCAGAGGTAGATGTTGTGCCAGAGTAACCTGTGGACAAGATGTGGATCTCATTAAAAGTGTTTAAAGAAATAAGACTTAAAAAGTAGTAATAGTGTTTTGTTCTGTAAGTGAGCCCCAAGGCAATGCATGTATATATATACTATATATCAATATATAGTACTAAATTTGCATCTTTTGTGTCATGAGTTGTCAGAGGAGAGGAAGAGAGAAGCATTAATAAAAATAACTTTCCTGACAGTTCAGTCCCACACCACAGCAAGAGAACGTGTATGTGTATATCTATATATATGTGTGTATATATGTAATTTAAATACTATCTATCACAATATAAATATGTATAACATTTTGAAATGTCAGATGAATGCCACTCAGCTGAACAACTTTGTTGACATGTGTTAACACAATAAGTTTTTTTACAAAAAGCAGCTGACATCAGTTGGTGTGCAAAATGTAAATGTGCAGGGACCAGGCAGGCAAGGTTACTTCTGGGGGGCTTTGCTAACCTTGGCCATCACAGGATAACATGTGTAAAAGGACAAACCACAACAAACCTTGTAGTAGCAGGAAAGTATTTTCATTGCTTGAAAAAAAAATAAAATTCAAACTTTGTCATCACATTAAAAACATTACATGAGAAGTAATAAACATATTTACACTTCTGTTTTGATTATAAATATACATTATATACAAAATAATGTTATAAAACGTAGAAAGTTCAGTGCTTCTGATTTTTTTTTTTAAATTACTGAAATACTAGTCTTCAAAATAAACTACGAACAGACAAACTAAAACCCATATTATTGATTTCTGAAGGTCATCTTCAAACTGGTCCTATGTGGTCAGAGCAGGTCAGTAGTGGACAATATTCAGGGGTCTTGTCTGCACAGTTCAAGGGAGCAGATGGGCTGGTCCAACAGCAGGCTCTGCAAGGGCAGGAATATCGCTGTCAGAGGGAGGGCACAGCCTGGTTTCTCCTGAGGGATCTTGTTTCTCCCCGTGCCTCATCCAAGAGCGTCGCGCGCTCTGCGCCGCGGTGTCCGGAATGATCGCTGCAAATACGGGGAGGAGAACGGAGCTCCTGCCCGCCTCTGGCTTCCAGACACAGCCTATCTTCCAGCTAGCAGGGGGTGGGCATGGAAGGAGCAGGAGCAGCCTAAAGCCTTCGGACTCTGACCTCCACCTGTCTTGGCAGAGGGCATCTCAGTGGGTGCTTCACTACCGGGCATCTAGAACCGGGATGAAGAACAAGGGTTGGGGTCTTGCAACCAGCTGGAGAAATGGGGGGGGTAAGTGGGTTGTGTCACACTGCTGCTGCTTCTTCAGGAATTAACAGCTGCAATTTTGAGACTATTTGCAGTAAAAAGTGGCACCTAATTCAGAAACACGACATAAACCCCCGAATTTGTGTCGAAATAAGGCAGGAGGAAGAGAATGAGGAAGGAGAAGAAAAGAAGTAATGTCTATTCACAATCACTGGTAGTGCAAAGGGCATGAAAACAGCTGAGACAGCTCAGCACATAAAGGTTTTAGGAGCTGATTGATTTTAAACGCATTTGTAAGGCTTTATATAGAGCTGGGATCACACCTCCTCCCTATCAATGGGGACGAGGCAGTACACATTCCTTATCACAACTTCCACAACAATCATGTTCCACATCGTGGCTTGAGTCAATCAGTTCTCCAAAGCATCACCAAATGAGATGACATGTAAATTCAGCTTTCTTCTTTCCTCCTCCTCTCACCCCTTACACAGTCTCCAGTACATGCAGCAGGAGAGAGGAGATGCAAATGGATGTGTAGCAGGAAGTATCAACCACCCCTGCCCAGTACTGTTCAGGTAACTGCAAAAAGAGCAGTCAAGTTTCTGTTTGGGCTTGTTAGATTCTCTCGACACATTATAGGCACTTTTAAACCCAGAAAAAAAAAATTGAGACCTCATTTATACTGTATCCATTATCTGCATAGCAATGTGTCTTGCTTCGCACCTTCCATGGCAACATCTGTGACAGTTATGTGCCTCCTTACCTACCAGCACCTCCCATAACCAGAGTTCTGGAAAGCCAGGGGTCTGTCCATGAGGAACTGGCCTCAGCATCTTTTAAAACACCAACATTTTTAACCTCTCTCTTCCCTCTGCCTCCCCTTTTCAATAGCAAATGAGATTTCTGGTATCAAACTTCAAACAAGGGCAGTAAGAATAAAAAGGTGTATTGCATCTTTCAGTAAATTCACAGTCTGTCCAGTTCACTCAGTTCCATCCTCCGCCTGAGAGCAGCAAGTTGCATGTAATTAAAAACAGTCCAATCCAGTTCTGAATTGTAAACAATGCAGCAGGAACGTCCATCTACTGGCATCACCAAATCTGAGGTGCAAATGGGCTGATCTTCAGTCTTATACCTGTCAGGATATAAAATAACACCAGGAATGAGAAGGAATCACAGCATACAGAGTACTGCAGAACTAACAATCTATAATTCAGCTGTGCCAAACCAAAGGCTGGGTCCAGAGGCAATGAATCACCAGCAAAAAGAAATAGTCATCTGTGTGATGAGTGGCCTCTCTAACTGGCCTGAGGGGGAGAATGCTTACAAACCTGGGTGCTTAACATCAGGGACCTGTAAAAGTACATGGCATAGTTAAATAACTTGTGTTTGGAAACAACAGCCTGAATGATGTGGAGAGAGATTCTAGGGATTGTCATTTTGAAAAGAGAAACATTTCTGGAGATGCCTGATGTAAATTTGGGAGCCTAGCTTTGGACAGCAAGATCTTCAAAGATACAGTGTTTAGGTCACTGAATGGGAATGAAGCGTCTAGCTGTCATTTGTATCTTTGAATCCTTCCACTTAAACTTTTAATATTGTTGGTTGACTTGTGTTCCAGCTTGCTTTCAAGGGGAAATCTGATATCCACCTTGGAAAGGGAGACTGAATCCTGCAGATCTGACTTCACAGATCACTGCTGTATGGCACAACAAGCTTCTCTTTCCTACAGAGTGAAAGTAATCCTAAAGAGGGTTACACCAAAGAAGACAGGTGTTGGTTAACATCAAATTGCCTTTAGCTTCCGCTGAGACTTTTTCCAAAAGCCTGGTAATTCTTCAGGAACTAGTTGGTTCCTCAATACCTGCTTTTTAAAGTCTTCAAAGTTCAGTGTTAGGCCTTGGCTGTTTTTGTGTATCCCACTTTTCAATATAACTTTAAAATTGAGATGTTTTTATCAGTAACAGCATTAACTTCTGTTAGAGAATATTTAGTTGGAATTTAAATGCTAAGAGGTTAAAATTATCTTATAACAGACTTCCTAAATGGCTGTTATGCCTCTCCACTAACACATTCTGCTACCTTCCATCTTCAGCTAGAAATCTATAGCTTTGCCTGTTCCCACAGAACCAAGATTATCCATTGTAGTCACAGGAAAAAACATGGCTGTCCATCAATGAGCATAAGAACGATTATTATTTCCACTTTTTGACCACCTATTAAAGAGGAAATTATCCTACAATGTTCTGAATTTTTATGAGCTGATGTTCTGTGTTTTCATCTACCACTGACTGATCTATGCCCAAAACCTCTGGTTTAATACAATCAGAGTGGCTAATTTTTTTATTTTCCCCACTCTGTGTTCTGTGTGGGCCACAGAAGAGGAGAGGAAAATGCTGGGAATCATCATGATCCCTGGAAATAAAGGAACCTTCTCAGATACTAAAGGATAATTGCCCTTTTACTTTGTGAATTTATGCCTGTCCACCTCTGCACTCACCTCTGTGGCTATGATGCACTCATTCCTTTCTTCTGTTATCACGAAGACAGACTGGTACATTGAATCCCTCGGAGAGCATATCGCTGATATTCTGCATTCTGGCTTTTCACTAGAGCAGGGCAGAGAAAAAAAGAACATTAGCTGACTACTAACAAGCCTGACTCTCAAAATCTGCCATGAATATGGAGTGGTGGAACGAGATAGCTGTGAAGGTGTGGAAGGGAAGTGCATGGGATCAAGTTTCACACGTTCTGCCTGTCGGGATATTATGCCAGAGAAGTGGAAGTAATGAACAGCGAGAGTCTTCCTACACTCCTGCCATGTCCAGCCTCACAGCGTGTTCCTCAGAGCCCTTGGAGTCAGAACCACACACAGATCCCAGACAAGACCTTCAGTACATGAAGCAGAAGACTGATAAGCCCCTGAACACCCGCCCTTTTCTCCTTTGGAAAAAGAGTAGCTGTTTTCACTCCATCATTCTTCTCAGTTAGCAGATCATCTTGCCTTCTTACAAAGTGAAATGCTTATTTTTAATCACTGTATGCCTTAACTGTTGTTCCTCCAAGATCTACTGAGGAAGGAAAGATACTTCTTACTTTCACCCCTGGCCTAGCCACTCCAGGTTCCTTCCCAGAATCCATACCTAACAGCACCCTGCACAAACACTCAAATTAATTGACTCAGCTAAGGATACCACTTGGTTGTGACACACACACTCCAGTATGAAGATTACTGGCTTTGATCTGGTTTGTTTTGTATATTATCTGCTTGAGGCTTCTTTTTCCCTCACATGCTCACCTGCTTCTAGTCTGATATGAGGATGAGTGGTTATAAGAAAGATTATAATAAAAACTGTACTCTCACCTGTGTAGTCGGAGGGGAGACTTCTCTCCTAAACACTTTTCACTTTTGTAATATTTCTCTTCTGGTGTCCCTCTACTTGTCAGGTCTTTTACCAGATTGTAGTCCAGTTTATGGTTCTTGGGTTTGTAGTTTGATTTCTCCAGCCCACAGTCCACTTCAAGGTCTTTATTTTTATTGGTGTTTTTCAGCTGGGAAGCTGGAATGAGATTGTCCTTCTGGAAGTCAGACAGGTTGTTCATTGTCTCCAACTCCTGCTCTGGGTGCATCCTCATCTGCCTGATGACCATTGCTATCATGCAGAACAGGATGAGCAAAGCCACCAGCCCCACGCCCATGGATATAGCAATCCAGGGGACTGGTTTAGGAGGGAGTGTCACGGGCACTGAATAAACTGGCAGCTCACAGCGGTTGCCCATGAAGCCAGAAGGACAGTAGCAAACAAAGCTGGCACTGTAGAGCCCACTGTAGCACGTGCCTCCATTCTCACACGGCCCAGAAGCACATTCATCTCTGGTTCTGATGTCACAGTTCCTGCCACTGTAGCCGGGCATGCACGTGCAGGTGTAGTCGTTGATCAGATCGTGACAAGTCCCCCCATTGGAGCACGGGTTCCTGGCACAGTCATTGATGTTTATCTCACATTTCTGACCAGAGAAACCAGGCCGGCAGCGGCACACACGGATCTGCCCAAGGTAAAAGCAACTACCATCTGAGGGGAGAAATGTAAAATAAAAATTAGTTTGCAATGCACTTCACTTAGAAATCTAAATCTTTCCCTGGTCAGCATGATACACTACCTCAAGAGAGAGGTTATTTTACAAAACAACCGCACATCTAAAAGTTAATTCTACTTTACCTAGTTGTATCACTGTGCCTTAAAATTATGCCCCTTCTAAATATGTAACAGAGTTAATTTAATTTAATTCTGCCCATCATATGATAAACCTCATGCATTTTTTTGTTGCATAGAAAGTCCTACCCCAGCAAGAGATTAAAATTAGGGTGGATGTGGAATACAGCGGGGGAGAGGGACTAATGTTCTAGAGGGAGAGTAGAGGTCAGATTGGATTTCTATCACTTCTGCACTGAAAAGCACAAATGAGTCAGGGTCAGGAGATTTTTTTGATAAAATGACTCACCATTTGCACACGGGTTGCTTGTGCACCTGTCGACTTTTTTTTCGCAGTTCGACCCCGTGAAGCCGAAAGGGCAAACGCAAGCGTAGCTGGCCCCCTGCTCCTTTTCCAAGCACGTGCCACCGTTGAAGCACGGAGAATCCACACACGTCAGAGCACTGTGCTCACAGTGAGTGCCATAGTAGCCAGGGGGGCACAGGCAGTGATAACCATTCTCCATATCCTGTAAAACACAACATTAGGCCACTGTCATTCAAGGGAAACAAACGATAGCTTAGTTCTGGTCAGTTCAGTCCCTCCTCATCCCCAGCCTGATGTGGCAAAAGAGACAGCAGGAGGGTAAACAAGTGCAGGTTGGACTGTGAGGGGCAGAGCTGTGGATCAGCCGTGCCCAGGGTACAGGAGGAACCGTGCAGCTACACACGCAGAGCAGGTGCACTTGTAGGGAGCACACAGGCAGCCAGACAAAAACATTGCTAACACCACTACTGTCTAATGGGATCCAGAGGTCTTCCCAGAGCACAGGGGTATGTGATGACCTCACAGCTGTGATCAGGCCATTCATCCTCAGTGTGAGAGCCCTTTTTTATTTCATAAGGGTTTAAATTGCTTTGGCTTGGGTAAGTCCTGCCACTAAAATCATAACAAACTGTTTCTTCTTTCCAAGTACTGTATGTCCAAGGCCCTGGGAGAAGGTAGGGTCTTGTGCTTTAATCTAAAAATTTAATTTGCTTTAATCTAAACATGCATCAAATTACATTTGTTATCTATAATCAATCAGCCTTTACCAATTCATCATTGGTAAGGATCCATCGCTGTGTCCAAAAACAGGCTGAAACACTAAACTACAAGAATCTAAAAGTGTGAAATTCTGTTTTACAGAAAGTTTCAGCTGATTTCCCCCATATTGTTTGACACTATCTTCTCATATTTTCTCAGCTGATTTCCCCCATATTGTTTAACACTATCTTCTCATAGCTGAAAGCAAAATTTACTTTTATTCACTCTTAAACTACAGACCTAGTGCATTTCTGTATGAACGGTGGTGTGAGAAGCTTATTTTTAACAGATCTGCTCCCTCACCAACCCTGGACCTTGCCAAGTTCTCATAATGGCTGCCACAGAAACCCAAGGATCAGTTGACTGGTTCTAATCTAGATGATACATCTCCTCCTGTAACAGACTTCCTCCCCTGACACCTCTCGGAAAGGGCTCAGTACCACGGCCGTGCGCGTCAGTAATGAACCTGCGTGCTATCGGATTCCCATTATGTTGTTACAGAACCATTTCTGGAAAGGTACACCGGGCTCACTCCACTGCAGGGGCTCCATCCGAGGCGCCCTACCGTGCAGCTGCCGCCGTTCCGGCACGGGTTGCTGTCGCACTCGCTGATCTCGTGCTCGCAGTCGACGCCGGTGAAGCCGGGTCTGCACGCACACGTGTAGCTGCCCTGCCCAGTGTTCATGCAAGTCGCCCCATTTTTGCACGGCCTGTGGTGAGTGCAGTAGTTCAGATCTGCAAAGATACCAGGAGTTAGGAGAACGCGTCTTTGACGGCTGAGAAAAAACATATGTACGTTTTTTTTTTTTTTTCTGTTGTCAAGGAAAAAGACAGAATTTCCCATGAAGCATTTAGTTTTNCAGAATTTCCAATGAAGCATTTAGTTTTCCTATCAATGGGAATACTGGAGATTGTTATCCGGGTCATTATCACTCATAATCAGATTATCATCTATCACTCGAGCTTTGAATTTTGAGAGAGCTGGCAAAAATGTAATTTTCTTAGTGTTTTGGTATATTGTCCCTTTTTTGTGGACATAAAGCTGTTAGCTGCAATGGGATTTAGGTACCAAATTGGAAAATGTACTTCAGAAGCTTGTGTTCTCTGAAACATACACCACAGCACTATGGACACTGCATGTACAGCATGTTGCACACTAAAAGACTGAGGCCAATCTTTAAAAGTTGTGCTCTGAGGCACATTCTGGAAAAGCAGGGTGGAAAAATAAAAGATGTTTTGGCTTTGAGATTTAAACAAACACTAGAAATCTTTTATTGTTTATTTGCTCTCTTGTTATGGATGTTGGTAGATTAAACTGTCAAAAGTTCTGCCAAGCTTGACCGTTTTTTTTTTTTCCCCTTTAAATTTGAGACAGAGGTTAAGCATAAGTTCATAGGACACAAGTAAGAAAAGCTTTATTATCTCTATAAATACTATAGAGTAAGTTGAATGCAACTGGTTAATAGATAACTCTAAGCAGGAAAAAAAAAATCTGCAACTTTACTTTTCCTGCTTAATTCAGCCTTCACCATCTTAATCCTATAACTGTCCTGGAAACACTTAGGCTGCTTTGAGCACTTAATGATCTCAGTGCCAGCAGTGCATATATGGCCTTGAGGACATGACTGCTCAGCTGGCTACAGTTCAGTGATTCAGTGGGTTGAATAGGTGGA
>VXBS01003427.1:102449-116492 GCA_013400255.1 Sitta europaea | reverse complement strand
CCTCATTAAAGCCAAGCACAGAGAAGGCCTTTCATGTGGCTTTTTATTTCAGCTTGTTAAATGGATGGGAGGCCGGAGGGGGGAGGGAAGGAGGGAGGGAGAGATAAACCCTCAGCTGTATGGTAATGAGGTCTTGCCACCTTTCTGCCAGCGCCCGGCGCGCCAGGCTGCGGGCCTCCGCGGCGTGGGTCACCTGGAGAGCAACGAGGGGCGCAGAGCGCTGCCGGCCCCCTTCCGCCCCTCTGGTCTCCCAAAGGGTCTGTTCTCGCAGCGTTACTTCCCCACTCCGAGTTCTTTTGGGGGTGACAAGGAAGGCCGGGGTTCTGGATCATTTGGAGCCGACGCAGCTTGGGGAGGGCACACTCCAGCCGAACCTCCCGGGCCGTCGCGCTCCCACGTACATTTAAAGTGGCTGCTCTCCCTGGGGACCGGCTTTGGCCCAGGATGTGGTCAGGGTCCAAACGTCCGAGGTGTCACCGGGAGGGCCGGGGGTGGGTGGGGGACACGACACGGCTTCGCGGAGAAAGCCTGGGGGAAAGCCACGGGCACCGCCGCCATGGATTGGTTTGGGCAGAGGAGCAGACCGGGAATCGGGGTCGCCACCAAAAGAGGATTAAAACTTCTCACGGTCCCCACTGCACCTGTGAAAGCCGAAGCCGGGAGGCACAAACTCTTGCCAGATCGGGGGACTGCACCCGAGGCCGTCGGCTGTCGCCAGGGGTGCGTGTCTGTGCGGACGGGAGCCGTGTCCGTGGTGGAGATAAACCGCGAGGCAGAGAGGCACAGGCGAGGAGCTCTTTTGTCTCGGCCTCGTAAACAAGTGGGAAGGAGGAATGTGTCGCCGCTGATGAACTCGGAATTTTGCAGCGATCCACCCGGCCAGATCCCGGCTTTACCAGCAGCAGCGTCAACTGTCAAAATCAAATCTGATGCTAATAGCTTCGGTACTAAATAAAATGAGAGGCCAGATAACATCAGTGCTTGATAAATGGTAATGAGTGTCTAACCTAGGGGAACAGAAGGGCTGTGGGGCTCTTTAATTCAGTATTGAAAGGCTAGCTGGGTACTGCAGGCTCTAGCAGATGTTAGTATGTGTGTGTTTTGATTTTTGACTTGTATTGGACGTTTATTAGGCTAACCAGAGCCACCCCACGCATGGCCACTTGGTCCAGGCACCATCTGGCACAAGCAGGGCGGCGTGCAAGAATAGGGCCTTGCTTTGGTGCTGAGGATCCACAGGCAGCATCTACCATATGGACCCGGAGCTAATGTAGGTTAAAGCAAGACAAGCTCATCTCTGCTTTTCACAGCTCCGCCAAACCTCTCTGCCATCCTGGCGGAGTGCACCTTGGCGGCTGGGGAAGAGCTGCCACCTCTGTCTTCCCCAAATCTGGAGAAAGGGGTGCAAGCCCCCCAAGCACTCCTCAGCCCACTCAACCGCCCTTGGGTGGCCACTGTTTTTCGAGTCAAGCTTTGCACCTAGCTTTGCTTGTTGCCGGTGGGAGCACAAGTCGCTCCAGCTCCCCACGTGTCCTCCCCCCAAAATCCAAATCTTTTCAGAAGATCGAGTGAGTGGTGCAAAGCAGACGCTAAATCCTCCTCGAAACTCCAGACCATTATTCTGATTGCAGCTATAAAAAGAGTTCGTAATAAAATAATAACGGGGGATATAATAAACCACCTGCTGCATGTTGACACACACGCACAGGGAGTTCAGATAAAAAAAAAAAAAAAAAAGTTTCGCTGATGGCATCATACAGCTGAGCCCGAAAGTCGGCCGAGAGCAGATTAGAAGCGCAACTCCTGCAAACTCTTCCCTGTGCCTAACACGCCATCCTGGGTCACTTGGAGAACGACAGCCGAGCCACCTCCCCTAAGATCCTCGGCTCAGTTCGAGGGGTGCCTGTCCTCGGGTCGGGGGGAACCTCTCAGAGCCCCCGGCTTTGCCAAGGGGGGCTGTCTGCAGCCCCTCTCGGGATGCTGGGCGCTGACCGGACCGGACATACCCGGTGGTCGCTGCCTCCAAGTCCTTTCCCCCCCGCTCCCTCTCTCTCCAGCACACTCAGTCGAGGTCAGGGCGCTTTCTTCCCCTCTTTCGCGCCCCATTTGCTGCCGGTTTATCTCCAGGCTGGCCCGGCTCAGCATACGCGTGGCCGGGCCAAACGCATCTCGCTAACGAGACAACGTTAATTAATTCCGGGCGGGTGAAAGTTGCCAGCCTGCCCAAGCCATCCCTCCCCCCGAGCCCTCATGCCAGGCTGCCCTCCTCCGATCCCGGGGGGGCGTCCAGCGCTCGCCCACCCTCGGGACGTGCTCGAGTCCCCCCCGCCCCCGGCCGCCCGTGTCCTGCAGTTGTCAGCCTGCCAGAGCCCGGGAAAGGGGCTGCGGAGGGCTCGCTGTCGCCCGCACAGACGCGGCCAGCAGCACCTGCATCGCGACCATCAGCCCCGCTTTTCTCTTTCCTGAACGCTCCATGCTTTCTAATTGCCCGCCTCACCCGCGGGGGAAAACTCCCGCGGGGAGTGGGTCTGGCCGCGAGCGGCTCCCGGTAATGTTGTTGCCACCATGCGCTCTCTGCGTGGCTTCTGCTGGGCCGCTTTAAGGTCCTGGAGATGCAGAGCACCCGTACCTACGGCCGGGGCAGGACCTGTCTGATGCTCCGGCCGCGCTGCGGTGCCCCCAGAGGATTTTGGAATGGGACACGGCCGAGGCTGTCCCTGCCTCCCCTGTGTCCCGGGTGTCCCAGGCTGTCCTTTAAAGCAGCATGAAGCCACAGCCAGGCGGGCCCGGCTTCCCGGGTCTTCCCCTTTCCCCTAACCCGGGGGACGATCCCCTGACCCTTCCCTGTGCCCGGGAGCGGTGCGGATGCCCGAGGGGCACGGCTGCTCACGCCCTTCCCCTGCCCTCAGCGCCAGCCGCTGCCCACCCTCCTCCCGCTCCCCGCGCTCCTTTGGGAGCGGGTGGCGGGGCGCGGAGCGGGGAGCAGCCATGCAGCCTTGCAGCCCTTTAGCCACCTTTCCCCGGGAGCCGCCGCCCTCACCCCCGGGGTGACACCTCGCAACTGCAGAGCCCCGCGGGCTACCCTACACCTGTTGAAATTTTTCGTAACAGTTTTGTCGGTCGGTGCAGCATCCCTAGCGCGTGTACGAGCGCCGTGCGGTGTTTTACCGCGCACCCCGCGCGCCTTTCTCGGGAGCGCTCCTGCTTCCTGGCTCTGCGGCTTGTTTCGGGGCTGGCCTCGCTCGTCGCCTTTTTGATCACGGAGTGAGTTTGATCTCTTAGTCAGAGACTCACCCGTTTATTCAGTGCTCGCCAGCCCTTCCATTTGCACAACCCCGCTTTTTGAGACGGATTCCCCGATGGCTTTAAAACCCTTTAGCTAGAAAGTTGCGCATCGATTCAGCGCTGACACACCCCGAGAGCCTCTAAGAAAAAAAAAAAAAAAAAAAAAGAAGAAGGAGAGAGAAAAGAAGAGGAAAAAAAAAATCCCCCTTGCTTGTTTTGTTTCTGCCTAAATGCCCGTAGCGTGGAGCATCCCTCCAGGGAGCGCCGCTCGGAGGGGTGTTAATGTGGTCGATTTGGGGTACAAATGTTTGGAAATGTTTCCCGATTCGCACAGAAGGAGGGGGGATTTGCAAACTGTTGCTGCCACATGGCCCCTCCAGCCTGCCCATTCTCATTGTAATGAGGCCGGCGCGTGCCTCATCTGCCGCGGGCGNCGCCCCCCGCTCGCCCCCCGCTCGCCCCGCGCACGGCCCGTGGAGGAAAAAGCACATTTCTGTTAAAGGCTGTAACGATCACCATTGAGCCTCTCGCTACAAATCGATGGCTTCTTTTCCATACAAATGCCTGCTTATGCCTTTATGTTCTCCATCTGTTTGTAGCTAACACCTGCCATTCAATAAATCGATTTGGCCATTTAATGTAACAGCTTCCCGGGACATTTTTTCATGCCAGATGCCACAGCAGCTCCAAACCTCTACCCTAGCCTAGCGCCCCATCAGCGCAGCCGCCCAGCACGGGGCTGTGCCTTGGCAGAAATCTGCTGCCGGGGTGTGGAGCAGAGTTAGAAAGTAAAGAAAATATGAAGAAGTGGCTTGATTTTTCTTTAAAAATTACAGCACCCCCAGCGATTTCACCTTTTGCTTTAATGCTGTGGTTTCTGTATGCCTGGGGAAGTGGCATCTGGTCCTCGCTACCAGCAGCAGGTGTACAGGTGGAGCTGGGATTCCTGTGGGTCACAGGCATCAGGGCAGTTTGTGACATTTTTGGTCCCCTTCTATTTTACTCACCCACAGATACTTTGCTTGTTTTAGGGAATTCCATGTTTTAAGGACACAAAGACACTGCCTGCAGTTTATCACTCCATGGGACAAGGTTCTTTTCAGGGACTTGTGGGATGAGAGATCCCCAACATTCTACTTGTTTCAGGGGGTGGCCCCCCTTTGAGAGGCCACTTTGATGGGCATCAAGGTTGAGCTGTGCCAGCCTGCAGCCCCCGACAGGAAGAGCAAGGCAAGGTGAGCGCTTGCCCAGGTGCTACTCTGCCCCATACCTTGGCAAACCTTGGGTTTCCTTTTGGCTGCCCCAAAACACTTCCCTTGCTAAGCTTACATGGAGAGAGAAGAGTGGATCTCTCTAGGTGTCACCCTGTAGGTACCAGGGGAAGGGAAAACAGCATCTGGGGATATGAGAAAGTGATATTATATAGCATGGGGAAGTTACAGGACTGTCTTATGGAGGAAATGAGCAGCTCTGGGCTGGCTGAGTTTCTCTGGAGGAAGTTATTTCAGTACTGCTGGAATTTTGTTTCACTGTATTTGTTGTACAATTTATTTGGCTTGGAGCCTTTGAATGGTGCCTTTGCTTTAAATTTGAATAAATACATAAAATGAAACATAATACAAAAATAGTTAGGGATATGCACATATTTTGGCTCTGCGGGTCTGTTTCTTTCTTAATTAATTTAGTGCAGACCATGGACACCATTTGTAAATGCACCTGTAAAAGCCTAATTTGCTTTTAAAGACACAAAGTCATGCAGTTGTTTGGCATTTTTACCCAAGATAGTGGAAAAAAATTGGGATTTGTCATAAAAGACACCCCTGGAAGATATGATAGGAACTGAGAGTAGTTACCTGGGAGATGACAAAATCTTTTTATTTTGAGTCTGAGAGTTGTGGCTGAGATTGGCAGGGGAGAGTTGCAGGGGAGATTTCTCACTTGGAAGTTCCCACGTTTTGTTTCATATACAAGTCATGTATGGATCAACATTTACGGATGGGACAGTGGCCTGAAGCAGCACAACAAAACAAGTAGAGGCTGCCTTCTTAAAGGGGAAGAATTCCCTTTGCAGGCTCCATAGTAAATGTCCCATGGGCCAGGCTTTGGGAACTCCTGCATCAGAAGGTCTGTGCCTTCAAACAGATGGCCAGGCAGCCCTTGGCTACTTAGAATATGTTTGCAGCTATATTATATAGCACTGAGTAAAGAGATCTGTCACAGAAAAACAGTAAAAGGCAGGTTTAGCCCTTCCCCTGGGAGAGGCGTGGATCCACTCCCTGCCTGTGCTGCCAGTCCCTGCTCTCCCGGCCCCCTTGCCGAGCCCACGGGATGTTTGGTAGGGGCCCAGCATTGTGGAGCTCTCAGACAGTCAGGGGAGGAAGCCTCAGCCCTCTGGCATGTGAGAGCTGGCAGAGCAAATCCCAAAGTATGGTGCAGCGGTGCAGCCTGTCCCAGAGGACAGAGAGGAGAGGAGAGCAGAGCTGGGAATAACTTCTGGAGTGGCCAGAGGTGCACACAGCCCTGCAGGCACAGGGGGCTGATGAGATGCCATCATCCCTTGGGACTTGGGGCTGATCCCTCCTAGCAGAAGGTGTCCTGCCATCAAGGCATTGTGGCTGCACCGGGTGTTTGCTGAGCTCTTCTGCTTTCCCCACTCTTCTGGTAGTCTGGTGTTGGGCTGAAGCTGTCAAATGTCCAGGGCTGAATTTCTGGAGAGATGTGTAGGCCAGTACTGTCAGGAAAAAAATCTGTGGGACTCTGTGGAATTGCACCTGCTTGTGCACCAGGATAAGCTGCAGCAAGGCAGCAGCAGCAAACATCTCAGAGCTGCACACTGGTAAAAGTTAAAAGTATTTAAAATACAGCTGGCCACTTAAGTAAGAAAATCCACTCTGAAATCCCTTCACCAGAGGTAAAACTTGCTAATGACTGGAGAGAAAGACCTTCCTGACTTATAATATCCCTAGCATTTATATTTATTTCTAGTAAAAAAAGGATTTAACCAGAACCAGCTGCTTCCCCAGCCAATCAAAACCAGTCCTAGATTGTCCAGATGGAGTCACTCAAGACAGAGACTTGAACGACGGCTGCCACCGGCTCCAGGATTTCTGGGTTTGTCCTATTTTAAGAAGATCTCACATCCTGCAAACACTGCTTATGGGAAATTATTGGGTGCAGAAATCCTAGTGGGAGCCCTCGAGGCAGCTTCATGTGGAGATGTGGCGATGTGGCACGCTGACATTTTGGCATAACGTGGTGATGATTTTATGTTAGCATCAGCCCTCCAATAGGAAAGTAAATATGTGACATATTGTTCAGAGAAACAAAACAAACCAGACAATGAGGTCCTGTGCCCAGTGACTGATGTAGCCTCTGCAGGCCCATGCAAAACCTCTATTCCTTTGTGATCTGAGGATGCTGGGAAAATGAGTGCATCAGGGTATCCAATACCCACCCCTGGACCATCCAGCCCTCCTTGCTTTTTGTCTTTGTGTGCGGCCATGCAGGGAGCAAACACAGAGCACCCGCTGAGTTTCTATTGTTTCTCCTGTCTAATGGCCCTACTTAGCCGTGGAGGAGCGGGATGGATTTGCGCCTTGTGCACATTGTTCTTGGGGTTCAAAAGAATACTTAAACTAGAGCAGTAGTTAGTATGACAGAGGAATAGAAATGAACATTCACTCCAGCGGCTGTGGATGGCACAGGGGCTTAGATAACGGGACAAGGGCGAAGAAAATTAATGAATCTGTCTGCTTGTCTGTTGACCTATCAGCATAAATATCTTGTCACTCATACGTGACAGCAAATCTAGTTGGACGGTAAGAGCCCAAGCTCGGCTTGCCAGAGCTCCCAGCTCTAGTCTTTAAATCAAAAGTTTCATCAGGTAATTTAGCAGACTGTAAAAAGCTGGTACTTGACCACATAGTGAGACCCAAATGGATGAGCAATAAACACAATAAACACTTCATTTGTGAGTGTTACATGATGTAAAGCAGTGGTACACTGATGGGAGGGGTGCCAACTCCTTCCTCCCGCTCTGTGCCCATGGGTGGTCACAGAGATCTTCTTCTGCAGCCTGCACAGGAGACTTTCTTGAACTGAGCAACTGTGAGGACTTCTCATGAGGCTCTTAAGTGCCTTTATATAGGACTGTGCTGCCACCCTTAGCCAGCAGCCAGGGATCAAGAGGTCTTCTGTCACCTGGTGCCCTTTGTCACAGGCTGCTAAAGGGTGGCAACCACTAAAATCTCTCCAGATGACCAGATCATGGAGGGGAGGGCAGATGGGAGCATCCATCGAATCCTGAAGGGTCTCAAGCAGTCCCGAACCTGTCCTAAAGGAGCAATTAAACAGTTGGGTAAGGCTGACATACTGTCCTCTTTAAAAGCCTGGGTGAGGCAAGGGGCCATCCTGTGGTTCTTCTCCTACACACACACAAATGCTGTGTGAAAACCCTGCTTCTCAGAGCCTCTTTACTAACCTTTTAATAGGTACATAGGCTAGATTAATGACCTGTGTTTCCTCTTGAGTAAACACTGAGGGGTGGGAAGGTATCACTCATTCTGGGAGGGGACTCTGAGCTAGACAAGAGGAATCACCATCTGCAGAAACCATTCCCTGTCCACGGGCTCCAGAGCCCCTGACATGACGTGATCAGGTGAGACCCCTTTCTTTTGGAAATCTAAAGCCAGGTGAGGTTGATCCCTTCCTTAGTGCCTGAGTAGAGCAGGGATGATGCACAACAGCTCAGGTGGAATCTGAGCATCAGCCACTGGCCAGTGCTTGGAATGTCTAGCTGAGATTAGGATCAGGAGTGTCTTATTTCTGTCAGGAGCACAATCCTTATGACAAAAGTTGCAGAACTAGGTATAAGGTGTAAATAAATACAGCCTCATAGACTGCTTGCATTTTGGCACCATTTCCATTGAAAGCTGCCTTATGCCACAGCAGGATCCTGAGTAAAAGGCATCACCACAACCCAGAAAGGGTGCAAGCTGGGATATCTGGATAAAGCCAGGGATCTCTACCACAATCATGGTGCTGAATGGATTAATTGGTAAAATCAGGTCGTGCACTGTGGATTAGATTTTGAGCACCCTTTCAACTTTGGGGGCAGGGGAGTCTCATGCAGGATTCTGTTTTAGGCCCATTCCTAATAAAATCTGGAGTGTTGCAGTTAAGGTAGAGAAAAGAATGTTGAAAATAACCTGTACCACCAGTAACAAACTCTTTGTAGGTTACAGAGCATTTCCATTTTATTGTTTATACATTGAGAACACTCTAAAACAGATAGTGTGATGAATCAATAGCTTTTAAAATATGTCTGGGTTTTATTACTTCATTAGGGGATCTCATAGTTAACCCTTGAATAATCAGCTTAAAAGCAGAAGGCAGATTTACTGGCATACGGTTTTACATGGATGCTTTGCTGGTCAAGTGCCAAGATATGTAACAATTTAGATGTCCAGTATGTTTATTATTGAGTACCTAGCAGAGGCTTTAGCCTTCAGGCTCGAATCATACATGGTGGCAGCTCAAGTTGTTGGATAGTATCACAAAATGGAGTTCTTTAACTCTTGTCCTGGGAAGTATCTTATTCTGCTCATGATGAAATGGCCAGTAAAGATATTTTACATGCTTATTTTGGTGCCTGCTTGCTTCCTTGTTCAAGAGTTTTGGCCACATTTTCATGTTGTGTTTCATTTCATTCTTGCTTCAGACCCCCTGTGGATGAGTGCTGCTTTTTGTCTCATTTTAGAAACAATTCACAGCTGATTAATTTCTGCTAACTCTTCAAGTTGATGAAAACAGTAAGCATTCATTTGCAAAGACTAATTGTGGCCTCAAAGTATTCCTAGATGTAGCTTTTTTATTTGAGTTTTTGCAAGGCCTTTATGAGCCTTTTTCCTCATAATTTCCCGTTTCTTTTTCCATCAGAAAGGGTAGGAGGAGTTGCAACAGGAGGGTAGTCTACGTCCTATTGCCTTGAATTTTAACCACCATGGTATCTGTTCTTTCTCAGACCAAGTCTGTATGACAGAAGATAACTCACTTTATGTTAGCTCTCCAGCCGTGATGCCACCAGGGGAGGTCTAACAGGGAAGCAATGGCAGAAGATGCTGAAGATAAAAGCCTGCCAGGAATACAGCTGGTAGTCCAAATTCTGCTTGCTCTCTCCTACCTGCTCTTCTTGCCTGGGGGGAGCCCACTCCACTGCACACTAAGGGTGGGTGGCACAGGGGCCATATAATCCCACAAAATGTCCTCTGTGATGAACCTGTTTCAAAGTATCTCCTCTCGCTGCAGATGGTGAGAAAATTGTTAAAAATAGAAATACACTCACCTGCCAATGTACTTCTGTGGTTGTCATGAGGCTCCTGCTGAAGGTGGCATCAGTATTCTTACCTGAGGCAAGGCAGCCCTGCCAGGAAGCTCCTCTTAAACCCAGAGGCAGGTGTTCCATGTGATGTGCACTGACCTGCACTACACAGGATAGGAGTGGTGAAATGGAGACAAAAGCTGTGTGACAGGAAGGACACTCATCCTTGGCCTGTTGCTGGTGCAGTTTTGCTTGGAGGCCAGAGACTGTGGGATATTTTGGATGGAGAGTAAGCACTCGATAGGTGCTGAAGGTGATGTTGCTCACTAAGCAAATTTGTATTGCTGTGGACACCAAAGCACCTCTGACAACAGACTCAGTACTGCCATATTTTCTGAAGTGCTTTGTGAAGAGCTTAGCTAGCCTGGAAATGTGCTGCCCATAATCCTATCAGACACTGTTAAACCAATGAAAGCAGCCACCAAATTCTGTGTCAGTGGGTCACGGTTCAGACCAGGTTCCTGTGATGCCCCAAACTAATTTTTCTTGAATTCAGTGAAGCTGGGAGATTTTTGACAGGCAACTTTATAGGCTGATACTCTCCCTTACTAATGGATCCATTACAGCACAAGCAGATGAAATGCAAGATATTCTGTGCCACTCCTCTGTTGTGGTTTAACTCCAGCCTCTCGCTGGAATCTTTTGTCCATCCAAAACCCAAAACTGTAGGAAACCACTCGAATAAGCAAGAGCTGCCCATTTCCTTGGTGCATTGCCACCCCCACACAGTCACGGGCTATTAGTGCTTACAGCAAATTCGCTTTCACCTACAAGCCCCGTCACAGCCCATTAATGTGGTTTCTTTGAATCTTGGTTTTGTCTTGATGCAGTTATTTCAGTAATAGCTGAAGCTGTAGAGAGCTGCTATCACCTTGAGATTATGGTCCTGATCTTATCATCTGGTGAACACTGAGTTTAACTGCAGTGCAACTCAGAGGAACTGAAAGTGGGCTGTAAGCACCCATTTACAGTAAATAAGAAGTTTACTGAAAAAGGTTGGATTGTCTGTGAGTCAACACCTGTACCTGCTTTTGTGGTGTGTCATACACTAGTATTTGCTGGACTGTGCAAGAAGGGCTGCATCCTTGTTCCTGTTATGATGAGTGCTGCCCCACCTGCCAGCAGGTACCTCCCTCAGCTGTACAGAGAGTCGTGCTGATGTTTTGCTGGGGGCACAGAAATGGTGACTGTGCAGTGGATCAGCAGATGTGGGGTAACCTTTCCTGCTTTTTAGCTCTCCCTACAAGAAGAAAATTCACACTTTGTTTTGTTTTGGTTTTTTGTTTTTTTTTTTTTTTTTACCCACAGTCACAGAATTGAAGCTGGCTCAGCCAGGGCCCTTCAGAACATGGTTTTGTTGACTCAAGATTGTTAATTTAGCAGATTTCCATTGGAGATGCTCACAGACGTGGGACTTGCAGGGTTAATCTTCATAAAAGATAGAAAAATTGGCAGCCAAAGGAATTTTTGAAAAAACAAATTAAAGTAAAGGAAAGAAGCTGGTGTGAAGTAAATTATTTGCTGTGGAGTGTTTTCCTTTCTGAACTTGCAGAGAATGTAAGGGTATTTCCTGGGGACAGGAATGTCACATTTAGAGGTGTCCTTCCTCTGCTAATAGAGAAGCAAAAATCCCTTAACAGTTAAATGTTTCCTGCTCAAACATGCCCATTACAGGCAGAAGAGGTTCTGTGATTAGTGTTTACTGGACTTTTGGGTCTTTGGTCTAGTTCCCACATACATTTAATTTGCTGTGAGCAGTAAAGTTACAGTACAAAAGATTAAGGAAGTTTTTCCAAATCATGTTATTGTTTCATTTGTTCCTGAGCAATTCCTGCAAAGAAGGAAACATGAACTAATATAACATATTTATCACATATCTCAGAGAAGGCTGAGGCAACTGCAGGAGGAGATTTCTGCTCATAAACCCACCTATTGGGTTTTTCCACCAGAGAGAAAAAATTTTATAGGTGGTAACTCATTTCAGAGCCCTGCCCTTTTGGTGCCTTCTTGAGAGCAGCTGAGCTTCTGTGAGCCCTGAAGAACAGACTGTGCTACACTGTTCTTGAAACACCCTGGGAATTTTTGTGCTACAGCAGGAGCTTTGGGTCCAAAACTGGTGCAAAACTTCTGGAGGCAAAGAGTCAGCAACATATGAAATGAAAATCAACCAGTGGATTTCTGTCATCTCCCAGGTCCAGGCAACTAGGTCATGGCATAGCCTTTTTGGTAGACGGAGTCTGATGGACCCATCACTGTTTGCTGTCTCTTTATCCCTTATAACCTGATCTGGTTGAAGATGTCCTTGCTCATTGCAGGGGTGTTGGATCAGGACATTTAAAGGTCCCTCACAACTCAAACTATCCCATGATTCTATATTGCAAGCAGAAACAGTAGGTTTTTCTGTCTTTATATCAACATTCAGCTTAGGACTGGCTTCAGGAGCAGGAGGAAAAGATGCAAGGCAGTTCTGCTGGAGCTGATATGCTTATTTGAAGATGGTGGACATATTTAAAGAACGAGATCTTTTGGCTTTCACTGCTGCAGCCAGCTTTGGCTTGGACAAGTCTACCCTCAGCTTAGTCAAGCCTGATTTGCAAAAAAAATTTGCGTAAAAGACTTAATTTTTTTCCTTAACAAGTAGGTTCTGCATGTTCCTCATGCCTTGCAGCAGGTCTGGCTTTGCTAATATCATGAGTTTTCTGCCTAAAGCAACCTGGAATGGCACTGCTTGAGAAATGCTTCCTACATAAGGTCTCCAGTCCTCTTGACTCCCTTCTGAGTGAAGAGCATCTCGAGAGCAGTTTTTCTCTCAGACCTGGAATGTGCAACCCCAGGTGTGATCCTGCCTTGCACTTTGAAGGTTTGAAGGACATGGGTATTTGGAGGTAGGAACAATTCAGATTCCAGGTTTCAATCACTGAGTGTGAAATGTGCAAGACAGTTTCTAATCACCCTTCAGCCCACTGTGTTTTTATCGTTAATCCTTCAACAACTAACCTTCACAGTAGGTGAACTTTTTCCTTTTTCCTCTTGTCATACATCTAGGTCCCACTTTGTGCCCATTCTAATTATTAGTGAAATACAGCATCTTTATGATGCCCTGGTAGTCCAGAGACTCCAGTCCAGGGCAGGAAATTCCCATCATTAAGGGTTTGCTGAACTCTCTCTCTCCAGAAAATGACATTTACTAATTACATCATTTTGATGTATATGATACCCAATCCAAACATGTTATAAATTAGCAAAAGCTCATTTGTTTCATGAAAAGTATTGTTCTTCTTTTATTCAATGACCTTTTTGTTCCTCCACATCCTGGACCAATCAAGTGCCGGTGCAGTGGCTGACTTCTGAGCACAGACAATAGCTTATTCCGTCTATTCTGTTCAGATGACTGTAGGAATAGGCAGTCACTTTGTCATGTGGAGACTGGAGGTTGTATAAAACCTTTTTTCCCACCATTTACAGAGAGCCTGAATCCTGAGAGGAAAACCCTGTCATAATAATAATAATAATAATAATAATCCAGAAGCTAGAGCCCATTGAAGTTTTCTCAGCTTTATGATTTGGGTGGGGCTGGAATGCAGCCCTCCCCAGCCAAGGTTCCCTCAAATTTTTAGAGCTATAACGTGGATTACCTCTCATTATATTTCTAGCAGCAGGTTGTGTATTTTTCAATGAGCTTCATATGCAGTTTTCACAGAGAAGCTTCATTCACTCACAAATATAACAGTTCCAGGGACTAACTAGTGCCAATCCATTGCTTTCTTTTCCAAACATTCTGGGACAGGGAGTGCCTTTCTCCTGTGCATTTGTCAAGTGGCCCAGCACTGCAGTCCTGGGCTGGAGTGGCTGTGGTTCAAACACACAACCATCCTCAGCCACCTTCTCAATGCTGCAGAGCCTGTGACCTTTCACCAAGGCATGGTGGCAGGCTCTGCTCCAGACAAAGCTTCCCTTGGGGTGTTTCTCTGGGAAGGCTGGAGAATGGAAGGAGCAAGGTAATGGGGCAACTGCACCATAGCAAAGTCCTTAGGTTCCTTTTGTGAGTGGCCTCCCAAACACCACCCCGGGACTGGGGTAAGGGGTGTTGAAGTGCTGGGCAGATGCTGGTGGACACTGCCAGGCGTTTCCTCTGTTCCAGCAGCTCCGCCTGGCAGCGCTTTGCACCCTCCGCGCACCGAGACAGCTGCAAGGCTGGTGCGGCCAGCCAGGAGGGCACAGCGCCCGCAGGGTTCCCGGGCACGGGCAGAGATCCCCACAGCCGGGCACGGGCAGAGATCCCCACAGCCGGGCACGGGCAGAGATCCCCACAGCCGGGCAGGGGCAGAGACCGCAGCCGGGCACGGGCAGAGATCCCCACAGCCGGGCACGGGCAGAGA
>VXBS01003427.1:60000-100968 GCA_013400255.1 Sitta europaea | reverse complement strand
AGGCTCCAGCGGGTCCCACTGCCACCCTCGGGGGAGGCGCTGAGGCTCAAACCGAGAGGTGTCACCCGCGCTTGGCAGGGCTGGGAGAGGGCTGAGACGCCTCCTTAGCATCATTCATCTATTTCTGAGCAGTCATTTAGTACTGCTCTTCTCCCTACCAGCCCTTTTGGAAGGCAGCGTGTACCATTCACAACAAGTGTTTATCTTCCAGCTTTAAAGACAGACGTCAGAATATTTCCCTCCTTATTCATGCTCCGTTTTTTCTCACAGCCCAATTATTCATGACATCACCACCTTTTCCTCCTCAGCCCCAGACACAGTGTTTCTGTGGCTACAATTTCCTGGACAAGAGTTTCCAGTTTGCATTGTTGGGGGGGGGGGGAGAACAGGAGGGGGAAAAAAGTTGTTTCGTGTGGAAACACTAAATGAGAATCACAGCCATGGAAAACTCAGAAGCACTCACTCACACACACGCATGCACACATGCAGAGCAACAACAACAACAACCACCAAGGTTATTATAATTAATTTAAAATCTGTTTAGAAAAGGGTTCCTTTTATGTTGGACAGGCTCTTTAAGCAGCTCAAGAAGTATGAAAAACAGGAAATCAAACTGCCTCATTAGGAATTGACTCTGCTCAGTAATTAGAGGCTAGAAAACAAAACAAGGAAAAGCAGGTGGCGAGTGAGCTCCAAGCAAGCAGCTATTGTATCATTTCAAAGTTCTGCAGGCTAACAATATTATTTTTTTTCAGAAAAGTGTTACTTCCATGGAAAAATGACTATGAGAATCATCCAAAGTTTAATGAGAAAGTGCTGCTAGCTCAAAATCAGTCCAGAGGCTGCTAACTTGGCTCAGCCTGGGGTTTAATTCATAATTAGGCAGTATTTTGCTGCGTTTAAAAAGACAACTCTGTTCTCCAGCATCGACTGCTCTCCTGCGAAAATCTTGTTAAAAGCAATTACCAAGTGATCCCATATTTTGCTGATACAATCAGATGAGATAACCCTAGACATTAATATCAATTATATCTTCTCACAACAACCTTTGCTGAGAAAATGCTGCCAGTGATTTCCAGCAAATAGCTGTTCATGTTTTAGTCATGCCAGAATAAGGCTTTGCTTGCTGTACTCACTCCTTCATTTTTGAAGGAGTGTGCTTTTTGCAGAGAGCTCTCTTTCACCCACAATTATTTGCCCAAACCGATTTTGAATGGTGTGGGAATAGTCGTGTGTGAGGAGTGCCTGCTCTGCACCTCAGGGATGGTTGCAGGGCTTTCACTGATGCAAGGTCCACATTGCAAAGGGCAAACAAGTTTGGGACTGGATAGCTCTTTATTGATCCATAATATAAGTCTGTTAATAAATCAAATAATTTCCCAGCAATTAAGCAGATAGATGCAAAAGATCTAAAAATCCAATACAAACATCACCAAACTTTTTTGTGTGGGGAAAAATGATGACGGAAATGGCTCTCTTCACATGGTTCTCCTGTGGGCAGAAAATAGAAGCTACTTTTGTTGTACACAGGGTTTTTTTTTCAGTGGGAATTTTAGTCCAGTTCTCTAAAAACAACAAATACTAACCAATGATAAAGCATGAGTATTTACCTACTGTTTACTGCTGACATCCTGTCAGGATATGGTGCAGCTGAGTGAGTGCACTTTGGCTCAAGATGGGCCTGGTGACTTTTCAGGAAGAAGCCCTTGATCAGGAATGCTGAGCAAATGGAGGCAGCAGAGCTGTGCAGTTTATCCCCTTGCTGGGTGGGTATTTCATGGCCCTGTCCCCTTGGGCAGCTGGTGGCTGTGGCTTGTGGAGAGGGTGATGCTCCCCACAGTGCCTGCAAGGGTCAGGCGTGCTGCAAGGCAGGACTGGCAGAGGGCAGCTGGGAGCCAGCTGCAATCAAAGCGGGTTCTCTGGTGTAAACAGGGTGTCAGTAGGATTAAAAATCAGCCTTCCTGTGGCTGAGCTGAGCCACAGAGCCAGGGAAGAGCTGCAATTGGCACTGGGCTGATGTATGCCAAGAGGGGTACTGCAGGAGGGACTGTGGCTGCTGCAGAGGTTTGGGATCTCTGGCATATTTTGTCTCCTATAATAAAACTGAGATGGACAAAGAAGGAAGTGTCTGCTGGGTGTTCAGGTTTACTTAGGAACAGCCCCCAGCCCACTGCCCACAGAGACAGTGAGATCATGGCAGCTCTGTGCTTCTGAAGAAGTGCCCGAGGGTAGGATGTGTCACAGGTCTAGAAAACCTGTAAAAAATTTTTTGTTGTTTGTTATTAATGATGACCCCTTAAATCACTTTTTTCTTCATGGAAAGATTTCAAGCAGCTAGGAGGGGACGTGGCTGAGCCTCTGCAGTTACAGAAGGAGCTCCCTGTAGCTTGCTGCTCTGCTGTCAGCACTGAGTGAGCTGCTGCCTGCCCTGGACAGGCTGCACAGGGAGGGCAAGGTCAGCAAGGGCTGCAGCAATGCACAGCCAGCCCAAAGCTGCTCATCACTGCCTGTGCTCTGGCTTGGGAGGCAGCTTTGTGCCAAACAGCTTTTGAAACCAAAACCCAGGATGCTTTTCTGTCCTGAAAACAGTTTCCTTGTAAAAGGTGGTGAGTCTGACTTCTGCTTGCATGAGTGGAAGCACCGTATGCAGCCCAAGCATGCTGGGCATTGCTTGATTTATCCATTAAAGGGTTTCTTGCTCCTGGCCAGCAGGCTGACGTGATGAATCAGCCCCTTACTGGAACACTGGCAAGTGCCATGTCTGGTGGGGGAGGAGAGGTGTGGGAGTGTCACCTTGCCAAAGGTGAACATTAGGAGCATTCCCAGGTGCTTACAGGCTGCACACCCATGTGGGAAATGTGGCTGGTGGCTGCCTTGGACGGCAGCTCTGGGCTGCTGGAAGCCACCGTGCTGAACAAAGGGACCTTGTGCTGGCAAGGGAGACCAGACACACTGAAAGCACCACAGATTGCTAACCTTGCCTCGGTGGAATAGCCCCAGAAAATGGGGATGCAGATTTGATGGAGCTTTTCCCTCCCATCACCCACCTCAGTGGGTTTCCTTCTGTCAGCAGACTCGTGTTGCTTTCCTGCTGTAGTAAAGAGTTTGCTGCAAGGCTAAGGGTTTCCTTACAGGCAAGTTGAACCTTATTGCCAGATCTATTGACATTTACTATAAATGCTTAGGCTGGGCAAATAATCCATGAATATATGTTGACATTTCTAAACCAATTTGCTTTGGCTACTGCTACACCTGTCTAGGGATTACTCTTTGCAAACATTCAATGGACTGTCTTCTGCTGTAAAGACTCACAGGAAAGGTTGTTCAGCATTTCAGAGGCCACATTTGAAAACAGCTTATAAAATGTGTGAGGGCTGGACCTGCCTCTCTGTGTATTTATTAGGGAGCAGATATATATCCATGGCTTAATTACCTGATTGCAAGCAATGTTAAAACCATGGTAACAGCAACATGGGAGGCCTTTGAACCCCATATTGCTACACCTAAAATACACAGCCAAACATTAGAAACTGCACAAACCAGCATCATGAACGAACCTGTGAAAATCATAAATGTCTTTAAACAAAGAAAAAATCTCCAAATACATCCAATGTGAACAATTTGTCTGATCCAGGAGCTCTTAGCAGGCACAGCTGGTGATTTCCTGTGGTTTCACAGCGCAGTGGCTGAGAGGGATGAGGGAAGGAATGCCACACTGTCTCCTGCATTGTTCAAATCAGGCTCTTGTAGGTGAAATTTGTGAACGCACGAGAATGAAAGTTTCCCAGCGCTGGCAGGGATCCAGGCAGGGTTTGGGCAGACATTGTGCAAACTTCCCCCTGCATCTCCAGGGGCTGATTTACTGCAGGATGGATGGGGTGCCCCAGCACCCCTGCTAGCCCAGCCAGCATTGCCCACCACTGCCCTCCCAGGGGGATGAGTGCCTGGGCTGCCCACCGTCGTGTCTCTGCCTCCTTCCATCCCTCTCTCCCTCAAGAGGAGGAGGCATTGCTCCCTCTGCCAAAGCAGCTTCTATCCTGATTTGCATCAGGCTTGCTATTTCAGTCCTGGGAACCCCAAAGCTGCTGGATTAAGTTCTTTCCTTGTTTTTACTCACGTCCCTTTGGGGCCGAGCTGAGCTGTTAAAAATAAGGCACTAGAAAGACAAATGGTTTCCGGGGGGGGTGGGGAGGGGAAAGGGAGAAGGGAAGAGGCTTAGGACATCTGTAAAATGCTGCAAGGTTAAATAAAACTTTTGACAGCTTGTGTAGCTCTTCCTCATGTTCCTGAAACCACTGACGACCTGGAGAAACTGGAGGAATCATTCTGTTTGCTGCGTAGGGTTGTTTTGTTTTTGTTTTGTTTTTTTTTTTTTTTTAAACTTGTTACACAAAACATTGTTTTTTCAATTTCAGGAAGTCTCTTGATGCCCTTTGGTTGATTTTGTTTTGCTTGTTATCTGGACAACTAATATTTTTTCCTGTTAGGGGGAAAAAAAGATTTTCCCAAGCAGATTAAAGATGTTTTTTAAGCGTATGAATGGTGACATGGTTCACTTTCATTGCTTTGTTTATTTTTAATAATGAAAAACACCTTAATTTATCGTAGCACGACGTCCATCCTGGAGTAAACCTTGAATTGAGTTTTCGCTTGTTGTTTCTGGTTTGTTTGTGGCTTCTTATCTCAGGGAAGGCTGCAAGTGTTTTCTCATGCTTTTCTGAAGTCAAGGCACGTGACAGAGTTTTCTTCACAGCACATCGATGTCTGCCAACAACGACAAACACATTTGCAAGAGGGGCTGACTTTATTTGATGGTTTTGAAGCTTATTCTAAATGAATTAGTTTAAAGAAGGTAGGCCCGTCCAGCCCCAAATAGCAGGGGGATTGTTTGATGTGATCTCAGGGTTTTTTAAAAAAGAATAAAGGAAATGGCTCGTGAATGAGGTGCAGGTCTGCAAAAGGGCAGCCGAGGTAAAGGCAGCCAAGCTCATTTTTGGGAATGAGGACCCCGGGTACCGTAACCCCTTCTCCTTCATGCCTTGGGTTCCAATTCTGTGCTTTGCAGAAGCAGCAACATTTCAGTGCCTTAGGCTGAAATGGTCTTCAGGTCTATTCTGCATCAATTCAGATGTGAGCAAGGCAAGAGGAAATCAGGCTGCCCAACTTTAAAGGAGAAAGGCCAAAACTACGACAGGGATAGGAGAAGGCAAAAAAAAATCTTAATTGTATATTGTGGGCACACCCCCAGGTGTTGTGTGCCCCACCAGTGCCAGAGGAGCCCCATGAGGACATCCCAGCCACAAACCCCCCAGCTCCCCAGCCTCATGCCAGGCTGGCTGCAAGGGCTGTGAGCAGCCAGGGCTTGCAGGGGATCTGCCAGCCCCAGGGAAGCTGGGGAGCAGTGGCCACTGCCTGGCAAAAGGGCACAGGTGGGTGCAGGTGGGCACAGGTGGGTGCAGGTGGGCAGCAGGCACATCCCTGTGTGTCCACTTGCTCACTGCTCTGGAGGAAACCACTGGGGCTGTCCTGCCCACCAAAGGCTTGGAGGAAGTATGGCCAAGCTATTTTTCTTGGCACGGGGACCTCCAGCATCACAGGCCTGCACACGCTGCCTGACCCCAGCGAGCTGCCTCCTCCAGGGACTGCAAATCGTTTCCTCCTGCTCCAGAGGGGAGGCCCTGCTGCCCCTGCATGCCAGTGATGGCATTGAGACCATGTGGGTCTTTTTCAGCTGAATAACAGCATTATCAAGCTGCACTGGTTCTGTCCCTGTACTGAGTTTTAACTGCTTCCCACATTTTCAACTACCAGTGCAAATAATATCTTTAATTATAATAATAATAATAATAACAACAACAATAATGATAATAATAATATCATATTATGGATCAAAATCTCAGAGAAATTGAGAAAATCTCATCTTCTGGAGTGGGCATCCTCTCCCTCTCTACCTCATAGGAGTTATTTGCTAAAGCTGCAATAGGTATTTGCATTATCCTCATTTCTGCAGTAATCTGCATTTTATTAAGCCAGCTACATGCAAGAGGCAGGCTAATTCTTACTGACCATTTCAAGTGTCCTGTAAGTAGAGGGCAAGTTTGGGGAGCAGGCACAGGTGAATTTATTAGTAAAGCTTGCAAGAGAGGTACAACCCCTTCCAACATGAAAGCTCACCTTTCTCCATGAAATGCCCAAAAGCAGAATTCAACTTTTGCCTTTTCTGACTGTCTAATAACAAAACCGGCCATGCATCTCAAGCAGGTGCTTTCAAGGAAGAAAAACAAAATCCATCAGCAAGCTTATGGCACAATTTCAACAGTAACTGAAAGGATCTGGGTCTGGTGGTGAGAACAGCTGCACCTAGAGACCTCTTGGACAAACAGCTGGACCAGACCCAAGAGAGAGCTGTAATTGCCACATTATTATGTTAGCCACTGAAACATGCAGATTGTTGCACATAATCTCTTTTCCAAATGATGGTGGTATGGAAGTACCACTATTTCTATAAGCTCTTACTGTGGCCATAAAAGCTCAAGTCAAGCCTGGAACCCTTCGGTATTAATTCCTGCAAAATGTGAGAAAAAACATTAACAGAAGGAATGATGGAATATCAAGATGGGCAAATACCAAAATCATGTTGTGCCTGTGTGTGCAGACACGTGCTGTCCTTGCACAAGGAGAACACACCACCTCTGCCTGGAGGAAATGCCAGTCTGGGAACAGACACCAGCAGGAGGATGCAGCCTTGAAGGCACTGAAAATCTGCAATGGCCCTGACCAGCCTCACCGGGGGCATCCCTACATCCATGGGCCCTGGGCTCTATTTAAGCTCAGTCCAGGGCTCCCAGCCTTTTCACCTTCATGTCCTAACCTCCTGGTCAGATGCATTCAGAAGCTCATTGCCCTGTTTTCTACTGCAAACTTATCCAGCCTTTAATTTGTTTGACCTCGTGGCAAGTGTGGGAAAGAGCTGAGAAGGGAGTGATGGAGGGTGGATGGGGGAGAGGGATAAGGAGGTTGTGAAGGACATGTCCCAAGTGACAAACTCCTCACTGAAGCCTTGCTGCAAATGCAAGAGGTTCAGAGCTCTTGAAGAGCTTCATAGGTTTGTTCTACAGCACTACTCATTTTCTGAAAAATGGAACACTTTTTAATAACAGGAGAACAAAGGCTGGAGGGGGTATAACCAGCACTCCAAGCACATAAAAATCAGAAAGGAAACCAAAATGTTTCTGATGAGGTTTAAATGTGGGCCTTGTAACAGTGCTGGGAAATGATGAAACATCCTAGGCATCCATCATTACCCTGATTTCGAGACAATAGGTCTGAGGGCCTGCTTGGTGCAGGGTTAGGTCAGCCTTTCCTGCCAACCTTGCAGGCACAGTGAGCTGTGAGCCCGAGGACACCCTCGCCAGGGGCACAGGGGGAAGCTCAAGGGTCTGCAGGGAGTGGTGTGGACAAAGCTGAGTTGGTAATGCACAGCCAAGTGCCTTGAAGTGCAGATCCTCTTCCTGACTCCTTCTTTACCCCGTGGCTGTGGCTGGCTGGATCAGATGGATGGCCTTGCCCATCCTTGGCCCCATTTAATGTGAACCCCAGGGACCCAGGGCAGAGCCTTGCTATGCTGCTCCCACCACTGGGGCAGCTGCACTTGGCCTGTCTCAGGTTCTGTGTTTGTGAAGCAGAGGTGATTATTCTTGCCCTTGTCACAGGGCTGATGAGCAGTTGATGACAATAATCTCATCTGCTCCGTGCTGCAGTGTCACTCTCTGTGGACAGGGAGCTCTGGGCACTTGCTTGCTTTTGCCAGTCTTCTCTCCTCTCCCTGTTAAAAAGTGCCCTTCTGGATTTCCCCAACTCCCTCACATGATATTTCACAACAAGCCTTGGCTTTGCACTGGCACCTTCCCAAAGGGCTGCAGAGGGGTGTTCAGCCCAGAGCAAGGCTTGGCTTTCTCTGTTGGATTTCACATGTTTGTGCTTGCCATAGTCTGCTGCTCATGGTAAATGAGTGACTGTGTAGGATGCTGTGATGCTTCTAGCCCGATCTGGCACTCCAAACATTTACCCTCCAGCCAGCTGGCTTGCTCAGTGACTAGGTCAACCTCTTCCTCTCCCTCCCTGTGATTCCTATTCCCTGTGCAGAGTGCTCTGAGTGCTGTGGATAGACACCTGCACAAGGAGCTGGGGTGTTGCACTCGTGCTGTGTGCCCTCCAGCCCAGCTCGGGGAGCGTGAGGGACTCACGGAGTCCAGGACTGTGCTCGCTCCCTTCTAGGCAGGCAGAGCAAGAGCAACTCCAGCCAACGTTTTCTCTTCCATGCAAAGCACCCACAGGGCTGCCCAGAGCAGCGTGTGTGAGCCTGTGTGTCCGGGGACGCAGGACGCGTGTTCCCACTTCAGCCCAGCGTGTCAATGGGCTCCCCCAGGGAGCTGCCTTGCTGCTGGAAGAGACACAGCTGCAAAGCATCACTCTGAGAAGAAAGCAAACATGGGAGAAAGGGATGCTGCTTCATATGCCTTTGAACAGCTGATAGTATTGAAGTTAGAGCTGCTGCTTACAGCCTAATCTCTGACTTGATTTTGGGGCAAGATCACATGGTGAGGTTATTGCTCACAGCCCTACAGCAGTCATTTCTGAGGATGCAGAACTATGAGTTATGATTCTGTGAGATAAAGTAGAAAGAAAATCCTGATCTTGAAAGAGGAGAAAGCCTCTAAACACTTAGGCTTATTGCAAAAATAACCAAGAGAGCTAGAAAAAACCTTACCCAAATACATTCCAGCATATATAAATAAGCTCTCTTTTCTTCAATGCTCTTCACGACAAAAGGAAATGTCACGTTGAGTCAACTTGTGACCTAGATGAAATTACATGTATTTGTTTATTTTATTTATTCTCCTGTTTACAATGTGTTGCACTTGGTGGACATATTTTTATGCATGCTGTTGTGTTCCAGCATCAATATCATCAAAATGCATTTTCAGGTTTTCCACCCAGACACTGGCTGAGGAATTGTGTTTCTGGGAACCAGTCTCAATAAATGAACAAGATCTCTGTGTCTTTGTGCATGTGCATGTGCACTTGCTAACTCAAGGCTCAAAGCTCTGCAAACTAAACTTAATTATGCATACAAAATAGTGATGAAAGACTTTCTGCTTTTTATCAGCTACGTGATTTTAAGAAGGAGGAGATAGGTTTGCTGCTCATGCCATTTCCAGGGAAGTGTTTCAGTGGACCCTACAATTAATTTTAACCCTTTGTTTTAAGGTCTATTATGTATAAGGCACTGTAAGATACCAGTCTAAGGAATATATGGGACAATCCTTCCTGCTGTCCAGTGTTAGTGGCTCTTCAATGACTTGCAAACTGTGAATGCTTTGGTTGATGGTGGTTTTGGTGGAGGGGGTGGCTGTTCCTGCTGTGTGTTTGCTGTGTGGCATTGTTTCAGACTCCTTTTGGGGTGACGTGGGCCTCACAGGTGGGGAGGTCCTCCAACTGCTTGGGAATCATCTGTAGCTGTAATGCATTTCTTTACTTGATAAGAAGCTATTTTCTCACTAGCCACCTGGATGCTTCCCATAAAAACTGCACACCAAGGGTCTATTCATGTTGGCCTACACAATGGATTTCCTTTCCATGAGCATTCTTGGAAGTAAAGCTTGGCTCCCTGAATGTTTGTGAATAACAAGGTTTATGGATCCCATCTAAACAAAGCAACAGTTTTAGTAGAAAGAACATATTGTTTTGCTGCATTTTCCCAGCTCCAGGTTGTTTCAGCAGCCCACCAGTGGCTCCAGATTGTGTTTGAGTGTTAGCACACTCAAGGGTTGGCTTGGAAGAGGGTTGGCTCAGGAGAATGTTGCAGGATGGAGAGCAGAGGCCTGGATTGTTTTATTGCAGGAACTGGATTGATTCATATGAGCTCATTCTCTGGTCTTCATTGCATTGTGTTTGGCAGTTCCTGCAGCACAATTGCATCTAGGTTAAGTGGCATTGTTCTGGAGTCAGTGAGGGAACAATCCTGTATTGACTAGGTGTGAGGGAAGGACAAGGTGATCTCATCAGTTTTCACCAATTTTGGTACCTGTGTTCCACTTGTATGTCCATTCCTGTAACCTTTTCTCTCTGCCTGAAGGTGCTCATTCTCCACATGCAATGGAGGGGCTTGCTTCATGAAACAGTGGAATTTGGCTCAGCCAGGCTAGTGCATTTGACAGAACAACTTGCTCTCCATTAGCACCAGCCAGGAGAGACTCTAACCCAGCTGGGCACTGGACAGATGTCACTGAAGGGCTGGGAGACAGTGGGATCTGCCCCTGCCCTGGCTAACGAGGGAGATGCAGTGAATCCTGAGTCGTGTCCTGCCTTGGGAGATGCTGGCTGTGGGCTGCCCCTGTTCAAGCAGCAAAGAACTGCTCCCACCAGGGAGGATTCACACAGACCCTTTTTTTCTCTTTCATTTTCACCCTCTTCTTTGTTTGCAGAGACCCCACAGTACCAGAAATAGTTTTGTTGAAGCATTTGGGTACCTCTGATCCAGAGGCTGGAAGCAAAATCTGCTTTACTAGTCCAAAATAAAACCATGGCTACTGAGGCACAGGGGAATAGATGGGAGAGGCTATCTTTAGTAGTCTTAATGTATTGTAGTCTCGCAGTGGTTTTGTTCATCTAAATATAATTTGACTTTAAATATAATGTCTTCACATAGTGTGGAAAAAATGGACGCTAGGATTCTTTTTCAGAACAGAGAACCTTAGATTAATTGACCAAAAATTTTTGCTTGCACATAATCTTTCATTTCCAGACCATAATATTGTCTATAAATATATGTAGGGCCCTGTGACAAATTGTAAGGGCTCCAGACCAGCCCTTGTAACAAAGCTGAGGCAGTCTAGTGAGTAAATCAACCATTTGCTAATAGTTGCAATAGTCTTGTAATATAAATACAGTCTGTATTTATTTATTTATTATTTATTACAAGAAGCTACACTGCAGTATGACAAATTCACCATCTGGTCACTTAGTGCTCTGCAAATCTGTATTGTATTATTGGTTTAGACTGTGATGGAAGGATTCATTCCTTTTTTATTTAGAAGATAGGTGTTTAGTCTAAATCAGTTTTGAGGGGGCATCTCCAAATAGCAGCTTAACTTCTCCCCCACCAACACCATTTATCTTGGGGTGGAGTGAATTATCCCTTGGAAATACCTCTCTTTCTTCCTCCATTTACTTTGGACACTGCAAAGATGACTGGCCTAGAGCAAATGACAAAGTGTTACGTGGGCCTGGGCTGCATCAATATCTCCTCTGGCTACACATGCAGCAAATACAAACATGTGAGTACAAAACATGTCTGTTAATATCTGCAGAGAAGGAAGCTTTAAATGCACCCAGCTGGGCTCAGACTGTCAAGACTGATAGGCTAACAGCCTAAAGGTTTTATTTAGATATGAAATCAGTTATTACTCGAGGGGGTTGTCTGAATATGTGTTCTGGACCAAGGAGTCTGGATTTAGCCCCATTGTAGAGTCATTTCCTGGAAGTTTTTCTTTTGTTGTGTCTCTTATAACTCTGAATATCTCCTCAATTTTCTATATTTATTTCTTTCCCTCCTTTTGTGGAGTGCATTGTACAAATCCCTGGCTATGACAATGTCCTTTTTTTTCAGGAAATGCTCTGAACATCAGAACAGTTGCTGTTTAGTGGTGAGGTCATTTCAAGAGAAAGGTTTTGCAACACATGCAAGGTTTATTTTGCCTGGAGACAGACGACCAGGTCTGGGAACTCCAGCCAGACAGGGCACACAGAGAAATGCTGATGAAACCTGTGCTGTACTGAAGTCTCCTCAGTAGGAAGAGTGAGCAGAGTCCTCCAAGAATATGGATTCCATGCATTTCCCAGGCACATGTGATAAAAACCCCCAGACTACCTGGAAAGCACAGAGCACGTGCAGCTTGTGGTCTGGGTCATCATGGTTGTGTCCACTAGGAAACGATTGTCTCACTAAAATACAGTGATCAAGTTAAGTTTTCTTAAATTATCTGAATTTGATTCTTGCCTTCTGTTGTTGGTGGCCATTTAAAAACCAAGGTCGCTTTAAAGAACAATAACCTTGTTCTTTCAAACCAATAAAGGCAAGGGTGTGTGCACTGAGTCCATGAATATGACTCCCAGGGATCGTGTCCTGTGCATTCAGAAAGGGCACCCAGGGTGTCTCGAATGCTGGTTTTCATGCAGGGGTGCACAGTGCTCCAGAAGAGCCAAGCACAGGCACTGTCTTGGTGCATCACCATTGAGAACTCCTGATGTGGATGTGGGTGAATGGCCAATACCACATACAAGAAAAGGGGTTTTTTCAGTTCATTCTTCCCATATCTCACTTAGTGAATCCGGTTAAGACTTGAAACACTTCCATCGACAGCCATCTCAGAAAGTTTATGCCTCCCCACACAGGCCAAGGAAGTTTATAGCTTGCTCTGAAGAGTTCATAAGAATAGACAAAAATTCTACATTTATCACAGACAGTTCACAAACAAAAAAAATGATTTTTATGCATCTGTGGGGTGAAGAGAGATTCCCGCTCAGCCAGAGCAGTACCATAGCCAACCCCTGGAGTGTTCCCTTAAACAGCTCTCTGGAATTCCCAGGCCTGAAACCAGCACTTAGTGTGTGACCTTTGCGGGCAGTGTTGGGCACTGGGCCACTCTATGCGAGTTCCGTGAAGCCTCAGCCCATTGCTAAACTTCCATGTTGATGTATGTTCTGGTTCCAGTGGTGCATAAAAGAAACAAACTCCAGAAAGCCCCACTCTGGATTTTCCCCTGCTCTCTTTTGAATCTTAGCTCCGTTGTGTTATTTGTTAGTATTGCCCATTCTCTCACACAGGTTCTGTTGGGTGTCCAGCAAGAGCTGCCCACCTCCCAGTTGCTGATGTACTCAAAGCCCAGAATGGAGTAGCTGAACACAAACTTCAGCCTGCTTCCTTTGCCTGGTTTGCATCTCAGTGATGTATTTCTTTTTTTCTTCATTGTCTGTACATGGCAGGAAGTGATCACATTACATTTTGTCCCAATTCACCTGGGACAGCACCTGCAGAGCTTCTTCATCAGTTTTACATTGAAGAAGGACAGCTCTCATCCTTCTCCCCGTGCTGTGCCTTTGCAGGTGCATTACATATTTCTGCCTGCAAAAACACCCCTGGTGCCAATGAGCTCACACAGAGGAAGACTCCTCTTTGCAAGCATTCCTTTGGGAATGTAATCTCTGTGTAAGCATCCTCTCCTTCAGCAAGTAAATGACAGCCATATCTTTGTGTCCTGATGACTCTGAGCACCCAGGTTAGCCCTTGGAAACATGAGTAGCCAGCACAAGTCGTGGTCAGCTGGGTACCTAAATAGCCCAAAGTGTGAAAGAGAATCCTGCAGTTCTGCTGCATGCCCTGTCATATGGGCAGTCATCTAATTCAGCCACTGATGTCCTTCATGCATTAGTGCCTCATCTTTGGCCTTATCTCATTCTTTCTTTGCATCTCCACGTCCTTCTCCATAACTTTAAGTCTCAGCTCTCTTGTGATGCATCTTCTTCTGTGGTGCCCCTAGCAGAAGGGGTTCAAAGTAGCTCCTCCATGGCAGGTGTGAAGTCAGGTGTGATGAATTAGGACCCTGATCACTATGTTGTTACCTTCTTGGCACTAATGACTCTTGAACCAAAACAGGTGGATAAAGAAGTTGGAAAAGCCCATCCTGAAGCCTAGGAAGCTGCATCTGTCTGGCAAGGGAGCACGGTAGCAGGAAGACCCAAAGCACAGGGGACAGGTGAGGAAGGAATTGCTGGGAGAGGCTCTGCTGGGGCTGAGGCCAGTGTGCCTTTGTTGCCACCTCATCCTCCCATGTCAGATCTTTCCACAGTTTTCAGTACTGCTAGTGTTTAATGACTTGAGCTCTCTGCAAATGAGGAATGGGAAAGCAAAGAAGCCTTTTCTTCCCCCTTTGCACCTCTCTTTGATCTCTTTCCTCACCTTTTTGCTGAGCCTCCCCTTTCCTGCAGGATCATCTCAGCATGGGCAGTGCAGTCTTTGCCCCACTGGGGCTGCAGGGGCATGTGGGATGTGCAGCTGGCTTCCTCTGGGCACTGGCTCAGCACAGCTCAGTGACACACGGGACAAAATATCCCTGGGAAGCCACACGGGGTGGCAGAGGGGAGTGCTTAAATAGTACAAAAGAAAGATGTTGTTTGCTCATGGTGGAGCCTCTGTGAGCCCCAAGGGTGGCTTGTCCTTTCCTGTCTGCCAAGCTCCCTGTGGGACACAGAGCTGAAGAGCTGCTCACTGGCTATTTTGGGAGTAAATAGCAAAAAAACTTATTTAATTTTTGCAGAAGTTTCTATGTTTTCTAACTCTCCTCTTCAGAAAAAAAAATAACCCAACAAAATAAACAAACCAAACCTATGAAAACCTTCTTAATGTCTATGTCTTTGTAAAAAAGTTGCCTTTGACTAGTGTCCAAACAGCAACCCACAAAGAGAACAGTTCAGTGTTAGTGAGTGAGTGCAGAGGGCCAGGATTACTGCTGAATGCATGATTTGTGGTTATTACCCAAGCCTACTTATTATTGTCTCACAGTTTACCAGATGTCTTTGTTTCTTAATTTTCCACATACAGAACTGGACAAGAAAGATTGAAAATCCTGGATCCCTCTTTTCAGCTCGTTTCTTTTGGGTGGAAAGCTCCCTTCTCAGGCTCACGTGTCATCCAGGGAGAGAGCCCAGCTCGCTCCCTGTCCAAGGCAGTGGCACAGCATCACCTCGATGTTGGCCTGGAGGCATGCAGATCCTCCTGCCTTGCTTTGGGCTTGTCCCACCGGCTGTCAGCCCCGTGCTGGAGCGAGCCTGTCCAGTGCACGGCTACTGCAGCAGGGCAGGCTGTCTCCATTTGAACCTAAGCTGCTGTAGGAATGCAGCTGCAACTTCTCCTGGATTTTTCTTAGCCTTCTACTGAGCCCTAATTGCTCCCAAAAGGCATCGATGCTTTGGCAACACAGTCATGGGCAACTACCTGTGCACTTCTTTGTAAGTATTTTCTCTCAAAACGTCTGATATTTGTTGCTTAAGTTGTCTGTTTGTGGTTCTCGGCTGTTTTCATCACGTGGGGTTGTTTCTGTTTCCTAACTGGAGAAACAGGCCAGCCTTTTGAGCAAGACTTTCCAGGTTTTCAACCTAGAAATTGGTTTATATGAAGCTTTATATCCACAGTTTCATTGCTGGGAAGGTGCTCACTAGCAGAACTCTATCGCAGTACTTTTCCCAAACTTCTCAGGGGCTCAATGCTGAATCAAACAAAAAATCACTTTTATTTTTTGCATCCTTTTCCCATTAGAAAAGGTGAGGTTTCCTATGATCTATGGATTTTACAGTGTGATTCCCTTAGAGCAGACAGCGAGTCTCTCCCCACCCCAGTTTTCCCAGCTGCCAGTTCTTCGCCCCTGGCTTTGTGATTCCCTTCTCGCAGAAATGCCTGCGATTCGAGTCTCCCCCTTTTCCTCATACTGCAGCCAGCCTTCCCACACGGAAAGGTCAGGCGCTCCCCAGGCAGGTGCTCGGAGGGAGCGGGGCCGTCATGGACAGGAAGCCTTTTACTCCAATTAGTCTTTGCAGAAGTTTGGCATTTCTCCGTGGAGCTGTTTCCCCACTGATGAGGAGCACGTATCCAGCTCTTCCTTCTCACCTCGCACGTCCGAGCCTCCCGCTGTCTCCTGCCGGGCTGCAGGGCTTCAGTCGTGGATCACGTTGCTTGGAGGAAGCAGGCAGGGGATATGTGAGGAGATAAACACTATTTTCTGATGCTGGGAGGGATTGCTTTCAACTCAGCCATGTTCACGACCTGAACCTGGATCATTTTTGCTACTCACTCCCACTTGACTCCTCCCTACTGGCCCAGACTCGCCAGGCTTTTGTCTGGTTAATCAGTGCAACTCCTTCCAGGGCTTCCTGGGGGCTCTTTGGCCACTGGGTTATGAAGACCCATGAGTTCATTGTTTAAATTAAGTTCTTCTATATGGAAACACCACTGGTTTCCCATATGGTCTTGGCAAAGCCACCATCCGCTCCCCACCTAAATTAAATTTCACTAATTGAATTAGTTACCATTTTATCAGCTGCCGCTTTGCAGTAGTTTGTGAACCCCCAGGGGTTCAGGCCACGCTCAGTCAAGAGCTTCCCCACCTCACTCTCTCATTTATCATCGTGACAATGCGCAGCGCTGGGAGAAGCGGGGGGTGGAGAGCAGCGCGCCCTTCCCCAGCATCCCAGCCATCTCTGAGCATCCTAGTGGCTGACCTCTGCGAGTGAGGCAGCCCTGCGCTGACCCCAGGCTGCTGAAAGGAAGCATTCTCCCCTTTGTAGAAATCCCCCTGCGCTGGTGGCGCGGGCCGGGCTGAATGCAGGCGTGTCAGGAGGGAAGCCCCGCGCAGAGGCAGCCGTGCCTGGGACACCGCAGCTCCCATATGCCGGGGGACAACAGCGGCAGGCCTGGGCTCGGGGGACAATGCCAGCACGCTGTCCCAGACAGGGAGAGCGGCCGGGGACAGGCTGGAGCGGCTCCGGCAGCGTCTGGCAGCGGAGCGTGGAGCGCGGAGCGTCCCCGGCCCCGCGCCCCGGGCGCACGGCTGTGGCTGTGAACCCGCAGGGCCACAGTGGGGCCCTGGGTGCCCAGCACGGCTGCTGGACTGCACCCACTGCTCAGGCTCTCTGCAGGCGCTGATGGCCATTTGGAAAAATATTCTCTCACGTTGCAGCATGGGGCGGGGGCTAGGAAAGTGTCAGAGGCACAGGAGCATCACCACCCACTGCTTCCTGACCCCCTGTCACTGCACTATCATCTCCTCTCTGTGGGGGTGGAGAGGGATGCATAGAAGCATCAGACAGGCTGGGGATGTAACCTTCTGGACTCAAACCTCCAGGAAATGCTTTCTAGGAACATGTCAGCAGTGCATACTCACAGTGGTGTGGGAATGCCCCTGTGATGGAAACCAGGGACAGTAAGCCTAGCAGGGATATGCAGGCTTAGAAAAATGAGTTTAGCAATCCCACCAGTTTGTATTCAGACCCCTTGCCCACTTCACTCAGATGCTGCCAGACCCGAATTTGTTTGCAGATAAGGCAGAGACCCATCAGTAGTGACGATCAAGTTCAGTATTTGCAGGATGCACTCAAGTAAGACCCATCAATGTCTACTGCCAAACTCCAGCACTTCCAAGATAACGTGTCAAAGAGTGACTCGGTTTTCCTCTGTGGACCTGTGACGCAGAAGAAACTTAGATGTCCCTGGAGAGAGGGAAACCAAAGCTGCTACTGCAGTTTGGAGCAAGGAAAGCACACTTCTGTCCACAGCCACCTGCACTCTCTGCCTTTCTGAGGCATGTACTTGAAAGCAAAACAAAAAACCAAAAATCTGGTTAAAAAGGATCGAAGCTGAATGTGCATTTCACCAAAGTCTAGCTAACACCCAACGTATCACACGTCCTTGATAAAATGCTGACTTGTTTCAGAAACTCCACAATGGTGCTTGAATATCTGAGAAAAACCAGTCCCAGGAGTACTCAATAATCTTTATGATCAGCAATGGGTTGATGCTTAAATTTATAACTAGTCACTGATATATTGTCCCTGACTAATTTTAACTTTTCCTTATAAATCATCAAAAAATAGAGAGGTCACAGCAACAAATGAGTCAGAAAGTGTTAAGAACAGATTTCTTGGCTAGTAAATGGGATTTATTCAAGCTGATTACCAGTTTCACCTTTTTGATTCATATTGCAGATTTTCACATGGTTTTCTGTCAAGTCATATCTTTTGGCTTCCATTTTTACCTCTGCAAATAGACTTTAACAAAGATCAGTATCGATTTTCAAATCAGACCATGGCTGCATTAGTGAGGTTATGCAATAATGAACATAAGCTGTGAAAATGGGTGCAAAGTCTGACACCCAACAAAGTCCTACAAAAGCAGGAGGTCTGAAACCTCAGCACGGTTCAGAGGTTTGGATCTACACCAGTGGTGGTGATGGCAATATGGAAGTACCCGAGCTGGTGAGTGGTTTAAGGCAGCAGCTGCAGCACCAGCATGAAGAGGGTATTGGGCCAGCAGTGGGAGCAGGAAGGTGGGGTGGAGGAAACAGGCACTGGGGAGGGACAGCTGGCTGTGGGGTGTGGAGCAGGGAGGGCTGGGGCAGGAGGCACTAAGGCAGAAGCTGTGGGATGTGTACTCTGGGTGGCACTGGGGCATTTAACCAGCCTGCCTCACCTGCCTGTTCTGAGGCATGGGTGGAGATGGCCTGCGAGGCCACCACCTCTGCACCTTCTGATGCAGCAAATTTAAATGTGGCTGAACTTGGGTGCAATCTCTGGACACACCAAATGCATTGTTACAGGCCTGTACTGCTCCTCCACTCTCTCCCTGTCCATGCAGAGCTCTTGTTGAGCAATCCCCAAAGTGTTTGCTTTGCTTTTGGAAGACAATGGGGAATTTACTCCAGAGCTTTGCCTCATCACTGCTGGGACATTTGTGGGCAGCAGTGTTTCCAGCACCACTTTGGTTCTTCCTCTGTCTGGCTCCTCCTGTACCAGAGGCATCTGGCTTTGCAGCAGTACCATTTCCCCCCAATTTCATTTGAACCCATCGCCTCCAGTACTTCTGTGAACACTTCATTCACATATTCTTCTGAATTTACATCAGCCAAAACATTAGTCATTGAAACCTCCTCTCCTCCACACCGAACAAAACCCCTCCTTTCCAGAGGCGAGCGCTGCGTACCGGGGCCCCTGCCCGGGGTGACATTGCCCTCCCCGCGCTCCCGGCTGCGGGGCGCGCCCGGGACCGGGCAGGTGTGCCGGCACCCATCCGCTGGCTCCATCTAGTGAGAACAACCGCGGCACCGCGGCTCCCCCTGCTCTGGGGGCCAGACCGCTCCTCCTCCCAGCACTGGCAATTTACAGCGTGCACGCAGAGTGCGTCTGGTCTTTACACAGACCTGCTTTCCATGTTTTCATGCCTCTCGGCACATCTCTGTGTCTACCAGCATCATCAGTGGATGCTGCCGGTAGTCACAGAAAAGTGACTACCATTGTAGATGCCAGCACTAAGAACTTCATTCTCCCCCTAGTCTGGCTGTTGAGGACAGAGAGATGAATGCAGTGAACCTAAGTTTGCATCGTCTGCAAGAGAAAAATGGTGCTTTAGTGTGATTCTCTTTATGTCTGCACAGGTTGGACAATGTCCTGGTTCTGTTTACAGCAGGCACAACACAGACACCACTGTAGAGAGCTCCTCATTGCCTGGGGGAAAGAGGTGCCTTTGTGCTGTCCAGAGCTGACACAGTCTTTCCTTTTCCATTACAGGCACTCATGGTTCACCTGCTGGTGAGCCATGCCCCAAATTACCTGTTTCTCTAAGCCTATTAGGACGATGGCTTAGCTTTGTCTGTTCCCTTTGGCTTTGACCAGGCTGTTTTTCCAAACGCCAGCTGAAGTTCATGAATTTTAAGTGATTTAATAGATCATAGTAATTTTAAATTCTATAACAGCATGAATTATTTGCTTGAAATAATTGAGGTGAAGATTTGAGCCTGGGACTCCTAGCATGTTCTTGACTGCTGCTGTTGGACAAGATCAGTAGAAGTAGGGATTCACCTGGTATTTCCTTTGTTTACTCTGTAACTCTTTGCTCTAGTCCATCAGTGACCAAGATTGAAGTTATTTTTATGGTCTTCATTTCTGCCACATCACTGCCTATTGAACTCATCACTTTCATGGGAATGGAACCCTAAAACAGGGCAATCTGGGAAAGAAATGGGAATCATTATAGATTAACTTCTGGGTATGATGACTTAATATGGCAATTTGGCAAAAAATTCAAAAGGCCTGTAGTGTTCTCATGCTGTGCAGTAGGGGAAATCATGGTGCCTCAGGAGGTCAGAGAGGATGCACTCTGGCTTCTTGGGTCTGGCTCTGCTAGCCATGCTCAGAGACATTGAAGGAGGCTGAGAAATGACAGATGTGCCAGATAAGATCTGGAAGAACAAAAAATCTGCAATATGAAAACCCCTTCCTTCAGTTTAACAACTGTTATCCTCCTTGAAGAAGGTTGAAAGTGATTTTGTTTGCCTGTAAAAATCTAGATCAAAAGGAACTATCTGATATAATTGAATTCTTTTTCATTTAGTCAATAAGACTAACACTCTGCTGGCTGGAGGTTTGGGGATCTAAATCTGGAATAAAGGTTACATTTTTAAGAATAAACATAACCATCCTCTTCATTTGAGCAATCTGGGGAACTGCAGTGTTATTCATAGATTACATTCCTCTCTGCAATAGAAAAAGGATCATTAATCATTCTTGGTTTTTTGTGTTTTTTTAAGAGCAACATTGTAGTAATTCCTATCTTCCTTCCAGGCAGAAGCAAATTATTTATATAAGTTTTGAAAATCATTTTGTGCTTGGTGTTCCACCGCGTGACTCACGAAATTTCTCGCGTTTGTCTCTATTTTATTTCGTTTCCTCTAGAACAAAACTATTGTGTTGAACCTTTCAGCATTCTGCAGGTTAAACAGTGAAGGATATTTTCCACCCTCAGGTCGTTCCATGGTTTAGCAAACATGAAGCCTCGTGCAAAGCTGAGCAGTGGCAGCTCCTCTCTCCCATTCCCTCTGCTTGGAGCACATACCCAGCACCCTATCATGTGGTGAAAGAAAAGAAAGGCCAAATGTCAATTTTGTCTGACCAAATTAGGTCTTCCACTAGGAGGAAAAAAAACCCTATGATCTTATGTCCTGTTTCTGTGTTGCTCAGGTTTTTCAACCTTGAAACTTCATTTTTCACTACAACCCTGCAGTGTCTCTCCTGCCTGGCAGCCCAACAGAGATTCAAGGGAATGTGGCACGTACCCTCACAGTAAGAACAGCACTGCAAGGTCGGGAAGATTCCAGGAATAGCAAATGTGGTATTACTCAATAAACATTAACAAATAACAAGTAACAAACATCCCCTCAAGCCATAAAAGAAAGGAAAAGCATTCATTGACCTTTTTGGTACAAAATTATTAAGAAAAGTGTATGATTTGAAGTCGTTTGATGTTCCTCTCCAGTGTGAACGCTGGATTTATTTACTGGAATGTCTAAGGCTCAAACCGGAATGAGGGGAAGCAGGAGAGGGGTTTTCCTCTGTGCACACTATAAAGGAGAGAAGTCAAGTGTCTTTGCATTGTGCAACACATGATTTCTGTAACCTAATCAAACTGTGTGTGCAGGGCAGGGGGTGGGGGAGAGAGTTAGATTGCATTGATAGGGCATTGCTTAGAGAAATTCCAGTTTCTGAAGCTCTTAACAAAAGAATTCACCATGAGCAGGGGGAAGGGTTGGCAATGAAGGCCTTTTTTTCTCAAGAACTCCCATTTGGAACATATTATGCTCTTGCAACATGGGATGGATAAACACTGTATTAATGATTAGATGGAGACCAAGAGCTGAATTTGTTTGCATTTGATAAAGCAGTTGTTCTCTCGACCATATGTCTTTACTCTTGGGAAGAAATAGCAGTTAAGAGAAAGCACGTCTCTGTGAGAATTAACTGGGCTCTGTGTAAAGGATGAACAGTCATTTGAACTGTGCCTAAAGCCACTGACATTTTACCTCTCTGCAGGTTTCACTTTCAGAAACCAGCTGTCGAGTTATCAGGCTGAGAGATGATCATCTCAAGGATCCCAGGGCTGTCATGGACTGGAATCCAATGCACTGCAAGCAAAAGGAAAACCAAAACACACACATTTATAAACAGGTAAATACAGAAGTGAAGCATTGCACCTGGGCTGATGTGAAGGTGCACAGAAACATCCAGACTTACCTTATGTAGAAATTCCAGCATGTTCTTCTGTGTCTTTTTCCTAAACCTACCTTTTAATTTTTAAGCCACAGTCCTCAAGTGTTCAGGTACTTCTTCCAGGTACAAAATGTCTGGAAGAACCCCACTAAAATCACTCTGATCTTGTTTCCCATTCTGGTCTGTTCTGGGTGTGCATTCACCTTGCCTCTGTGCTCAGGCTGTGCAGGATTGTGCCATGTCTTTTCACCTGTCTTTTTCTCACTTGTGATGAAGGTGGAGGGAGCTCCTTCCCACACAGGAGATGATTTTAAAAATCAAAGTGTTTGTGTCCTGGGATGGATATGGAAATGGACACCCCAAGTTTCATTGAAGAGGACTCTCTTGTGCACACTGCTTCTGATCCCAAGAGAAAGGGTAAGAAAGAAAGTTGCTTGAACATGCAAAAGACTCTGCAGAATATTTCTGTGAGGGACACGTTGTTCCTCCATTCATCACTGTTTATCCCCAGACAGTCCAAATCCTGTGTGCCAATATGACTTGCCTTTCCCTGTGCTCCTCCTCCCTTCTCTAGCACAAAGAAACAAGATGGAGTGCTCACTTCAAGAGTTATTTCCAAACTGTTGTATTTTCATTTCAGAGGCTCTCAGCAGAAGCAGGGAACAGCCTTCTGTACGTGTCAGTATGAGCTAGAACACTTCCTAGCCTGACCTGCTTCCAGCAGAGTAAACACACATGCCTGAAATGTGAGTTAAAAATTCTACCGTGCACATATAAATAATCTTCTAGCTATGGTAGTAAAATAACACAGCTGTGCTTCTCTAGAACTAGATGATTCAGACTCTCATGAGCAGAAGCAATGATTTAAGTGGCTGCTGCTCCTCTGGTCTTCTGTTTTTCACGAGAACTATCTTTTTTACCATGGAAGATCACACAGTCACAACTTCTTGGTTTTGGGGGCTATGATGTGCTGGTCTGTAGTGGTCTCCCTGTATGTTGTTGGCTGCTGCCCTGTGCTGTGCCTGGGGGTGGTGTTGCTGTGAGTCTGTCCAGTGCTCCTAGAGCAGCAGGTGTGCTGGACTCTCTTGGACTCACTTTCCACCTGTGCTCTGACTGGTCCTGGGCTGGATGCAGCCACATACACTGGCCTGTGCCCAGCCTCCTGCCAGTTCTGAGTGGGGTTGCTGCACCTCAAAGCCCTCTTGCCTCAGTTAGCAAAAGCTGCAAAGGAGCAAAACCACCATCCCTTCTTGTTAGAAGGTTGTGCAGAGCACAAATGCTGTTGCAGCAATGCCAAAGTGCTGCCTTCCCCACGATGGCAAAGGATGGGCTTCACCCCTTTCTGTCAGGTGCCCAGCCCAGGTTTAGCTCACCTGCCTTCAGCTGGGTTGCTTCGAGTATTCAGGGTGCTGTCCAGGAGCAAAACAAGGTTCACTAAACAGCTGGGTTGCAGAAAACAGTTTCTTTTGGTTGTGTCTCAGGGATCTGTTGCTACAGAGCCCAGGGCAACACTTACAGCACTGCTTTCCACTGCTGCCCTGAAGATCCTCAGTCACGGAGGAGGAAGGGGAAGGAGTTTCAGAGCTGGCAGGTGTTCAGTGCCAGCTGAGTCAGGGCACTCTCAGCTCAGTCAGGGCACTGCCTTTCTTTCCTCTTATCTTTCTGTTAATCACATTTTATAATTTTTATGGTAAGGAAAAGGAAATAAAACCTTAGAGATACAGAAAACCCTGAGCACAACATCCAGGCAAAGACACTCTTCTGGCTGACGTAAATGGAGCTTCTGGTGTTGGTTACATCCAGGCTTTGATCTTCCTCCATGTCAGCTCCTTCTGCTACCAGAAATAAATATACATTTGGATTTACACCAGTGCAAATCAGAGATACTGTCCAACAATACTCCATTTGTAAGAATAGTTTGGCCTGCCTCATATTTTAGTTCCTTCCAGAGCCTTCTGGCTGTGGAGGAATTGCAGTGAGTTGATGCTCATCTGTGAAGAGGAGCTCTTTTCTTACAGTCACATTTGCCAAATCATAACACACTGAACGGTCCCCGAGTTTCAGCATGCCAGGGAAATTCCCCCAGGTTTCCTTTACTGCTCTAACAGAAGGCAGTCTCATAGATTTTCACAGTTTTGGAGACGCTTACAAGCAAAGAATTTATGAGGGAGGAGAGGATTCATAAGATGTCAGATTTCTTCTTGCTCTTTTCAAAACACCTGGGATTTCCCTGCTGGTGAAAGACTCTCATGCTTTCCCAGCTTCTCATTTCTGTGACTCCCTTAGGGCTGGGCTTGGGATGAGGGATTTGGGACCCTCATTCTAGGCAAGAAGATTTCAATAGCAGAGCACCTGGTAGTTCTTTGCTACAGATAATGACCTATTTACAGAGGAAAGGAACTGTGCTCCCTTCTCATTCCCTTTCAAACCAGAGAAAAAAATTCTGTATCATCATAGCAATCTTGACAAGCTGGGGTAATCCTTTTTATAGTCAAAATTAACTGATAGTGGCTGTCCAACTATTTTCTGTGCTCCCTACCTGTTTATCAGACTCCTGGACCGTGGTCAGTCTCTCTTCTGCATCATTGGCATGAAGAGAAGTTGACTTAACTTGCAATATTCAGAGTTTTATCTCAGAAGTGAATTTAGGTCAGCCAGGAGCCTGTCATTTTGCTTTGATGAGAAGTGATGTTTTTCAGAGTGGGGGGTTGGCATATGCACTTGGCAGGAGGGAAGTTCCTTTCCTTCCTTTTCTTTACCCCTTCTTCCTTGAGTTGAATTTTTTTTAGTCTCTCTTAAAAATGGCTTTTTGTTTACTCACAGCCTTTACATCCCTTCTTACAGTTGTAGTTCAGCTTTCTTCTTTATGCATTTTCAATGCTGTGGTTTCCTAAAATATCTGAGCAGAATCACTGAGTTACAAAGGAAGAGGGAGGCCTTCCTTAAGGCCCCCTTAACATACAATAAATAAAATGCTGAGAAAATATTTTATTATCATGAATGAACAGCCACAGCTTCTTCAAAATGAAAACCCTAAAGAAATGTTTTCACTTAATGGTAGACCTTTAAGGCCAATGTTTTCTGCCCGAGGCTGTAGTGTAAAAGGTGTGCTTTTAAATCAGTGAACCTCAGCTTCTCTCCAAGACCTGTACAGATGTTGCACAAGTAACTGTACTCATACCAGGAGGGTTACACCCATGCAAGACAGACATGAACAATGGGGACGACAGGGCTGCACAACGACCAGGAATAATATCTGTTGACCCCCAGGGTGCAGTTTCCCTTTAGGCTTAATCTGAGCTGACCATGGGCTGCTGGTGAAAGGGTGGTCCTGCTCTTCCTGCCTGCTCCTACCATGTATTCCTGGCACCTCCTTTGCACTGGAAGTTGTGATCCTAGAGGCTACAGAGAGAACCAATAGATTTTTTTGGTTTTTTTGTTGGGTTGGGGTTTTTTGTTGTTTTGTTTTGGTTTTTTGTGAATTAATTTTCTGTAGGATTAACAAGCAAATCCAAACCACTGCCAGAGGTATGATACAGGAGATCAACAGGTCATCTGGAAACTCAGAGTTGGACTGGATTAGAGACAATCAGAAAACAGAGTATTCAGTACCCACCTTTTACACTACAGCCTCTGGGGAGCTGCCCCTCTCTCCCCTGTCAGTGTAACAGCACAAAGCAAGTCCTGCTGGCAGCCAGCAGGAGGGCAAGGGACCAATATCAGCTCTGGTCCTCCGTGCCCACCTGTGCTGCCCACAGCAGTCACCTTGTCTGCATTTCCCGTGCTCTGCCTCCAGCTGCAGCTCCACCTGCACAGAGCCCCAGCCAGACAGGGCTCCTGAGGGAACCTGGCACACTCCCACAAGCTGTCTCTCCTCCAGCTGTGGTGGAACAGAGAAACACGTGTAATATTGATCTTGTCCTCCCTTCCTGGGAGGCGGGATGGCTGTGGGGATGATGGTGACATCCTGGTTCCCCAGACTGGAATACTGCCTGTGGTGAGGAAGTGGATTTTTCCTCGTGGATGGCTGCCACCCTGCTCCTCTTGAGGCAGTGCAAAGGGACAAAATAGCTGCGAGAAAATCTCTGCAAGTGCAGAGGGGTTTGTGAAAAGGTGATGGCCAGGCTTGTGCAAGTGCACAGGAGAGCCAAAGCCGTGGACTGGGCTCAGCAGAAGCATATTTTCCAAGGAGCCCGGTGTGTGTAGCTCATTTGCAAAGACATGCTGGCAAACGCAGCCTTTGAGGGGCATGCATGTCCTGCAAAGAAGAGGCATGCACGCTCAGTAACACAGCTTGCAAGTGGCAAACCCCGGTGCAACATCTCCTGGATGTTTCCCTGTGTTGTTTTCAAGCACTCAGTAGCCCATTTATATTCTGAAAAGCCAGCCTCCTGTGTTTCACCTCTGACATGGGTTTCTTCTCAGGTTAATTCCCTCTAGCTTCCAGGAGAGCGGGATGTGACCCCTCCTGACATTTGTTTAGTGAGTTATGCTCTCTTTCCGGAGAACACAAACAAGCTGCTGGATTTCCTCCCTTTAACTTCAGCTCCAGTCCAGCTCCTTGCTGCACTCACTGGCCTCATGTCAACACAGCAGAGATTGGCAGCAGGCTTCTTGACTTCTGCTTGCAAAATTGCCTAGGAGATTTAGAGTTTGTGCTCTGTTTGCAAGAGGAACTTATGCCCAACTATATTAAAAGACATGTCAGTATGTGATTCCTTTGATTTCACTCAAAATGAGACTGTCTTTAAGGATCTGGTCTTAATAATTTGAAAAAGTCACTTGGATTTAGGTCTGTAAGTAGTGAGGTCCTTTCTAAAAATAAGCCCTGTACTCCAAAGGCACCCTGTCAATGCCAACATTGTCCCTTCTGTCCCACCATGGACAGCAGATAATTTGAGGAATATTATGAGAAAAATAAAAATAATTTCCATCTCACAACAGCCAGACCCGAATGTAATCACTGATGAAACTGTAAGCCCACCTTCACAATAATGTTTAGAAACCAAAATGAAGCATCCTCTTTGCTCATGGGAACAGAAATTGCATTCACATAACAAAGAAATTAGGTAAAAGGAAGTATATTGAGGAACTCAGGAAGTGAAAAGTCTTTCATTGCTATATTCTTGCAAGAGCTAATACAAAGCAACATGATTAGCTGGTTCTTTGGCAGCTTCCTATTTCCATCACCAGACTACTTTAATCTTTATGGTACTGAACATTGTTTTTCTGAAGCTAATCTGGATGAACTTGATGCCTGGCAGTGTCCAACTGAGTCTGTACACAGGTGTAGTATGGACGATCTCTGGAGATCAGATTTCAGAGATATCTTCCACACCACTCACCTGCCCCCCTTGCCCTCAACTTTTCATCTACCTCAGCCACAGCATCTCTTTGTAGAGGTGCTGTTTCTTGCTTTGTCATTATTGGTTTTGAGTGCTACCTAACCATGGGATGAGGTGCTAATTTGGGCTATTGTGCAGACACCCGGTACAGGGGAGGAGAAACCATTGTGGCTTGTAACACCCAGTTTCCCTTCACCTCGACTCTTCAACACTTTCTCTGAGTCCAGTTTGAGATGGGATTACAGATCCTTTCAGGGGGCAGGAGTCACTTGAAATTATGTGTTTCCTCACCTTCATCCTGTTTGCACTATTTGTGGTTGGGAACATCTGGATGAATCTGACAATAAAATTGATCAATCTTAACCCAAGACAACAGTGGCTGGGATGGCTCAGCCAGCAGCATCAATCTGAGTCCTGGGGCTCCTGTTCCAGGTGTCATCTGGCTGTGCAGCACCTTCCAGCTGAAGAAGGAAGATCCTTCTGAAGGAAAATATATGTAACGTTGGATCAGATCATTCATCCTAAAAATCTGACATGCCCTTTCCAGCAATGGCCAGTGGTACTTCAGAAAAACATCTCCATTTAATATTCCCCCTTCCCACAAACCAAATAACTGTATGTGAAGGCTGTCTGAGCTGTCCTCCTTGTCCCTGGGCTTGATGAGCCTCTGTGGAGTGGTGGCATTGGTGGGACAGGCAGGACCTGATCCAGCATGCCCAGCCAGTGTCACAGTGCTGTGCCAGAGAGGGCACAGCAGGACTCCTGGATATCAAAGCTAATCAGACCTGTTCCTGAAGTGAGGCATTTCATCATAATTTTCTTCCTGGCTCAGTTACTGCCCAAATGTAATACTTTCTTACGGTATTTTAGTACTTTCATTTTGGATGCCAGCTGCAATTGGGAAGTGTGGTGGTGGATAGAAATATATAAAACCTTGGTATCTTCAAAGTGAGAGCCTGAAAACGAGAGAGGTGTCAAGGCAGGTTAATTTAACAGCCTATTGGTGTTGGCAGCATGGCTGTTGTTATTCCCAGAGCCATGCACCTTCCTTCTGACCTCACCGACGATGCTCGGCTACTTGCAAGGAAGTAAACAAAAGGGACTCATGGGGACTTTGGTTCCATAGAAACAGCAGGGAAAATGTCCATGCGTGCCAAGTGGAAAAGGACTAAATCAGTGGGGAAGGAAATTTTATTGTCACAAGTTCAAAGGGGATGTTACAAACAAGACAGAGGGGGGAAAAAAAAGAAAAGAAAAAAAAGGCGAACTTCAGAAAGCAGTCCCTGAAGTCAGATCACAAAATACTACTAATGAAACCTTGCCTTACAGCAGTTGTCAAATATGATGTGTTATTTACATCAACAGTGACTCAGGCAGCATTTACTATTTCCCCTTTAAACACAGCAGGACACTGCCTGCCCTCAGAGATTTGTGGATCCTAACCCTGCAGATGGATGGATGGACCAGGGCTGGTGAATGGAAGGGAAAACAATGCACCAGGCAAGGGGATGGGAGAGCACGCAGACCAGCAACCACAGCTCCCCATCAGCGTTTGGTGTGAGGGAAACAAGTAGATGGTGTGAGGGCTGTGGTGGGCAGAGAGCCTGGAGACATTTCTGCACTGAGGGCTCTGCAGCCAGGGGGAACAGCTCCTGGTGACAGCCTGGCACCTCGTGCAGAGCCTTGCTGCCGTCTGATGGGGCTGGTGTGGAGCCAGCTGTGCCCCGGGGCTGGGCTGGCATGGCTTTAAGCTGTGCCATCTGGCCACAGTCCCCGGGGCCACCCCGGCCCGGGCATGCTGGAGGGCAGCAGGCACTGCCAGTGCCCCTTCCCCTCTGCCAGTGCTGGGAGGGCAGCAGGGCTGCCTGGCACGGCCCACAGGGGACTCCAGCAGTGTCATCATATCACATCCCAGCAGTGGCAGCATTTGGGGAGCACACATTTGTAGAGAGGAGAGAATATCCGACGGTTCAAAAGTGGAAATATCTGAAGACTGTGATGAATTTCACTGTGAGCCAAGTACAAACGTGGCTCTGCATCTCTGAGAAGGAGATTTAGCATTAAAAATGCAGAGGGATGGTATAACTGGGCCACTGATAGTTCTGTTATTTTTCATTGCCTCCTCCAGTTGTGGAAGACCTGCACAAATGTGGGAGGGAACCTGTGCTTCACAGGACAAAGGGCTGACTGTGTTTAAGTGCCATTGATGGCAGGGGTTGCACGCTGTTGTTGCTGTTGTGTACTTGTTACTCTGCACTTCATGAAGGCTGAATAAAAGCAGTTTTCATACCCCCCACTTTCCTGAGAGCTTGAAAGGTGAAAGAGCAAAGTGCTGTGAACAAGAGGGCAGCCCTTGGGTGGGCTGTGCCTTCCAGAGTGTGGAATGGGTGCCTCCTTCCTCCAAGGAGCCCTGAGCTCCTCTCAACCCCATGGAGCAGTGACATGGGTCAAGGGATCAGCAGGGTAATAAAATACAAGGTCCCTGACTCTCCTGTTGCCATGTTCCATCCTAGATAGCCTACAGAAGGCTTTAGAAGGAGTCATTAATTTTGGTAAATCTTCCAGGCTGCGTTGCTCCTGCTTGCATCAGTCTGGTGGCAATCTATAAAATCTGCAAGCACCTAAATCTAGACTCTGCAATAAAACCTGCAGCTGTGCATGTTTGAGTTGGTTTAAGAGTCGTGGTGCTAAGGCTTGTGAGAGGCCTGAGTCACAGCAGCAGGCTTCATCTTTGCTGAGTGAAATTCCACCAAAAGCCTCTTCATTCCTGTAAAGCTGCAGGTTGGTCTCACACCTCTCTTGGAGGTTGCTCCTGCTTGCTTATTGGAAAGTGCAGACACTCACAGAGAAGGCACAGGAGTAACTTTAGAGGCTCCTTTTGACCATCAGGCTTAAAGACCTTTGATTTGGGCCTCTGTGCTCTGAAATATGTAGGATATTTTCCAAATTATTGATGCCAAATTCACTCTCCTTTCACCCTCACTGTAGCATACGTGACTGAGCTTGTTATCTTTCCCTCTCAGATGATTATTTGTTCACGTTACTCATTGAAACTTTGTGGTATCCTAACACCCTCCATAAGGATCTCTAAGAATCTCCACCACAGTGTCAAAAGCATAGACATGTGCTTTGCAGTGCCAGACTCTTGGAAAGTTGTTTTAACAGGCTTCTGCTTTCAATTAGCAAGTAAACTCCTTGGGGCACGAGTCTGGCTTCCCGTCAGTCCTGGCAGGCACTCTGGTACTTTCTAAGCAAATCATCCCCATTCTCATCTTCCTACTCAGGTTGGCAAAAGTCCAAAGACAGCACAGATTTCAACCACCCCAAATTCCCCATCTGAAAGGCATGTAAGATCTTGGTGTCTGGGGCTTCTTACAGAGAGGAACACCCCTGCACCCTATCTTCAGGCCCACTCCCCACGTACCACAGCCTTTGAAAGAAGGTTTTTTGGAATCATGTCTCTCAGCAGTGCAAGCAAGATATGAGAGAGATGTGAATCACACCTCCGTGAGCATCACCTGGCTAGGCTTCTCCCCAGCTCCTCCAATTTACTGAGCTGCTGGTACAGTCAGGTCTCCCAGTGCTTGGTGGAGCTTTAGCCAACTCAGAACTTGCCTGCTGGGATTTTGACCCCTCCCATCCCCCATCCATTTGTTTGAAGAGATAACTCTTTATATATATATATACTTGCTCTTTGGATGGTGGGGAAACCTTTATTGTTGTCTCTGAGCTTCTGCAGCATAAAGTTCCAGGATTCCTCCATTCCCAGCTGCTGGATTCAGAAAGCTTTTCCTTTTCAAGCTTCCTGTTCACACAGGGTGGGGGTGGGAAGTGGGGGATGAGGGGGAGGTTAGGCATTGAATAAAAGGAATTAACCATTTCCCTTCTCTGACCTTTGGGAATTTCCGTATGTGAAAGTGGCAGCTTGTGTGTCTAAGAATTATAAATGATGGGACCTTGTAAGCTACTGAATGGATGTGTGACCAAAGACCACAGGCTGCTGCCTGAGCAGGACTGGGAGTGAGGAGGGCAAAGGGGATAAAGAAGAAGCAGGAAAGGCTGTAGATACTGAAAGACCACATGTTTTACAGGAATGAAAACTGCTTATCGTGCTCCAGAGAGCTCGTGCAATTGCAGCTTCCCTCCACCAAGCCTTAGTTCATCTCCTGTTCTCAGTACACAGCAAAAAGGAGGCCAGGAAGTGAGTTTCCATGAGAAGCTCTCATGACTCAGATCTCCCTCCTGTAGGGTTTCATCAGTTTCCCTAGAACAGGGTCACCATCCTGAAAGGAAAAGAGCCATCCTGACTTGTGTTTAACTGTGGTGCATTCAATAAACATAGCGTGTGTGTGCACAATTCTTTCTAGGCCCTTAAAATGGACTTGACAGTGCCTGAAAGTGGAACTTGCATTGCATTTTTGAGAAACAAGTGTGTGTGCTCTAAGCCTGGGCACTAGGCAGACTCACCCCAACAGGCTCACAGCCACTCCTGTGGCACACCAGTGCATACATGGGCAGCAGGACTGCAATATCTGCATTTACCAGCACCCATTACCACTGTTATTGGAGAGGAGCACCAAATATCCCTGCAGGGTCGCCCTGGCAAACTGGTGTGGGAGTAGCAATTTTATCCAGGTAGGTTTCTGTTCTCACTTTTTGTGCTCTTTCCACGTAATCCATGAGTGAGAGGGATTATACAAGCCTCGAGGGCATGGCATGCAGAAAGGAGATGGCAAATACTGGCAGCTGATGAGGGTCAGCAAGACTGGTGTGAGTAGCACAGATGGGGCTTCAGGCATGGCCTCAACAAAGCTGGTCTTGGTGTCCCAGGTACCACACCCCTCACTCAGCTCCCACAAACACACATACAAATGGTGGGACCTATTGCAGAGCTTCAGGCAGAGAGAGCCCAGAGCCCCCTTTTGCTTTCAGGAAGCTGCCTGGGATCACTGAACACTCACTGTCTGAGTTTGTGTCACATTATTTCACGTGCCTGAGAAGCAGCTCCATGCTAAGCAGCACCTTCATGCTGACACCCAAAGCACACCCAGCTCTTCCTTCTCCAACAGCAACAGCAGAGACATTTCCTAAGCACAGGAGGGACAAAAACCCTCAGACTCACTGCTGGCTGCAATTTGCAAGATGCAGAGGAAAAAATATGTTGCTCAGCAGGGCCCCTGCTGTATCCTGTACAGCACTTCTGTGGAACTAGCCAGGCCCATCTGTCTAAGCACTTACAAATTGAAACCTAACAGGGGTGACCTGGGCAGTCCCAGGCCCTGCTGCTTTGCCAGGATGACAGAACCAGACCAAGGATGCCTTACTCCCTGCCAGACTGCCAGAGGATGGGGATGGAGGGAAGTGGGTGGCCTCTTGCCTTGTAGGCAGCACCCAAGCTGCATTGAGGGAGAGCCTCAAGGGTGGTTTAGGAAAGAGCTCCTCCTTACCCTCCCCTTTCTTCCTCTGCTCTGGGGATGATGGGGACAGCTAAGATGGAAGTTTGTTTTCATGCTGTAGCTGAGCATCCCTTGTCCACTGCCACCCCCAGCACTTTCATCAGTCTGTAGATGCAGCAGAAACCAGCCTGAGCATCAAAGGCTTGTTAAGTTACTGCTGTGCTGTGAAAGAGAAGCAAAAAAATCCTGTTGACTGTGACAAATTAGTGAAGTTCAGGGGTGGCACTCACCCTTTTATTGGAGAGCTGCTTGTGTCTGTGCACTGCTAAAGGGATTAAAGCAGCGTGTGGCGTGTTTCTGGTTCTGACAGAAACTTCTACACGCTCTAGCAGAGCTATAAAGAGAAAGGCCATGGCAATGGCAGGAGGGCTGAGGAGGGCTGTGAGTGATTAGCCACACTTGGAAGGTAACAGGGTTGTGAACTGTACATGCAGTGTTAACTGTCGAGGTGCTGAATCCTCCAAAGCACTGTGTTTGCAGCCAGAGGAGCTGGCTTTCTTTTCCTACCTGTGTTTTTTGGGCACAGTGTGCTCTCACAAGGCCTCTGGTGGTGTTGCCTCCTGGAGAATGAGGCCCCAGGTGTGTGGCTCAGCCCCAACTGCAACAATCTCCTCTGGAGATGGAGAGGGCTTTGGGGGGTGAGGAGTGTCTCCATTCCCATTCCAACCTTGCTCATTCAGCACAGTCCAAAGTAAAAGCATCAAATCTTGATATCACACAAGTAAATGAACATTAATGAGATTTTTAAAATGAAAAAAAAAGTAATAATTTATTAGGAGGCAAGACAGTCACTATCCCTAAGGCTCAGCATCCAGTGAGCTTCCAAGGCAACAAACTGCTCATGGATGGGGGGCTAACTTCTACCTGGTCACTCTGAGCTAGATTTCCCAAAGGTTTCCAGAAAATGGCCCTTTTCAATGTGGCACAGTGGGAGCCTGCTCTGAGAGAAAGCTCAGAAACTAAGCTTACAGCCTGATGCATAACCTGAATGGAATATTCCTAAGGACACCTGCTCAGTTGTAGGAACACAAATTGCAAAGATGAAGATGTTAAGAGCAACAACAGACCTGGAGAGATGGGACAGGTATGTCTGGAAGGACACCACAGCAATCACTGCTTTCCACAAATGCACCCCTAGAGCAGGGTTAGTCAGGAGTTCTCCAGATGGAGGGGGCAGGATCCAGACTGGTCATTCATGCACTGACATAGATTTACATCAGCTCTCCAGGTTATCAGAGCTCACAGCCAGCTGGGTCCAGAAGGCTCTGCAACTGATGAATTGTGAAACTGGAGATGAAATTTAAGTGAAATAAAACACTTCAAACCTCCAGGAAAACTGCTAATAAAAAATGAAGAGACAGGCTATTGGGACAATGAGTTTGAATCAGACTGAATAAAAATTTTTAGCTGCTGCAAGACATAAAGCCATTTCAAGAAATCAGCAAGAACTCATCATCATGTATCACACTTCCTCCTGCATGATGGTGTCTGTGACAGCTTGCTAAGTCTACCTGGTTTCCCAAGAAGCAAAGGTAAAGCAGAGATGACTAAAAGACAGGGGACTTGGTGAAAGTAAGGAAAGAAATCAAACAACAATCCCTAGGAGGAGCACTCAGGAAAGAGAGAGAGAAAAATGCCTGCTCAAAACAGACTAAAGTAATACTAGTGTGAAAGGTGACAAGAGACCCTCAGATAGTGCCTCAGAAAGGCAATGCTCTGCTTAGGAAGTTGAGAGTAATAAATTTTCCCAGTAGCAAGGTGTAAACTGGAGATAGGGTTTTTCACATTCTCGTGAAAATACTTGCGATTTCAAAAATGCTGTTCTTCCCATTTATGCCAGGAAAAAAGAAAAAGTCACGGTTGGAAAAAAGATCATGAGAAATAATCCAATTTGTTCTTTCCTTTCTGTTGCCTCAACACAAAAATGAGAACAGGTACACACGTGGGACTGAGATTTAGGTTCATGTCCTAGAATGAGGTGAACGCACTGACCCATTCACTAATCTGAGAATCCCCTGCTCCAGTGCCATGCTGCTGGCTTTCACCCAGTCGGGCTTCTCAGCTGTCCCACACACCAGGCACCACCCTTGGCAGCAGAAAGCCTGTCCACCCGGGCTTCCCTGCTGCCAGTGCAGGCTGCAGCAAGCCTTCCCCAGTGATGCCTCCTCAGACCCTGCTGGGGGCACAGAAATGTGGCCCTCCCCTAAAGCCCACTGTGCCCAGGCCATGCAGACCCCAGGCATGCCAGCTCCCCCACAGCAGTGCCATGCCAGCCCCACCAGGGCCAGCTGGGTGAGCCAAACTGAATTTAGGCTCCCTTCCCATCCCCATGTCCAAAGCGTGAGTCAGGGTGCTCACGCCATCCGCCTGCTGCCGACTGATCCCAGGGGAGGGGTGAAGCACGCCGTGCTCTGCCCTTGGGATGGGTGCATCTGCTTGCTACAGCTAAAGCTGAGCCAGAGCTCCATGGTGCTATGAAAGAGGGTAAATCGAAACAAAACCTCCCCCTGACACATTGCGTGTGGTCAGTCTGACAGCGCTGCACTCCGTGTACATGACACACAGCTTCCAGGGAAAAGCACAGGAAGAGGTTAGGGATGAGAATCCTTGTGGCCTGCAATAAAACAGGAGGCTCTGGTGTAACAAGCAATAAATATTTCAGCTACACAGCACATACTAGTCTATGAGATGTCTCTTCCCCCAGAGTCTGTAGCTGACGCAGCGTGCATTAGCGAAACAGGGTCAGGAAACTGAGTGCATTTTGCAAAGGATGGTAGGAATACTGCAAATGGGAGCTGAGTCTAGCCACATCTGTTTGCCATGAGCATTTTGGGATCCTTCTCCTACAAGCTGGGTTGAACATGGATGTAATTTTAGCTGGGAATGTGCTCTTCTTCCCCTGCCACAAGCTTCCTTACCAAGCTGCCTTTGAGGCATCTAGTCAAGTAGTAGTTAACCTAGAGATGTCAGGAAAGCATAGCAAGGACACTCAGGTGATGGGTGTTTTGGAGATACTCCACTGCCAGAGAACAGCAGTGCCCTCAGTCACACACAAGCTATTAGTGGCCTCCTACCACCAGAGGAAGGGCACCTTCTTAGAGCACTCCTTTGGAGCAGATGGTTCAGATGCTGTCTGCCACTCGGCCCTTGGCAGGTGTCCCTTCTGTCCAGGCCAGAGGGCTTTCAAAGGGGCAGCTGCTTTGAGCCAGGCTGATTGAATGGTGGCATTGATTTTGGTGTCCCTCACGGATCTGCCATCTGCAGTTGAAAGTCCCGTGAGTGCAATGGCTCTGCCTCTGCCAGGGGCAGCTCCCGACACTGCCATGGACAGTGCTGACCAGCAGCACTGCCTGGAGGGTCTGGCTGGACAAGGAGCCAAGGCAGTGTCTCTGCCAGCAAGTCCTGCACAATTTAGGCAGGACTTAAAGTTCACCTCCCCAGAGACACTCAGAAGGGAAAACAGACATAGCAATACCTCCAGCAGTGGAAAGGCGGGTGAGCGGAAGGTCTGGGAGGTGCAGGAGGAGGTCAGCCCAGCCCACACCACTCTGCACAGCACATGGATGGGACTGTGGTCTGTTTATCTGTAAACAGGGGCACTGTTCAGCACAAACATGCAATCAGCCTGAGCTTGGGAAGCTTCACATCCTTCTTGGTAACAGTGTGATAGAAAAGAAGACCTTGGCCCTTTGCCCTGAGTACATTGCTGAAATGGCTGGGTAAGGAGCAAGGAAGAGCTGGAACAGAAAAGCTGAGTTTTGATTTTCAACTCTGGTTACCTCAACAATATAATTTGTGCAGTCCCAGCAAGGGAGACCCTTAGAGCTGGGTGTCTGGGGGGGATGCAGTCCTAGTACAGCTCTGAAGAACTGCTTAGCACCCTGCTTGCTTTCTGGGAAAAGCTGTCTGTAATGCCTCAGGTTGCACACTTGAAGGTGTTTCCTGTTGAACATAGGTACTTACAAGGCATCTATTACTCTTGTGTACAAGAGCCCTCACAAGTCCCTCTCCTCTTTAGAAGTCAGGCAGAAGCGTCATCCGCATCTGACAAGTGGGGACATGAGGCACAGCAGGATCAAGTGATCTTGCAAGAGCCAAAGGCTAAACCTCCACAGGCATAGCTGCTTAGCACAGATCAGAGCCATCTGTGTGAGTCCCAGGATGTATCTGCCCCAGCAAAAGAGCAGCAGCCATTTGAGTTCTCATACTAGGGAGACCATTCTATTAAGTTAGGTGATAGTTACTGATGTAGCCCCTGCTCCTTTCACCAAATGTGAGCATATCTGCATTAAAGAACTGTCTGCTTCACAGGCAACTGGCAGGAGCAGAACAGTGCTGAGTCCCCTACTGCTGATGGAGAAGGGATATTTCAGTTTCTAGCTGGTGAGAAACTTTCCATTTCCCATCATGGACACAGACAAAACCACTGAACATCCAGCTATAAGAATACAGTGAAACCTAGGCATGAGTGTAATTAAAAAAACCCTGATATGATAAAGCTGGCAATCCTGTCCCATGGGCTCAGTAAATGTTTTCCCTGCAGCAATTTCCTTTAGTTAGCAAGCTTTAAGTTATAACTTGCATTCATTAGATTTGCCAAATGTTGATAATTGGCTCTCTTAGCACTCATGCACAGACAAGACCGTGGTGTTAAAGCTTCAGCTGAGGCATCAGCCACACAGCAAACAGCAAGGGACATAACACTGACTCCTTGAGCTTGTGAAAGGCTGAGAAGGCTTCACAGTCCCAGATTTGTGTTGATACAGCCATCCTCTTCCAACTCCCCACCTGCTACCTAGGGACCATTCTGTGAGACAGACTGATCAAGGTGCATCCAAACCCAGGTTCTTGGTGTCAAAAGAAAGAATCGTGCTGGTCACTTATTTTACAGGAAAATCCCCATTAAATCTCCATTTCCCCTCCTCCTTAGGAACATCCATGAGTGACTGGCTCACATTTGCCACAGTATTTCTAAGAGGGGCCTGTGAGCTCCTGCAGTTCCTCCCCAGCAGGAAGCCAGAGCTGTGGTGTCTCTGCCAGGCCTTGAGGACAGAGCATGGGAAGGGGGGTTTGGGAGAAAGCAGCCATGTTTTTCTGCTGCACATGGGTTGGTTGATTCCCCACTCTTATTTCACTGCAGAAGTCTTTAGAAGAAGAAACGTGCATGAAATTTGCCTCCTTACATTTACCTTGGGGAATCTTTCCAGACATTGTCCCCAACAGCATCTTATTTCTGAGACATTAAAAAGCCACCCTATTCAAATGCAAATCAAGTCCTTCCTGACAATAACTGTTGAGTAATTTTGACGTCAATACAAGCACTCGAGCCGGACGTTCCAAGAATAGACCTGGTGTTTGGGAACGGAGCAAAAAGGAAGCGACCACAGATAATACACAGGAGCAACTCTTTAAAGGAGAGACTGTGAGGGGAAGATAGCACAGCTGGGGGTATCAGGTACCAATGCATCAGAGGTTTAGAGCAAGGGACACACATGCATGGAAAGCTAGACTGGAGAAGGCTGAGGCTTCCTCAGACCTAGGGTGAGAATGTTGGGGCTTTCAGCTTAGGTGAGTCCACTTGCCCACAGTCAACCCCAAGCTCTTTCCCTTAGGCTGCATTTTGACAAAGATTTATACATTTGGATCTTGCTTAGGTGCCTCTGTGCTGTGTTATACAATGTGCCCTCTGGAAGTTTTCTTCTGCCAAGTGCGTGCTTTTTGGCTCCTAAGGCTGGTTGCAGACAGGACACAAAACTTGCTGCCTTCAGAGGGAACATCTTTCAACCAGAACTTGATACCAAAAAGTACATTCAGCCACAGCACTAGCCCACCCCAAGCAAGAGATGCACACAGCAGATATGGTTGATGGGTTGATAGAGCAAACCGCTGGCCCCCCTAGGCTCTCCAAAGCAAATAGCACGCTCTAGAGCTGAAGTAGACCCCTTAGGAAACATGATCCAGCAGAGATGCCATTGATGTGCCTGCGTGATCAGAGGAATACATGCAGGGCTTCCCAAGTGCTGTGGCATTTGAGCACTATTTGAAATACAATGGCCTTTCTGCCTGTTTTGGAAATTTCTGACATTCTAAGTACAATTGTATTTGTAATGGTTACATCTGGCCTTTCTGATCTGCTTGCTCATCAGCCAGTAGAGAGCCCTCAGGTACAAATCTCCTCTTAGCTCTGCCCTGTTCCACTACTTCATCTTGTGCTAATTAATCACTGAGGGCTCAGAACTTTATAGCATTAACCCATTCACATCTGAAAAACCCCTCTTTCCCATTCACGAGTCGCACATTTATCTACTAAGGACTGAGTAATCAGTGAAGCTTGAAACCATCACATTACAGTAGGCAATTATTTTATCACCATTCTTTTGCAAAGCTGACATCCAAATTCACAAGGCAAAGTAGTGACAGAAATGGGGAATAGACATAATTGTACAAACCTTGAGTCCTCCTGTAGCCACTAGCAAAAATTCTTTATGAAAATGCTTTCTCATTATTTCACCCAAACTCAAGCACAGCCTTAGCAGTCAGGAGCTCACCTTTAGTCATGGGTAAGACCAGATTTACATCTTGACAGCCCTTCTGCCCATTTCTAGGACACTACAGTTTTTCTCTTTCTACTAGAAAGTGGCATGCAATAGATATCACCTGCTGTTCTTTGTGGCCTGCTTCTCTTCTGTATCTTGGAGGAGAACATCACATATCCACATCATGAGAGAGCTGCACTGCATACGCTCCCAAACATGGTCCCCTCCTCCCATACATTTTCTGTCAGCTGTGGATTTCTCAGAGGGGACAGTGAAGACACAGCTGCTGGGGCATGCTGTTCTGTCGCTGGCTTGTGTGATGTGCTACAGACCATGGCACAGGGTGACCACACAGCTGCACAACCTCCCAGCCAGACTTGGCCCTGGCTTCTCACCTGAACACTGCTGTTCCCATCTTGGCTGTGCACAGGGAAGACAAAAACACATTGTGGGTTTCCTATTTCATCCCTCCTTTTATCTTCATATAGGTTTGGAAGCATTTCAGTACATTTAAAGGGAGGGGAACAACGTTCTCCAGTAAAAGTAGCTTTATCAGGAGGGAAAAAAGAGAGATGGCAGTGGACAAAGTAAACAATTGCTGAAGCACAGTTGACATATGGACCTCAAAAGAAGTGCTGACCTCACCCTTTCTAATGAATATGATCTCTATTGCTCATACAGAGAAGGCTCCTGTCAGGAACTGGAGCACCAGCTAACCCTGCCAGGGATCCTCCTGCTGGCTGCAGGGCCCTGGCAGCTGCCCTGCCTTTGGGCAGGGGAGGGCATGGGCTGTGCCAGGCTGGGGGGCTGGCTCTGGGTGCCCAAGGCATTCCCTCATGCACCTGGGGCACGTCCAGGGAAGGCCCTACCCTGCACCGGGCTCCAGACCTTCTTCAGCTGAGCCAAGAAGAGGGAAGACAGCCCCTGAAACCCTTGGCTGATTTTATCTGGATGCTGCCAGTACAAAAACTATCCCCAGTCTCCCCCAGCCCAGGCTTACCATCTAACAAAGTTCACCTCATGGTTAAGGTGGAGAGACACCCGAGATGTTCACCCCAGACACCCTGTTCCCTTCTCTGGGACGCCTCCAGAAACCTCTCCTAATCTTCATCCTCGGGTGATGCCAGGCAGACCGGCATCCAGCTGCCACAGTTCCACACCTCTAGGGTCCCTGCAGGGCTAGCACCAGACCCTCAGAGGGGCAACTGTGATGAGGATGGGGATAAAAGACAAAAGGTGCTCTTCCTATCCAGGCACGGTCCTGCTGCTTTAATACAGAACTTACTCCATGAGACCCTGATAGGAAAGAGGACGCTGGGCAGGTGGCCAGGTGGTTTTGTGCCCCCTTGGGAAAGGGGAGGGGGAGGAAGGGTCTGCTGACCAATAGCGCAGACTCCAGGACAGGTGGGAGGGTGGTGTCAGGTAAAGGGGCACAGGGGTTCATAGAAAAGTTACATCTTTTTCGTGTGGATCTATACACTACAAAAAACACGCACACAGTGCGATTTAACAGTACAACACAACAGCCAGCCAGCCGCTGGCCGCGCTCCTGGGCTCGCTGCCGTGGCCGCTGTGCCGGGGGCTGGGCAGGCAGGGCAGCGGGCAGCGCAGGAAGCACCTGCTCCTCAAGTGACGGCTCTCTTATCTGACCCCAGTCACATCAGGTGGCTTCCTTGTTTGCCTTGGCAGCTGGCCCCCGCGGCCCCCTCCGGCTGCCGCTGGCGAGCTGCTCCTCCGCGGTTTTTTTTTTCCCTTCTCCCG
>VXBS01003427.1:46039-58765 GCA_013400255.1 Sitta europaea | reverse complement strand
TTGCAACATATTTTCCTTTTTTTTTTTTTTTTTTTAACCTAATCCTTAGTCTTAGACTATTCTGAAAATAATTAAATTATTTCTCCAAGGGCAAAGTTTACAATGAAAAAACCCACAGAAGAAACTGAAAAGAAACTTTTCATAGTTAATGTACTATGCAAAGAAGACCAATAAGATAATAATAGGGCTGAATATTCATTATGTTAATTAAATGTTAATAAACCATGAGATAGTGTGCAGCTCAGTCTGGCTCTCATCTCCATCTTTCTTCCTTTCTTGTTTGCGTGCTTCTCTCCTTTCTTCTTTTTTGCTTCTCCTCCTGTCCTAGGAGCAGAGGTTGGGGAAGCTATCTTGATCAAGATGACAAACATTCAGATTGAAAGCATTATTTATTTAAGAGTCCTGCAAACAGTAAACACTGTCAAACAGATGTGCAACATCTGTGTAGTTCAGGCAGTTGGTGAGTATTTCTACTCCAACCTTGAGGAAGCCTCAGGTCCAGAAACAGACAATAGCCAATAATTGGAGAAGCCACAAGCAGATGTGTTCAGCTATGCCATGTTCAAGCCATGAATAATTAAAAGTGAAGACTACCTCACACAACTATCACCTTAAAATGGAATAATACTTATGTTTGGGCATCAGTCAGCCTTACAGTTATGTGGACAGTATTTTCATTTCACTGTATTAATTATGTAAGAAAACAAAAAAACCAACAAACCCCAAGGCAACATGCTCACGATCAGTAAGAGCAAAGGCTTGGGTATAATATCTGTAACCAGAGATGCACCAACATCGTGTGTCTCTAGTTTCAGATAATCACCTGGTGTCAACTCCTTTGTGCTGGGGGTGTGCTGCAGATCAAGGGTAAGAGACTAAAGCAGCGTGCAGTGCTGAAACACAACCCGGCAGCTGAGCCTCTTCCTCTCTCTCTCTCTCCAGCAGGGTCCTGCCTTAGATGCAGGCCTTTGCCAAACTGACCCCAAATGAATACTTCCCATTATTCTCAGCCCAGAACACATAGCAAAGCTGATCCATGTGGACTTGCCTTAATTTGTCACTGGCATTAACCTTCTCAGCCCTATTTGCTTTTCTCTCGCACTCTATAAAATCCACTTCACTGCCCATACTCCTTCCCATTAGTTTCTGTCTTGGATCCACTGTCTTTTTCATGTGGTTCATGCTGTGTCCTCACCACCATGAAGGTAAAAACAAAAAGTGAAAAAAGGAAAAAAAGAAAAAATAAGACCTCCCAGGAAGATGTTTTCAAAGTACAAACATCTTTTTTTTCATGCAGCTCCACTGCTCATAGTTATTTTGGGAAGAAATCAGCCCTATCAGTTCTACACATCTTCCAAATGTGGAATCCAGGTGGATGGATGCCAGACAGAGCATTCTTAGGCATGCACAAAAGCTGCTGCCCAGGATGCCCCCTCCAAGCCCCTGCTCAGGGAGACAGAAATGCTGCTGCCTTCCTTGATGCAGCTTCCAACTGGAATGAATATTTTAAATGTCCAGGTGTCAGCTTGGAAGGCAATGCCAGTCTAGCTTACTGCCCATGTGCATTGCCTTCACTTTTACCTGTCTCTGATGGGCTGCCTGTCGAGGGCAGAGATGGGACTGCAGTGTTCCCTGTGTGATGATGTTAGCTGGTGGCTCTGCAGTGGAACTGCTTAGCCAGGTTGCTTGCCTAAACACAGCAGATACCTGGATACCAGGGGCTGAAGGAGGGTGCTGGTGTGAAGCTGAATGCAAGCCTGTCACTGCTGCTGGGGAGGGCTTTGGGTTTTTTCTTAGGCCAGGTTTCTGTTTTTGTTTTGTCAGAGCTGGGGTGTTGTGGGCACACTTAGGGACATCACCAGAAACTGAATTTCTGAATCCATTTGTGTTGAAATAACAAAGGCCATTCCCTCTTAGCATGCCACACTCCACCGCCTCAACTGCACTTGGTGAGGCTGTGGGGCTCTGCTTCCTCCAACCCATCCCTGGAGTCCCAACTCTCCCCAGAAACAGTAGGGGAGCAGCAGATATCAAGTTTCTTTGCTCACCAGGGCTGGACACTCCTGCCTTCCTCAATCCTTTGCAGAGCACAGGAGAAGAGCAGAAGTTCATCCTGTCCTGATGCTCTTACACCAATCAGGTGCTCCCCCAGGGAATATTTCCACAGATAGAGGAAGGGGATGCAGCCATAGCAGTTCCCTACCCCAGATAATGCCACATCCCCAGGGACAGAGACAGCTGTGCTCAGGCCAGGTCCACCTTGCCTGTGGTAGAGGAGTGCAATTGCTGGCTGGAAGGGAGGAAGCAGGGCTCTGCACACACTGACTGAGTCACAGTGCACAGCTGCGACAGGAGGACTCTGTCTTATGAGCAGGAAAGCTCATAAAAAGCTCTGCTTTTTAAGGTTCCACCCCTTCATGAAAGCCAAAAGCAAGCACAGCTTTGGAGGAGGTAGATCATGGTATCCCATCTGCATTGAGTACAGCAGAGTACTTCCCTGCAGTATTTCTCCATCAAAAATGCACATAGTGCTCCTCAGCCATGCAGCTCCTGCCCTGTACATAACACACCCAACACTAAGTGAATTAGGAAAGCTCACAGGCTCCCCAAGTCCATGTGGCATCAAGCATGATGTGACAGTCAAGATGCAAGTTCCTTGGCCATTATCCAGGCTGTCATATTCCCTCTTGAGACATGTGGTCCTGATTCTCCATTTCTCATCCCATCATTCTACTCCAGAGGCTTATTTGTTTTGTCCCTCACTAGAATATACTGCTGCACATTTAATGGGAGAGGGCAAAACAGCTGACTCAACAGCTGCTGGATTTGGGGAAGGGGAAGGGAGGGATATGCTTTCAGTTTTGACTTTTAACCACAAAATACACATTGGATTCTTCCTGCCAAAAGTGACAAGAAACAGAGCCATGGATCTTTGCTGGAAACAGAGGGAGAAAGTAACACTTATGTGTGGTAGAGCTTCACCAAGTCAGTGCAATTTGAGAGTGGGCCAGGCAGGCCTCCCAAGGCTCACTCCTGTGGGGAATGTGAAGGTTTTCAGACTCAGTCAGGGCTTTCTACTACAGCCCCAGCAGCAGCACAGGGGAGCCCGTGGGACAGCTAGTGAGGGACCATGCCAAGGCTACACACACCAAGGAGGGAGAAGGAGCTTGCTGTGCATCTGTTTGTCCAGTGAGGAGGAAAGGGAGCCTGCTCAGGTTTCAGAGGGGCTCAGTGATTGCCAGCAATAGGAGGGGTTATTCTGGGATGGGAGGGGGCTGAGAGACCAGAGTTTTGTCATAGCTCAGGAGTGTGAAATGTGGATCCCTGTGCTCTCTGTCCCCCTCACGCAGAGTGCAGCAATCAGGTGCAGCCAAGCCACACGTAGCCCCATCCCACAGAGGAACATTTCCCATTGTCCCACTATTTTTTTTTCCGCCATTACAAATTTTATTACCTCAAAGGTATGGAATTAGGAAATGAAAGATGTGGAAAAATTCCTCAGACCAAAGCACTCATTTCCACCATTTCCACCTTGCCCTGGATTTCCTTCTCGATTAGTTCCAGCGGTGTCCTTGGTTCAAGCCTTGGAGTCATTAAAGTCTTTTTTGAAGCTCTGGTGCCTCACACCAGTTCTCATTGCTCAGCAGAATGATGCATCAGGAATAACAAAGTCCACTTTGATCAACTACTTCCATCCTTTACAGCTGCTTCTGTGGGGGTGATTAATCCCAGCCCTTCCTCCGCTAATAATAAGTGCAGAGCATCAGCTACATCCTTTGTTGTTGTTATTTTCTCTTTTCATTTCCCTTTTTGGGGAGAGCTGAGGAAGGGACTTGATGACTTTGGTCTAGTCCTTCCAGAGGGGTGGCCATAGCCACAGCAGTGGTGGAGAGCATGGATACCTGGTGGGCTCGGGTGGACTGACCTCTCCCCCAGTCGAGGCCATGAACTCAGCTCCCTGTGCACCTGTCCTGAAAGCTCTGCAGCTCCACTCGTGCCTCAGGTCCTACCTACGTGCAGGACATTAGTGTTTCCTATTGGCAGGGAGCCTTTGGGAGGTGCAGGGCCATGCAATAGGAAACACAAGGCACAGGGACTTTGCTGGGAATTAGGCCATTTTTTAGTAAATCCTGCAGTCTCTTGGGCTGCTGATCTGGCACTTCGCTCCTCCATGAACTTCTCCTTACAAATAAAAATTACTCCTGGCCTTTGGTTTCTGTTTTAAGTCAACACTGAACCGGAATTGCTCTTGATTTGAACAATTTAATTGAGAGAAAGAGGAAGCACACTGTTTATTTAAGGACAAATGCCAGCTAAAGAAGAGGAGGTTGAATTATCAGTGACCACCAACTTTTACAGATAAGATTCCAGCATCTAGACCCACAGTGCACCACGTTTTGAGGACTGCAGAGAAAAAAGCCTTGGATTCCTAGAAGAAGAGCATTTCAGGGCAGAAGCAGAGCTGCAAATGCCTGGTTACACCTCCTGGTAATGGCTGACACAGTCTGGGCTATGCAGTATGCACACTTCCTATGAGGAAAGGGCATCTTTTAAACCTAATCTGTCTCTTTACTGAAACAGCTGGGACCTGAAGTATATCCTGGTAGGCATATGCATAACCTCCAGTTATCTCTTCCCAGTCCCACTGTGCCATACTGGGATACCAAGCTCCTTCCAGATTTGACCTGGTTTGATGAGGGAAGGATTGGGCATGGTTAGCAATAGGAAAGTGAAAGAGGAGAGAGATGGTTGGTACCACTAGTTTCTGCCCCAGGCAAGGGTGAAACAGGGAGAGGAAAGTCCAAGTTCTGAAGGGAACAGATTCGTATTTCCTGTCAGATCTGGTCTGGGGAAAGAGCAGCTTGTTTGGGGCAGACTGTGGCATCAGGCTGCTTTTTCACAAGCTTCTGGGCCTTCCTATGGCTTGGAAGTGCACTGACAAGCTAGACAGGATTTAATCAGGAGACCCAAACTGAAGAAAATAATTTGCTTTTCAGTCTGAGTGCAGCAGATACGCTTTGATTTCTAATGACATTAGGTCTCTGGAAAATTGGTTCAAATTCTGAGAAATCAGGAGAACTATGTAAGAAATGTGTCGTGCTTCCCACCAAAGTTTTTGGTCATAAACTGGTCCAGACATAAACAGATAAAAACAAAATAGTCTGACAAAACAGGCTGAAATTTCCAACTGCTTTGGAAGATAAAACTGGACATCCTTGGCAAGGTTCATGGCCTGGAAACCACATGTTCCTCTTGTAGGACTGGAGGTGACTTGGAAGAGTGAGTAAGGAAGAGGACACCAGCAGCCCTGAGAAATGGCCTGAGAAAGATACCACCACCACAGCACATGTTAGAGCTGTTTCACATTCCATCCACATCTGGATTTCACTTGCTGTTTCACTGGAAAGGCATGTTCCAGCAGTGAAATGACCAACCTTTCTCAGGGATCCTATTCAGAAAAGATATTGAGGGTGCACTTCTGACACTGCCAGGCAGTAAAGCTGTGTATACATAATTCCTGTGATGTAGAGAAGTGTTTACCAACAAATATTCTGGTCCATGCCTCCACATTCCTACATATCATACTGATCAGGTTTGTTAGGCTGACAGATGGGGACAGAGTGACAAAGTATAGTCCAGATTGACCCTGGTCATCTTTGAAGCCAAAAGGAAAATATATATTTAAAACTGCTCAACAGATTTGGTCTAGTTTAAAGAAAATGAGTGATTTTAAATCTGGGTCCAAGCTGAGCTTCTTCATGGTAGAGGATATTTGGATTGAGTTCCTGCTGCACTGCTGGCAGCACCCAGGAAAGTTAGTTTACAGCAGTACCAGATGGGTGCACATATCCTGACACTAATCCATGCCCAGTGGTCACCTGTTTAAAGCTATATTGTCTTCTGAGTTTTTCACCTGAACAAACTGTCCCTGGGACTGGTAATTCACTCTTTTATACCTGTCCTATGCAGTGGGAGGGTGGGTGAGGGCAGGCACATTGCAAAATTGATGCAGGATTCCTTGTAAGGCCTGTTTGCAATACACAGTGATGGTTCAACTCAAGTTCCTCTGCTTGCATGCAATGTCATCCAAGGTTAGGAGATTTGACAGCTAATGTCCCCAAGGGGTGGCATTTGCATCAGCTCCTGTTGTCTGCTGGGCTACAGATGTGCTGAGGAGGGTGTGATTGCAACTATCCTCCCTTTTCATGCACCTCAAAGCTTGGAAAAAGTGATGAAGTCAGTCAGTCCCTTCTAATTTTTTATTACCAAATGCATCTCAAGTCAATTCACTAAACTTGGTGCAATAATTCCCCCTCTGAAATCAGTATTGAGAATAGAATCAGGCTGATGTGCGTTCTTCTATCATGTGCTAACTTGTTCTGCTATCCTGTGAATGAACTTCTTGTTTTCTTCTCCTTGATGAGACAGTTCCAGCTAAACCAGGACTGGACACTGAAGTAAATCTGGTAGGAGAATACACTTCCCGTTTATAAAAATATCCTTCCTGTGTGGAAGAGCCCTCTTCCTGCAAACACTCATCTGTGTACAGCACCCCAGACCTGTTTCTGTGTGGACACAGGCAGAGCCACTGGGGGCAGGGAGTGCAGCTATTACAGATATTATCAGCCTGAAGCACCAAAAAAAAAGAACACACTGGTTGTACCACATCTGGAAATCAAACACAACCCCAAGCAACCCCAGTATGTGCTCAAGATGCCATCCTTCTGGAATGAAGGGCTTTATCTCTGGCTTTCAGTTAAACCTATCTGTGGTGACTTCTGGAACCACTGTCTCGCTGCCCTGAACTTCTTTACCCAACTTACACACAGTGTACCTGCCTCTGGTGATCTGGTGGTGGCTCATGGCTCACATGTTGCAACAGCTGAGGATTCGAGCTGTGTGCATGAACTGATAAATTAAAAATAAAATCAAATCTCAGAAGGTGGTGAGCTGTATGTTTCTATTGCTGTCCCTCACTAGGAGTCTTCCTGTAACTTCTGAAAGGACCTCACTGAGATCTTCGTCAGGCTGGATGTATTAATCCACTCTCCCCTCAGGTGGCCTCTCCTCTCATGCATGTCAAGAGATTAATGGTGAAAGGACTGCATTCCTCCATCTGCCACGACTCCCAACAGCAGCCAAACTTCAGGGGTACAGACTTCTTCAATTACAAGTTTATGAAAGTCCCCAGCCACCATTTCACCCTTTCCCCCTGGTTTCATCATCTCCCTCTACCCCTTTAAAGATCTCCTCTGCTTTTTATCTTTCCAAGTCCTTGGGTGCCTGTGCAACAGGGTGTCTCAAACAGCTTCTCACAGGCTCGCCTCTGCTGTTTCCCTTTCCCTCTTGGGTGGGTCCTCCTTGCACTGTTCTATGTTGGAAGTCAATGTTTGCTGTCTCCGCCTAGCCAACGTGTTCTGCCACCTCATCCCAGGTCTGAGCAGCACTCAGATGGTTAATCTGTTCTCTTTTCCCTCATCACAACAACGTTCATTTCTGCAATTTCTTGCTGCCATTCAGGGCGCTGGTGACCTCGCTGCGCCAGCGTTTATCACTTTATGGCCACACAATGTTGAGAAGTGCCGGCTGGAAGGCAAGGTACTGGGCCGAGGAGCGTTCACCTGGCCGGGGCAATGCCTGCTCTTTGGGTCTTTTCCTGCCTGTGTCACCTCACCGGCGGCCCCAGGCTCCCCAGACACTGCTGCCCTGGGCACGCAGCTGTCACCCAGCAGCCGGGGGCTCCTGCTCGGCGGTGGCACGGCCATGTGCAGCACGCAGCCCCCTGGCCGCACCTGCCTGCGGGGCAGGTGTGCAGCAGCACACGCTGCCTCTGCTGCCCGGCTCCTGCCGGGACCCCCAGTGCTCTTCCGCCCTGCTTGCCCAGATTTCCTTCTCGGGGAAAACAGGATACGAGCGGGGCGGGAGGGGAGCGGAGCGTGCCTCCGGCTCATCCTGACACGGAGGTGACAAACACAAACATGCCCATCTGCAGGGGAGCGCCCCCGGGGCTGCACGGACCCGGCCCTCTGCAGAGCCAGCCAGGGGCGCAGGAGACCGCTCCTCAATTTGGCACCTGCGTTGTGGCATGGGGCCAGCAGTACCAACATCCCCTTTCACCTTCTCTTCCCGCTCCCCAGTTTTGAATAATTGTCTCCCCAGTCCAAGTAGCTGATGACTTGAAGGGTGCTCGGTCTGAGTTTGCCAAGCAACATTACTGTGATCACTGGGCTCGGCTGCAGAGCCGGGATGCAGCTGAAGTCCAACTCGTCACCATGCCACGCCTAAAGAAATTAAACGAGTTGGCTGGAGGGAATCAGGGACTGACCTGTTCTCATGTTAGATGCCATCTGTTCAAAGTTCATGTCATGCCTGCGTCTGTTGACAATGTCCAGTGGGGAAAAAAGAGAACCCAAGCTTCACTTTGTTATTTGTGGTAAGACCAGAGGAGTAAAAAAGCAGTTTGCCTGTTTTTGACTATTGAAATCAGTAGATCTGACTCTGCATGCACACAAGGATCAGACTGGGCAAGTCCTATTTATGCAAAAAGCACTTTGCAGAGGACAACTGCACTTTAACACCGTTCCTGTAAAAACGGAAGGAAAAAATGGCCTAAGCATTTGAAGGAAAAACACATTTCCTGTAAGGAGGTTCAGCCAGTGGAGATTGTACCTCTGCTGCCTGTATACCACTGTATTTTAGCCTCAGGTATGATTGCCCATGTGAAGTGGCAGGAACTGTGGTGTCCTCTAAAAGGTGGCACATTTCCTGGTGACCTTTGTGCTCATCACCATGAAATCAGCTGATCTTATGCTGAGGTTTCAAAGACGCACTCCCATCCCAACCTTTGCTCTGGATTTGTGACCTTTATTCTGCTTGTGACACCTGAACCTTTCTAATCCTGCCTAGACTCCTGCTCAGTCCTTCCTGGACACGTGACAAACTGCAGCTTGGCAAAGGAAAGGCACCAAGTTTACCTGCTGCTGTTCAAAATGTCCAGGGTAACTCCTGCCCCCAAATCCATCTTCTCTTCTGTTCATCATTGGAGAACAGCCAGTGAATCCCTCTCACTTGCAGAGACCTGGGCTGTAATTTGCTCCTGGGAAGAGCATGAGGGGCTAAGCTGGCCCTGGGCACAGGAAACTGCAAAACTGTCCACAGCTGGGGCCTGGGCACTGGGAAAGAAACAAGAAATTTGCTTTAGAAAAGACAGTTTAAAGCTTACCTCAAACTGTTAATTGGGATCCCACATTGCTGAAACACAGTCCTGCTAGGAGAACAACCCAATATATGTCACTTTTAACTCCAAGGAGAATTCTGTGAGAAACAGAAAAAAAGTGCTTTTTTTCTTGGACTACCCTGAGAAGTATAGGCAGCTATTTGGCAGAATGGAGATAGAAAATATTGTAGGGTAGGCAGCCAGCCTCTCCTGCCACAGACACAAAATATAATATAAACACCTTGATCCTATAAGCAAAGACTTGGTTCTTCTTGACTTATGCTAGTTATGAGCAATTAGGATAGATATTGCACAGAGTCTGGGTTTTAATTGATAAAGAATGCTGGAGGGCCACCTCCTGCCTTTAACATATACAAGGAGTTACATCAAAATTCCTGGCAACATTGCCACACTGAGACCATCCCCCAGCTACTTTTGGGAAGTGGGACAATCTGAAAAAACACGGAGAGAAACATCTGGGAAATAAACTGTCCTGTCCAAAGTTTACATTTCAGCTCAGCCCAAACCATTCAGATAAAATGAGAGCTGCCTCATGTTGTTAACCTCAGAGGCACGAGGAATCAGACATTTGTGTCAGATCCAAATAAAATAAAAATCAATCTCAAAATGCAGCCTAAAATGCAAATTAAACCAGAATGGCAGAATGGAAACCAGTTGTTTAAAAGAATAATCATATATAGAAAAAAAAAAGGCAGAAAAACTGTGTTATTTTCTTGAGGAACTGTAAGAGGTTCCCCATCATTCCCCGTGTCTAAAAAATTGAGGTTTTTACTCCTGCAAAGTGAGGTAGAGAAGGGCACTGTGTTGGCTTAGCTCACGCTGCCCTCAGCTCAGCTTTCCCATCTCTTCCTGTTGCTGGGCCTTGATGACTGATGCCTTCTCCAAGAGGCTGAATGAGCAAGACAGCAATCCCAAAATGTGAACCCCAAGTCCCAGAGCGCAAGAATGAAGGTGAGAGTCAGAGTAGCTTTCCCTGACTGAAAGCCTGGCAGGCTCCTGTCAGGGTGATGCAGTCTGGGCTGGGGCTGTCGTGGCTTGCACGAGGCTCTCTGCAGGTACAGCTGCCACAAGCCCTGAGGCCAACAGCTCTGCCTGGCTCACTTGGAGGAGTGTGGTGTCCACAGCAAGCAGCTGCAAACGTGGAGTTTGGCATGGGCTGAAAAAGCTGGCTCAAAAGCTGGAAAAGCCCATGGGAGCTAGCTTAGCTCATGCTGAGCTCCACGTTGCTCCAGCTTGCTTGCTACCAACAGCCAAGCCAGCCCAGCACTGTGGCTGGCAGGTCTGCACAGTGTGCTGCTGCTGGGGTTGCTCCAGGGTGCAACTGCTCTGAGATGCTCGTCCCTTTAGTACCTGGGGGCTTCATCCCACAGCCCTCCCTCTCCCAGATCTTTATTGCCCCCACTGCTGACTTTCTGAGTGCTATTCTAGAGCCAGGGTTATCTGAGGACATATTCTGAAGGATCAATACTTTTAAAAGTGCACAACTACACATGTGAAAATCCAGGACTAGTTCTCTGCTGCTAACTCCACCCAGATGAAGCTCGTTGGTGTCATTCCTGACTGATGTTAGAATAAGTAAAAGCAGACTTGAGCCTTTAGTTTCTGCATGCTTAGAAGAATTTCTGTTTTTCTTCGTGGAAGAAATGTTTGAATTAATTGTTACACTTGCATAACATTATGCTGAAGTGCATTTTTTCCACTGTGTAATTTCTAGATGAAAAAGCGAAGTTAAAGTGAAGTTATACAATAAAGGACCAAGGAGAAAATGTATGAAAGATCTGCAGAAAATACCCTTGTAACATATTAGAAACGTCAAATTTTTGAAGTTAAAAAAACAACAAAAGAACTCCAGATGCAAAATAATAAATATTAGGAAAAGTATATAATGGTGGCCCAAAAGAAAGTCTGAACAGGGAAGAGTGTGAAAGAACAAATAAAAACTTACTCTAGGACTTTTCCTGAAAAACGAGTATCAGTTAAGTATGAATTGCAAACACTCCAGTGCCATTATCTCAGTACAACTATTCCTGGAGCAGGTGGAGAGCTGCGGGCTGAGCAGGGTGTTGGTAAACACGGTTTCCTGAGTGAATCCCTGCAGTGCCCGTGCAGCAGGTGCGGTGCCTCTGCCCGCACGGGGCGAAGCGCGGAGCTGGAGGAGCAGGGGGCGGTGAGGCGCCTTGCAGCTGTGCTTCATGCCTGGGCTGGCACTCCCTGCTCCTCCTTTTTCCCCCAGGAGCCAGAAGATGCTGCTGCACTTCCTCACAGCCAGGGCTGGGTATAAGGGACAGGAGAGAGGAAACACAGCCCTTCTGAGGCCCTGCACCTACTCTGGCTTACATCAACTGTTCGGATTTACCTACAGTCCCTCAGGCAGGCTTACAGAAAGGACCTGTCCTCTTTGGCTGCACACTTGGGACACATCCTGCCCACTGCTTTCCCAGCTGGGCCCATCCCATCCCGGCCAGTGACTCAACTGTGAGAGGGATGGAAGTGTCGCATACCCCATCATCCTGAGTCACCAGCTATTATTGGCGCACGCAGGTGGACAATGCTGGTGAGAGGAATTTCTCCAGGGTTTCCAGACAAAGCAGGATCACCATCTCCACATCCCCACTATAAAAATAGACACTTCTCTTTGGGAATCGCTACTTCAGATTGATTTCTAGAAGCTTGTGGCCTACTGAAAGAGATGGGGTTAATTAGTCTCGATGTAAAAGAAGCTCAGGGATCATGTCCTGGCAGTAAACTTTGGGGAAAGTTATGTTTGGAAGTTCTGTCTGGGTTCAGGTTCGCTTGCCCTAAGGCAGCCCCCACTAACCGTGTACATCTGGATTCTGAATGGGACAAGTGCCGTCTACAGAGCAGATCTGCAATATCATGCTGTACGTGGCTTCAGCGAAGTTGCCTTTGCCAAACTGAAAACTTCCTGATTTATCAGCTTTGATCTCTTTGGCAGACGAGCATTTCAGCGCTTAGCGTTTTGCAAGAAAGCCCTGACTACACTGGTTTCTGACGACGTTCCCTGCATTTTCATTTTGTGAGGATACTTTTCTGTGCCCCGAGAGTTCAGGAGGGAACAAAGGGGCCATTTCCCTGCAGCTGGTGGGGACTTCCAGGCAAGCCGAGCCTGTGCCGGGAGCACAGGGGCCGCAGAGCGCAGCCCGGGCTCCGCCAGCCGCTGCCTACGTGAGCTCCCGGCTCCCTGCGGAGGTGCCAGGGAATCCCGGGCTCCGTTTCCTAGGGCAAGGTTTAACTCTGCAGCAGGGTTTGGCTGCGGGCTGCTCACGGGTCCCAGCCGTTTCCTGAGGAAGCAGAGGCTGATGGCACCGCTCCGCCGCTCGGGCTCGTCCTTCCGCAGGCCGGGACACCTGGAGAGACCCCCGGGGCCAGCCCAGCCCCTGGAGAGACCCGCGGGGCCAGCCCAGCCCCTATAGAGACCCCCGGGGCCAGCCCAGCCCCTATAGAGACCCGCGGGGCCAGCCCAGCCC
>VXBS01003427.1:8688-45637 GCA_013400255.1 Sitta europaea | reverse complement strand
CCAGCCCTGCCCCTATAGAGACCCCCGGGGCCAGCCCAGCCCTGCCCCTATAGAGACCCGCGGGGCCGGCCCTGCCCCTGGAGAGACCCCCGGGTTGCTTCCTCATTATGTGGTAGGAGGCAGCTGTCAGTCCCAGCCTCTTCTGATACAAACCTGACATTCTCCTTTCTCTGTCTTGACAGGACCAACTAGAGTCACTCACCCTGCAGAGCTGAGCAATCTCTTCTTCTTTCACATCCCATGAGACACAAGCGAGGGCTCTGTGAAGGAACACTGCTGAATCCTTTTGGATTGTGCCAAGGTGTTTCTGCTTGTTGAGGAATCCATTTGGTATTGTCAGCTCGGTGTGCAGCTGAAGGGCAAATGACACTCAGAGACACAGCAGGAGATGATGATGCTTAGACTGTGGGAGTATAAAAGCCCAGGGTTTTGGGGGGTTCCTCCTTGGAGGCACACAGCTCAAGTTGTTATTTTGTTGTTGCACCATGACAAAATTATTTTAAGGATCCTGACATCTGAGAGTCTGCTGTGGGGAAACCTGGGGCTGAGCTGGTAAGGAAACCTGGTCTGATTGGGGTGGGGTGGGGGCAGGAGTAACCAGGAAGGGGGCTTGGTCCCAGCTCAGGTGGTACAAATGTGACAGCTAGAATGTCTCCTGGATGGTCACACCCAGGAAAGTTTCCTTAACACTCTCCTTATTTTACTCCAGGGTCAGTAGCTGGGTCAGCAGCCAGAGGTGCTTTGGGAATGGTAGGGCAGGGCAATATTGATGAGACACCTGTAAAACAGTGATGTGGCTGGGGTAATCTAGGATCTAGGTTCCTCTATACTAGCAAAATTAACCTTGCCAGGCACTGGTATATTGCCTACTCTGTCAAATAGAAGTGTCTCTTGCACAGTTTTGTCCTGTGCAGCAGCTCCAGGCATGGTACAGGAATTAACACAACCAGTATGGACTCAGAGGGGCTCAATGCTACCTGGCCTCAGTGCCAAAAAGGTCCCAGGTTCACTTAATTTAATAGCACAGATGTACCATATGGCTTCAGAGCTGTATTTTGCTGCCTCTTGGAAGAAAAGAACACAGACCCCTTACCTGTCCTAAGCCCCTGATTGCTGGAAGGAAGGTGGCTCACCATCTGGTTTAGCAGAGCAGGGACTGACACCCCTGAGCAGCACAGGCACATCAGCAAACACACTCCTGTCTACCCCTCCTCGGGGTGGGATTCAGCTCCCCTGAGAACAGCTCTGTCTCCCTGCAGAAGGGCAAAGGAGGACAGACACCTCCAGGGGATGGTTCCTCCCACCTTGGCTGATGCAAGGTGCCTGATCTGAGTCTGGCTGAAAGGAGCTGTTTTCTCACAGCTCATGGCTGGGATATCCAAAAGGGTGGTTTGTGTCCCCCAGCCAGAGAACAATTCTCCCCATGTGATATGGGCACAGCAGACAAGTGAAACATGCACTGAGGAAGAAATGGCCCAGTTATCTTCATCCTGTTAGCTCTGTTCCTGCCACACTGGGTCCAGTGTCACTTAGAGATAAAGAGCAAGTACCTTATTATCACCACCATGTCTGCCCTTGAGGGTTTATTCTTTCACCCCCTCCTGTCTTTGTTTCTTTCCCCCTTCCCTGATTTTTTTCTGTGTTGTCTCCCTACTTCCTACCATGCAATTCCCACTTCCCATATGGGTTTCATTCCTACCCTGTCCCCATCCTGTCTGCTAAAATAATCAGCAGTGAAACCCTGAATATGGCTGTTCACATTGTTTCCATGGGACTCGGTGGCAAGTCTCCTAGTGCGATGAATGAAGGCAGGACGCACTTCTCAGAGCCATTGTTTCAAGCTGTCTGCTGTCTCAGGAAAGCACTGCCAGCTCCATTTACACTGAGTCCTTGACTGCTGTGTTTTCTCCTCCATCTGCTGTGAGTAAGAAAAGAATCAGGTCCTTGAAATTTGAAGAGTGGCTGTTTAGTTTGTGGAGTGCGTGTTTCATCACCGTGCTTCCCATGGGCCAGAGTTGATCCATGGGGAGGATGTCCGATGAGAGCATCATGAGGTGGTCCTTTGTAAGCAGCCACAGACAAAGTTCACTCCCTAATGTGGTTGTTAAGAGCAGGAATCTGGCTCATGACTGTGGAATGGGATTGACAAGCCTGAATTGAGGCTCTCCTCTTCCCTGGAAGCCCTGATGTCATGTTCATCACATTTACAGTTTTCAGTCAGCTGAAAGCATGAAAGGAGACAGCCCACATGTGTTTGGAGAGAGCTGCATAGACATCTCCTAACTCAGAATAACAATAATGAAAATGTGCTGCAGCACCTTTTAGCTATGACACATGGTACCTCCAGTCTGTGCTGGTCATTTGAAACATTTCAGTACATCATCCAAAATTGTCCACAAGAAAGCAGAAATTATGGTAGATGAACCTCGAAGACATCAATAGGATTTGCAGGTTATGAAATAATTTCTTTTTGGATGATTCATATTGTTTTAATAGCTTCCAGGCTTCCAGCATACAGCAGCTGGCAGGACCTGCCCAATGTCTAAATAGATGAACTGTAGTTTACAAACATGATTCACAAAAAGAAGACTAAGTGGGATCTGAATACAGACGTAATGAAAATGAGTATGAAGTGAGACATCCCATCTGCTGAAACCAGTTTCCTTCTTTGCATGAAGAAACTCAAAATCTCCCCAGGTCAGATTGTCCTCATCTGAGATGAAAGCCCATGAGCTGCCAAGTGGTACCCCATCAGCTGCCCTTGCCACCAGGCAATGTATTTTGCTTTGACTGCTTTGAAAGCAAACCCCTTACAGGAAACATGTGCTGGGTATACAAATGTAGTGTTTCGTTTATTTATGACACAAATACAAAACCAAAGAGGCTTTCACAGTTCTAGGCCACAGATGTCTTTAACGAAAACCAGCTATTGGAATGTTAATAACAGCTTCTTGTATCGTAAGCAATGAGTCCACTCAGTCATGCTTTTAGGAAACTTAACAGTTTCAACAGATCAACCTATTAATCACTTGGCCTCCTAATAGTTCACGTAAGGGCAGCTCTTATGAATTTGTTAGTAGGTTGTGCTGACAGTTTGCTGAGCAGTACATGCAAATGCCCCAGATTCTGCTCCTCTGAGGTCTGAAAATGACAGTCTCCTCTGGGATGCTAATGAACAATCCATTTGACCAAACTGCTTCCATTCATTCAGTCTTTAGTCACTTAGTTAACTCGGAAATGCTCCTGTGGCTACAAAATATTCATCAGTGCTAAGATGACAATTCATGACCCCACACCAGCCACTCTGGAAACCCAAGTGGCAAGCTGGTATAAAATATTGTCCCTTAGTGCAGTCAAGGAAAGATGATGATTTATACTGGCCATGAGAAAAACTGTAAGGTGAAATTGTGGGTTTCTTTCATTGGCAAGAGGCAGGTAGTCTGGGTAAATATTTTTTTTTAAAGTGTTAGCCTGAAAAAATTGTGAAGTTCCTGTAGATTGAATCCTGTGTTTTCCTATGCAAGCTCTGCAGCTTCAGTCCTCAGAGCCTTCATGTCAAACTGTTTAAACTGATATGGGATGAAACAGACAATGATACATGTGGGTTTTGTCCAATTTTCAGCCAGAAGCATGCACAGCACTGTACTGCATCATGTAAGCTCATTACTTCTATGTATTTTTAGATATTGTTTCAAGGTTTATCACTACTGTTGCCACTAGAAAGCCAGGAAAGATTTGCTACAGCTGGACTTTCCTCTCCTAAAGCTTCAGCTTCAGAAGTAAGCAAAGGTTTTGTGATCAGTCCTGGTGCATGGCATGGAGTTACAGCCCAGGGAAGCTTTAGCTCTCCTCACTCTCTGGTTCCTCTGCTGCAGCCCCATGCTCAGCATGGTGCCATAACTCCTCTCCAGGTCCTGAGGCTGTTGATGCTGAGACATGAAGTTTGCCAGTGCAGAAGCAGGTACATGTCATGGTGGGGATGGTAACTTTGGCACAGGAGCAGAATGGGCAGCTGGAAGTCATAAGTCTGGTTGTCAAACCTTTGAATCAGCAGTTGGTGGCTGTGCAGAATGGTGTCATTTATCCTCTCTGCTAAAGGCATAAGAAGTGCCTCTGCACATTTGGTTCATGTGTCTTGGGATCTCAGTCCTAATGGGACATAAGCACTTGTGCCTGCCAGTGTCACCAGGAAAGTTCTGTGCTTACCCCAGAGAAAACAGTCCCATAATCTGCAAACACGTGTATGCACCTCTAGTAGGAAAACCATCATCTCTTTCCCAGTAAGATCAATTCACAGATAATAATTGGTTCATGGAAAAGACATGTAAGGAGAGAACTGCTGCAAAATGCAATGGTTTGCTAGGTAACACTGATGCTTAGCCTGCTGTTGTCAAAGGTGAAAGTTTAAGAATGAAGCGTCCCTGCCTCCCTATGCTACATGAGAAAAAACAGCATCACAACCCACAGAAGGCAGTTGTTTTTGTGCAGGGTTCCTGTTTGTTACTCATTTCCTCTCCTGTGTCCCAACACTCTGCCTCTTTAAAGCTCTTCCAAGATTCCTTATAGGAGAAGGTCTGCTGCCAGCTCAGAGCTTCCTGCTGGACTCTGAGAGAGCATTATCTCTGCAATCTTCATGCAGACTGCAAGGAGATTTTGTGTTTGTTTGTGTTTTTACAAACCAGGCCATTTCTATGGACTAAGCAGTCTCAGTGCTGACTGTGGTGGGGCACTTTGTCAGAAAAATCATTAAGTAGATTTGTTTAGTTTGCAGGTTACAAATAATTCTCTGCCTCTATAATTTCTGACTAATTAACACTGCCAGGTTGCCTATTTTAAAAGTCCTTTAAAAAGTTCTTAGGAAAGGATTTCTCTGCTATTACTTGAAATGAGAACAGCAGGGGAAGGCCTAATAATCTGGATCAGTTCTTCATGCAAGAGGAGCCAGGCTGAGCTGGCTTTGCTCTCCACATGAATCACACACTTGCTGTGACTATCTAGGAATGAGGTAAGGCTGCCCTGAGGCTGCTCTCTGAAGAGCTACAGTGTCCCAGTGCTGCCATGGAGAAGGTGCTTTCTTATTTCTGCTCTTCTGATGAAACTGGCAGAGAAGATGTTGTGGTGCACAACCAGATGATGCTTTAGCACCTGAGATGCTGCAGTGAACAGCTTGGGCACGCTCATGGAAGTGTGATCTACAGACACCAGTACAGTGACTCCAGAGATGGACAGTTCAAGAGAGGCTGGAGGTGAAGGAGTGTCAGTTTGCTCTGTGTTGGCATGAAAAAGTATAAATTCCAGCTCGTCCATGTGTCTGGATTCAATAAAAATGGGTGTGCTGAGTGGTAGCTTTCCTTTCCCTTTGTGCAGGGAATAAAGGAGTCAGAGCAACTCATGACACACAGCATGGATGAGAAGGTGAGCATTATTTCCAGACTCAGGATGTAACAGTGACAAATGCTGCACTGTGTGACAATACAGGACCAGGGAAGGTTCCAGGTAATGCATAGGGTGGCAAATGCTTTGTGTGTGCATTTAGACAATAGAGAACTCTGTTAAAATCAGTAAAAGGAGAAGGAAATGATCTGCTGGAGGAAACTCGTGAGATTCTAACTGGGGGATTGTGAGAAAAAAAAGAATATGGAAGAGGTGAGAAAAGTCCTTCTGGTGCTTGGGAACAAACCAGCTCAATGTCATGTGGTATCTCCTCAAGTGAATTCTCAAAACAAGAGAGCAATGTGTAGCTGATAAGTGTGGTCTGGCCTCCCACTTAACAAGCCAAGGGGTGATCATCATTCCAGGAATTCATTCGTGGAGGCATGAGAGGGAAACATAGCTTTGAACAGACCTGTTCACCTGAGAATGTTGACTATTCTGCCTTGTAGAAAAAGCACTTGTGGACTTTTCTACAGCACTGACCTTACAACATGACTTCATGCACTGCAAGGATCCTGTTTCCAAATAGCCCTATGATACTGGCAGACATAAATTTTACCTTTCACTTCTGAACAGTTTACTCTTCTTTTCTAATGAGGTTGTTCCAATTGTCCTCACCAGAGACCTGTCAAATCAAATCTGGGCAGACTGTGACTATGGCAGTGTCAGATGAAGAAGGAGCAGGTGGCCATGCCCCCAAGCTCTTTTTTTCCCCCACTGTCACCCTTGGAGAATGGTTATCAATGCAGCAACCTTGCTTTTGGCACCAGAAGTTAATTTCCTAGCAAATTATTGAAAATTCAAAGTTATTCCCGTTTCCCACACAGCAGCAAATAATAAACCATTAATATTATCCTGAGTTGCAGGCCTGTGTGGTTTGCCAAAGCGAGATAATTATTTGGCCACTTTGAGCAGATGCCATCAGGTAGCTGGTTGTGACATTCATTTACTGCTGGGCCCCCAAAGCCTCATTATATGGTGCCCTGGGGAAGAAGTAGAGCACTCCTCTCTCTCTACTGTCAGCACAACATGTGGTGCTGAGGCTTTGCATGCACAGTTGTTCAGAGCATGAACGTGGTTCACCCCTCTGGCCCCAGACAGTTTTGGGGATGCTGGCGAGCTTTAGGGTGTTAGTGGCCCTGGCTGAGAGGGATATCAGTTTAGCTGCTGGACCCATGTAGAGCACAGATGTCCATATTTGATCTCTCTAACACCTGAAAAGATCAGGCACTTCTAACGTGTGGTTCACCTCAGCATAAAGCAGAGAGCTGGAACAGCTCAGATGATTTGCTCTCTCTCCACTGACTGAAAAGATACTGTCTCTCTAAATTTGGGGGATAGGTTTGCTCTGTTTACCAAAAGCTGACTCTGACAAAGCCCTCGTCTGGGGGTCAGAATAATATTACAGTGTGACTTTATATTGAAGTGTGACATTTAATATAAAGCCCCGGGCGGAGGCAGATCAGCCTGAGTCGGGTGACTCTGACCCAGCACAAAATGTAATGGGAGAACATGCTCCCCAAGGGAGAGCTGCAGCTCCACAGCCCAGCAGCAGCACTGAAAGCACCAGTGCACCTCAGCTGCCACCTCCCTTATGGGGTGGGAGAAGGAAGATGTACTGGGTGAAAGACCAAGGTAGCCCAATAGCCTTCTGCATACGTGGGTTTGATCCCTGAATGGGCCATTGGACTTGATCCTTCTGGGTCCCTTCCAACTCAGATTCTGTGACTCTGTAACTTCTGAATGCTTTTGGAGAGCTACCCCTGTCACACTGATGGTTTTGCTTGGGCATCTGTAACCAATTCTTCTTCAACCTCCAGACACTGTTTGTCTGTAACCTTTTCAGGTTTCCCTTCCAAATATCAGTAACTAATCTGCTCTGGGCTAAACATGCCAGCCTGTGGAGGACTGAAAACTGCTGAAGAATATATACTAAGTCCCCTTGAATGTTCTTTAGATACTCAAACCCCTAAACCCCAGAGGAAGTCAGAGGTAATGATAGTCTCTAAAAGTCTAAATCACTCCAGCAGGGGATAGCAGCTGATAAGTACACTCTGATACCTTGCAAAATTTTGCCTATTTATAAATGAGCTTTTTCCCTGGCTTTCCTCAGTGCCAACTGAGTGCAAGTGTTGGCAAGATCTGCGCTGGTTTGTCTGGACTCCGAACCACTTTGCTGAATACTTAATCAAGCTGCTCGCCTCCCCTTCCCAACAGAGGCCATTGATACAGCAAGAGAATCAGCTGGTCGATGAAGCAGACAAGTGGAGCAGGGGAGAGGGAGCAAGCTCTTTGAATGGGATGAGAACAGAGCCACCGGCACCTCAAGAAAGTTTATCTGTCTCCAGTGCCAAGCATACACAGTGCTAATCTTTTGTTGCCATGAATATTCAAGCCCAGCTGCCAGCAACAGAGGGAGCAGCTGCAGTGGCAGAGCTGGCAGGTCCCCTCGTGGTGCCCTCGCTTGCCGACCCTGGCATCTGGGTCTGTCTGGGTGTGGGGAGGGGGAGATGCTGCTTGCATTGCAGATGACAGACAAGGAGCCATTCAGCAGCCCAGCCCACGCTTCCCAAGCAGCAAGGAGTCAGGAGCACACTCGCCCTGGAGAGCCCAGGACTGTCCTCTCATGCTAACATGGTGTGCCAGATGCTCCAGATGCTTGGGGTCATGTGAGGCCCTGGAGGGAAGAGGTGAGTCTGGGATAAGAAAGAGTAACATCTGGGGCAATATAAGACTGGAGAATGACTGCTGCTGCTTGGAGAAAACAGCGAGACAAAATCCTGCAGGCTCCATGGAAAGCTGGACATACATAGCCCTAGGCAGATCCCAAGCCTCATGGCTTATTTGGCAAAGGTGCCTGTTTGTTATGACAGGGTGGGCTGGTGAAATGCCATTACAAGAACACAGCACTGGTCACAGACAGGTTGGCAGGTGAATGCACTGCAGTGTCATGGAAGAGTTGAAGGATTTTTGTCACGTGAGGTGGGAAGCAGCAGTAGGAGGAAGCCATGAACTCTCCTCAGACGACCAACGTGTGCTTCTCCACAATTTAGGGCAGCATTTCAGGGACAGGGCAATGTAAGAGCAAGTCTTTGCCTCAGCATACTCCATAGGGGCATAGAGATAGACAGGTATCCTAAGAGAGGGAGCAGCCTTTGAAGACTAGAGGTGGACATTGTGCACTTAGCTGTTGATCTCCAAGAAACAGGGGACTGGAATTTTCCAGAAGAGGATCAGACCTGATCCTCTGGGGGTTTTTATCCCCAGAACAATTCCTGTAGGCAGCCCATAAGGAAAAATGAGCCATGGACCTGCCTTGGGATTTGCATTTTAGAACACCACGTGGGCCAGGGTAAGCACTCTTAAGCAAGCAGTAATGCAGCACTGCAAAGAAAAGAAAAGTGATCTCTTGAGGATGTTGAACTTTCCAGCCCTCAATCCTGTCTTTATCCTTCCAAATTAAAAAAGAAAGTCTATCCTAACTATATTTGCAAATAGGACATCTCAGACAAAGAGGGAAAAGTAAGAATAATGGCAGGATAAATCACATCTATCAAAATGTTTCATGTTTTCTTTGCCTTTTTTGTATCAATTTTTAAAAGATAACCTAAATTGCAAAAGCTAATGACAAATTTTACATTTCAGTAGGAGCCTTAATGATAAACACAAATGTAATAGTACCTACTTGAATAATCTGATTTTTGCCTAAATGCAATTTTCCCAATTTTCTGGTAGAACTCTTCACAGAGTAAGAGCCCAGCCACCCCACAGTCCACTTGCCTGGCACACATCCCATTCAGTATTAGAATGGACACAGTATATAGATGCTTCACATAGATTTATGGCTATCTTTGTCCCTAGATTGATATTAAATGATAAACAGTTTGTGGAAAAGAGCTTTATCCACAGCAAATCCACCTCCGCCTGCTGCTGCTTTTTCACACTAAGAGGTCAAGGGTTTAGAAGCTGATTTCAGACTCCCAAGCTGTTACTGACAAAGTGCTGATATAGCAGAAGGAAGGGCCATGGTCACAAAAGGTATCTTTGTTTGCAAGAATTTAAAATCCCTTCTCATATTCCACTACTACTGTATTCCTTTATTCCTTCCTCCATGTTTCACCTTGGATTGAGCAACATCCTTCTGGCCTCAGTGTCATCAGACATATTTTTCTCCTGTTTTTTTCTGGATTTGAACACAGTGGATTGCATGAAATTCAGTGGCACCTGGGGGTTTGCATGGCTTCAGCCAAAGTGTTCCTGATGATCCCTCTCTGCTTTGAAATGCTGCTCTGCACTCTCAAACCCATCAGGTGTGCACACAGTGCTGCTGCAGTGCCACACAAGCACACTAATGACCAGATGAGCACAGAACAGAGATCTGATAAAGGGAAAAGGTGGCCAGAGCTGTACCTGGGCTCCCCTTGCAGCACAGTGCCCTGGGCAGCCTCAGTCTGCCCAGACCTGGCCAGTGTCTGAGCTTGCTCTGTGACATCTGTCATGCACAGGTGCACCTGATGGAGCTGGATGCCTGATTTAACACTACTTTGGGACAGGAGAAGGGCCTATCCAGCAAGATACATTCCAAAATGAGAAAGCCCCTTCAAACTTCAGACAAGATGTTTTTCTGGTAGTTGTTTTGTAACAGTTTCTTAAGATATTTCCTGTTTGGTTGGGGATTTTTAATTTTATTTTCCTTTTTACCACAAACTGGGTTTTAATGCCTATGTATTTCAAGCAAGCACCTGCCCAACCCACAGGCCAAAGGGCATCTGCCTTGTTTTGCCAGGTGCCACAAACAGCAACTGGACTCTACCCACTGCCTGGTGGGTGGCATTATTCTTCACAGTTGCTACAGCACTTCCAATTTCCAATCCTGTAGAATTCTCTCTGAGTCTGCTGTATAACACAGATGCTGCTGCAAATCACTGTGACACTGGTTTAACATCTTTAGTGCTGGAGTGATCCAGAGAGCAGAGGGTTGTGCTGGCAAATTTAACTGAGGCTTGGCACAGAAAACACTAAGACCTTAATTCAAGATTTTCAAATGACCCTCAGGACTTCACACAGTAAAAGGAGATGTATATTAACACGGGTAATTCTTTCCCTTGCACCCCCTCATTTGGAGTGCTCCTACAAATCTGTGCCCAGAACAACAAAAATGGCCAAATCCATATTATAGTTGAACCTATAACAAACCAAAACCATCAGCAAAAATTTCTAACCAAGACTCATACAAAAAATCCAATTCTACCCAAAAAAATGGACAGACAGAATTCCTTGAGCCTTTCTACTGTCACAGGAACTCTGGTGCTCTGGGGCTTTTGTCCCCAGTGGGATAATGGGGCCACTGCCTTCTCAGATGCTGGGGAGGACAGGAGTTACAATGTGCATGGATTAGAGGAGAAGCTGGAGGATGCACTTCCTGCACTCCGTGTGTCAGGCACTACTGAATCCTACACCCACAGGGGGACAATCTTCCACAGCCATCCCTTGGCCACGGGATATCACAAGGCAGCAACCACCCAACACACAGCTCAGGGCTGCCCATGTCTCCCCACACCCCTGCAGAAGCTGGAGCTGCTTCCCTGATGCATTTTCCCAGGAAGCTGCTGCATTTTCCACATGGACAAACAAGCAGAGTTTGCAGTCCACAGTTTTGCTGCAATCCTGGAAGCAGCTTGAAACTCTTTTGGTAGGGGTTCAATGTAACTGTCTGCAGCACACAAGAATGCTTTGGATTCTTGACAAGTGACAAAGCTTCTGTTTAGACATGAGAAAAAGATGAGGGTACATTGCAGGGCTGGGAAGGGGTAGTTTAGATACTCTTATGCCATTCCTGCCTATTTTTATCTGCTTTACAGGTGCTTAGCTGCTGATGTTAAGCAGTTCTTTTAAGCTCTGTGTTGATCAGGTCTGTGTTTTCAAACTTGTGCTATAGGTTTGGCTTCAAGGTGTCCCCTTTCTCATGGCAAATCCATCAATAAGAAAAGTTTGGAGACATCTGTAGGATGAGGACTTGAAACTGAACTCAGCCCCAGTTCATCAAAGTACTTAAAGTGTTTGCATTGAAGTGGGGCCATAAATCATAGTATAGTAAACTATAAAGCTTCTAGACTGCTCCCTGTCCAGTGTAACACTGCAATGCCATTTTGATATGCACATTGATACATGGCATTAAGAGCTTCAAAGATTAAAAAAAAAAGGGGGGCACTGAAAACAGTGATTATTTCTAAGCCTAAACAACTAAAACAAAAGATACAAATCTGTTTTGTTGCTGTCTTAATAGTGTAATTATGACCAGATGTATGGTGCCTATTTTTTCAAAGTAAACTGAATTTTAGAGGAAAAAAAATTCATTTCGCAATTTGCTGATGCAGTCCCTGATGTTGATGTTGATGCCAGACGAGATTTGGCTGACATGCAAATTTTCCAGTTCATGCATCTTATGGGTAAATTATCATATTTATGCTTCTATGCTTAGTTCAATGCTAGAAACTTTTCTACTGGGTCACTAAAAAACTTTCTAGCACGTCTGAGCAGCGATTATCTGGTGCACAGTGCTTCCTGCCATTCGAGTACTGCACTGCAGTGTGTGTAGACTGGACACAAGGCTGTGTCCACCCAGGCCCTCCACCTGGACCCTCAAAGGTCCCAGCAGGGGCTGGCAGTAGGAACCTGGCTCTGGAGGGCTAAAAGCATTCCCTGACACTGCACAGCTGCGGTGTGCACCTGAGCAGCCCAGAGCAGGGAGGGGATGGAAGCCCGGCCAGCCCTGAGCTGCAGTGGAGCTCTAATCCCTGTGGCAGGTGACAAGTGAGGGGGATTCTGTGTGCCTGTCAGTCATGTGCCATCGCCACGACAGCAGATGGGGCAGCGCGGCACGCAGGGACCTGCCCGTGCCGCAAGGAAAGCCACCGAGCTCATCCACGGCTCGTTCCCCGAGCACGCTCACGGGCTCACCCTCACCCCAGTCCCGCGTGTGGACAGTCGGCAGATCTGGCCTCAGGCCCAGCCTTGAGGCTGCTCTCAAAATTCAGCGTGGCTGCAGCGGCAGCGCTGGTCCGGCCCGGGAGCGGCTCCCGCCGGGTGCGGGACACTGCGGGCTGTGCCGGGCACCGGGGGCTGAGCCGGGCACGGCTCCGGGCACTGCCCCGTCAAACTGCTGCTCCTCGGGGCTGCAATCGCAGCGCAGGAGGAACCAGACTCTTCCCGACAAAGCACGCTGCATGGAAGCAACGTGTTAGCTTACCCCAAACTGTGAATCGCTTCTGAAAAGGCAGACCTCTTCCTGGTGTGTTTATACATACAGGGAATCTGCATAAACATGCCACATGTCTAAGCACATGGACTCAGCCATATGCACCCATGGATACACACACGCTTCCTCCCGTGTGTGTGCATGTGCGTATGTGTCCCTCTGCCAGCACCAGATTTCTGGCAGGAGCTCCTTCTGCCCTTGCCCCACAAACAGCAGGCACTAATTCTCCCATCTGCAGGCTTCACCCTTTTCCTTGCCTTGCTTTCTTGCCTGCCAGCAGACATGCCCTCTCTATACCTAGCCAGTCTTGCAGTCTCCCCACCACTTCCTAAACTGGTGCTTTTTATCAAGCAAACTCTCTGTTGAAGCACGGTGTCACCAGGGGAAGAGCTGCAGGGGCCAAATGCTGCAGGGATTAAGACTGCACGATATGCTGAACCCTGCTCACACCCCACCTCTGACTGGCACTCCAGAGGCACAGCTGGGCACACCTGAAACACCAGAGCCACAGCAATGACGCACCATTTGTCTCTGCCTTGGCTTATGGTGAATGGTATTGCATACTGAGGATAAAAACACAATAGCAAGCGATCACAAGCAGAGTTTCAAATATGCTGGTTTCTATTTTTCTTTTGTTTTCTAAATTTGTCTATAGGTTATTGTAATTCTTTGTAGCACAGTGATGCTTTGGCTTGAAGCCAAAGGCAGTAGAATTTTGAGGCAGATGACTGCAAGGTTAGAAATTGGGTTAATACATTTTTTAAAACAGCTTTAATATTAGGTGGTCATCTGCTTTCCCTATTAGATCAGTCTTTTTAATCTTTAGCTATGCTATTTAGCTGCATGCTATTCATGAGATTTCACAGTTATTTGAAAACCAGACTTTGTCCCAGCACTTCTATCTTATGTGTTTCGAGAGACAGCTTCAAATCTAGCTTCATCCACTGAAAAGATTAAACCTTTATAGAGAACTGCCTTAGGTTTGATTAAAGTAGAAATGCAATTATACTTTCTTTTCCTGACTCTTTACAGAAGTTTTTTAAACCCATCCAAGTGTTAAATTCAGTCAGAGGTGAAGCTGGTGAGGATGTTAGTTCTGAATGACTGTTCACTTTTTACCACTTTCAAATAAGAATGACAAATTTGAGAAGTCCTGTAATATTTGCTTTGACAGCACTGCTGAATTAAAAAAGCTTGAAGGACCCTCCTGACCTCTTCAAACCACCTTTGTATAATTTTATCAGACATGATCACCACGTCTCTTTTCTAGCACCATCTCCTTCAGATAAATAATCAGAGGCAAATGAGGGGAAAAAGAAAACAGAGTGTGTGGATGAGGAAAACTTTCTTTTTTTTTTTTTCTTACAACAAAAACAGCCCCAAAGCTGGTCAGTATGTCTCTCTCACATGTTTTATCCTCTCCCCAAATCCTTCCTAGGTGGTGTCGTTTTAAAAACCTGCAAGCTGGGACATCAAAGAGAGTCCAGGCATAAGAGGAAAGCAAGCATGGAGGCACTGTAAAGAATTAATACACAAAGACCTGCGGGATTAGTGCCTGGAGATTTAGGTCTGTTCACAGCCACAGTGGAGACTGTGCAGACAGGGCATGAGAAAAGATTTGCCTTGAATATCAGAGTTTCCTGGTCAAGGGTTTTTTAAAGTTCTGCCTTGCAGGATGGGAAGGCAAAGTCACCACAAGCAAATCTACACTGAAACAACAGCTGAGTTACTGCCTTAACTCAAGATCCCTTGCTCCCAGTCAGGGCTGTCACAAAAGCAGGTTTGGTTTTGTTGGGGCAGTTTGTTTTGGTTTTGGAAGGATATGCTTTGTCCTTGAGATTTTTTTCTTGTTGGACAACCAACATTTGGGGCAATGCCATAGATTCCATCAATGCAGGAGCCTGCTGCGCCTTTTCTTTCTAGACTGAGCCCCCAGCCTGCAAGACCAGCATGGTGTCTCTTGATCCTTCCAAATGAAATTAGGAAAATGGGCTGGCTGACTTGCATCTGCCCTACGCTGCATTGCAGAGAGGGCGCATTTGCTAGGAGAAGTAATAAATGTAATTTCCTCCACGAATTAGCTGTGCCACACTGGCTCCAAAGGGGTCAAAGGGAGAACAAGAAAAGAGCCACTGTCTGTTAAAATACCAGCTCCTGACTTACCAAAGGCAATGGGATATCAGGTCACACTTCAAAACCTAATGACAGCAGTTCAGGGGATTTGACCAGACCCATTTCCTTCGCCCAATTTTTACGGGGCACTGGGTACCTTAGAGTGAGCACGGAGCCCTCTGTGCCTTTGAGGAGAAGGTGACTGAAGGACAGACCAAAGGGATGGAGGGAAGGGCAAAGCAGGGCACAGGGTTGTAACCAACAGGCTCTGTTGGTGCCTAAAGTGACCTTGTGTGGAAGCAGGAAGAATTTCAGGTCGGCAGAATGTAATTACGCTGGCTGGAAGGTTGCCAAGATTCTGGCATTGACATCCCCATGCCTCTAAAAATGCCACAGGGCCAGAACTATAGATTTCTCCATGGCTAAAAAACAGCACTGGAGAGGTAGAGGAGCCTGTAAGCTTTGTGAGCAGCTTGAATTATTATATAGTGGGGGTTGCAAGAGCAGTTAGGTTTTCCAAATCTCTCTTTTAGCTTAAAAAACATGGCTAAACGAAAGTTAAATGGTGGATATTCTCTTCCACTCCCCTCTCCCCACCACCCCTCCATTCCCCACCCTTTCCTGTCTCCAAGAAAAGCAAGAAGAAATTCTCATAGAACTGTAGCAAATACAACCTGGTAAAATAGCACACACAGATTATTTTTCTTCCCACTGTCATTGCTTTTTGCAAATCAATCTCATTCAGGACAAAGTCTATAGCAGACAGAGCACTCAATTGTAGCACTATCCCAACACCAGATAAAGACTGAGGAGCTACAGTGCCCCCAACAAGACAAAGGTGAGGTGTTTTTTTACTAAGCACCTCTTTCTACTTTGTGACAGTTCAGAGGGAGCCAAACTGAGTGCCCCATGCTTGGCCAAAGTTTAACAGGACTTTCTGTAGCACAAAAGGCAATAACACTATTACAGGGTATTGAGTCCTACTGAGTTTCATTGCCAGCAGAACACTTTGTACAAGCAGGTGTGGAGGTTTCCTACACAGGTCTTCAGAATCCAGGGGCCCACATGTGGTGCCAGAGGAGAGGAAGGGACACGCTAGCACAACAGCTGTATTGGATTATATTCATAATTCTCAGAAATGTACAGAAACACTTTCCAGCATGCAAACACTTGCATTTCAGGATTAATCTTGAAAAGGCAGAATCTAATTCTTCCCTTTCCTGGCACTCTCCCCTTGACCCACAGGGGATCAGTCAGCTTGTGAGCTACAGAAGAATATTTGCACACAATAAAGATTCTTCTCAGATACAACATTTGGCAGGGGCTCATTAGAGGAAAAAGTGGCACTGCTTTAGACAAGGAGTGGCATTAACTTTTCTCCTTGCAAAAGGCAAAGGCTGTTGGTCACACAGAAAACAGACATGAAGTTCTGAGAATGGGGGCCCAATAGCCAAGCCTGAGTGACTTTGGGAGCCCTATGGCATCACTGCATGATGCCATGCCACATGATGAAGTAGTGGTTATGCTGTATGACTTCACTTTTAGGTCAGAGCTGTGTCTCTTTTATGTGACAGCTGTACAGAAGAGCTTGAAAAAGAAAAATGGAATAGTCATTGTCATAACGCTCACACCTTTGTTTTCAAATGATTTAAAGCCCAGAATACAATGATGAAATACTTGTATTTTCAAAGTTAGCTTCTGTCCTTCTTTGCTATAGAAGAAAGTCTAAAAAATGCTGGAGGCCCAAAACAGAAGCAGCAGAACTTCATTTAGTAAGTGTCATAATTTCTTGGTCTCATGCTCTCCAGCTGGCAAGATTGTTTGAAAGCCTTGGGGGCTTCTTCCTCAGGAGCTTGCCTGACCTGCGACATCTAAACAAACATGCAGGAACCCATCCTTTCATTGCTTTCCTACAGTTTTTGTTCCTATAATTATTCATATTTTATGAAAGCTACCAAGAAAGATGAATAGTCTAACTCTTCATGAGGGCTGTCTTTTTCCCAGGGGAAAAATCTGTTCGTTTCCACAGCGTTGTTGCTCTTGTTTGTACCTAAGAGTCTAATAAAAGTTAACCACTCCCGCACAGATTTTTGGTGGAAGTGCATTTGCTGCTTTTTATAACAAGGAAAAACAGAATCAGACTGCCAAAGGAACTCACATGACTGACTACTAGTGAATCACTCGGTGCTATTTCTTGTATACACATACAGTTTTCAGTCCCAGCATGCCTGGTCCTCAGAAGGCTCCCCCCCTTACTTTATTTTGACTCACTACAATTGCATTTCTTCTGTGGCATCAGCCCAAATTGAAGCCCAAACTGTTCTGCATGCCAGAGAGAATAGTTCTACTGGACAGATTAAAAAAGGCAGCCATGAAATGTCTCAGATTATGCAAGGTGATGCCCTGATAAAATACAGAAAACACCCCAGGAAGAGGGTAAGTGGGAAAAAAAAATAAAAGAAGCTGGAAAAACTGACCACAAGCTTATATTTTAGGCAGGGAAAGGAAGCTCAGCTGGTGTTGTTCCAGTACAGATCAACTTTGTTTCACAGTTTAAAATGTGTTGTGATTGAAATAAAGCTGTCCATACAAGCATTGCCTGCCTCAGAGGTACTCTGTAAATCCAGGCCCTGCTGAGATTTTGTGCTGGCAATTGTTTGATAATGCTCAAGCAATGTATCTGCACCCTGAACCACTGCAGGTACAGCTTTTATAGATAACAATTTTCAAAGACTTAAGTATGTATTAATCAAGGTGCAATACTGAATAGGTGTGGTGCCTCCAATGGCAGCCTTCAAAGGATTCCTCACTTCCTGAGGAATAAAGACATGAAGCAAGAGCAGCAAGAAATCACCAAGGACTTCCTAGGCTGCTCACTGTAAGGTCACTGACTGCAATATGATAGTTGCAGTGGAACATTAGGAAAGAGTATTTTCTTTTTTAGAATGACAACAGTGTAATTTTCTGGCCTCCCCGTGCATGATTGGAGGTCTCGCATTTCTGGATGATCTGGATTAGTGTAACTTTAATCTGTTGCAGCATTCATTCCATCACCAGCTCTGGCAGCAATCCAGGCAGAGGACAGAAAACCTCCAACAGTCTTTCTTTGGGAGCTTCTTTTCCCTATCCACTTCATGGACATGGTGACAGAGTCCAGCTTTTTCTGACTCAGAAATAAGCCTGTCATATTCCTGATGGCTTTGAGAGCCCGAGATAGCCACACTGGCATCTGCCACAGGTAATGTTCTTCTCATTTTATCATACCATTATGTGACTCAAAAACCACAGAGCAAGCAAGTATCAGAACCAGGAAGATGTACTAAATTTTTTACACCTTCAAAGAACAACAGCATTAAGCAGATGGTAACTTATCATGGACTATTTCATTTGGTCATGGTTTGCATCAGTTTTAAGAAAAAGGTGTTGACTGCATGAAGAATCCTTTGTGATATACTATAAAAAGAGGGGAAGAGAAAAAAATCAATACTCAGTTAAAAATAGACTCCCAAAAAAACCAGACTTTCTTTTGGTCAACCCAGTAAGTGAGAGCAGAAAATGGAGCTCTGCTGAACATAACCTAGAGAATTGTGGCACTTCTCATGTGTGGTGGTAGATGAAACTGTGATAGTTATGAAACAATCCCCCCATCTCTTCCTGCAGCCATCCACCATGTCTCCCTCAAGTGGGAAGCAGCACCCTCATTGCAGGATCAGCTGCAATCAGGTGAAGTGTCATAGCAGCTCCTGTACCACCATCATGTATCAAAGTCAAGTTCACAGTGTGGGTTTTTTTGCTATCTCCTCCCAGTTATCAAGAGGTGAGATGCTCCTCACCACCAGATCCTCTTTCCTACTTAGCAGAGCTGTTCTGGCTGGTTCAAGAAGTGAAGCTGTTCTCTAAGAGTGTGAGCAGTGATTTTTCTCTTCTATTCAGATCTTCCCCAGCTAACACCATTGCAAAGCAACCATTTTGGGAAGGGATAGAACAGCTGAGGATCCTAATCAGTTCAGACATCTCAGCTTTATCTGTTGCCTGTACACTACCTGCACCATCCCTACTCTGCAGCTCTTTGCACTTCTCTAGAGCTTTGGAGCACTGACAGATTTACCAAGTGTCCTGCCTTATGATGGCCTGACAGGATGTACAGCAGAGTGGAATGCTTTGTGGAGGACCCAAAAGCTTACACCACTCTGTGGCTGCAAATCTTCCTAGCTCTTATTAAAGATGAGCCTCTACAAGTATCCAGTCCTCTGTCAGAATCACCCAGCACATGACACACAAAACACAGTCAGCTTCACTCTACAGTTGGGGCTGCTATGAATGAGCCCCTTCAAAGATGAATTAAAAGCGTGCCATCTGTAAATAAAGCAACCTGCCCTTGGGAAGCCAGACATCTTCACTAGGAAGAAAGGCTCTCAAGTCAAAGGCAATAAAATATCTCAGTAGGACTGTTGCAGAGCTTAAATTCCCTCTTTGAAGTAGCACACAGTACTGTTGTTATGTGTGCTAATGAATAGCTTAGCATTCTCAGACTAGTTAGTTAAGCACCACAAGGAATTAGAAATGCCTTGTGCCAGCCTCTCTTTTCTATGAAGCCACTGGCAATATTTTTGTAGTTGTTTGTCTCTGAAGTCTTAAAAGTGGCATTGATGAGGTTTTCCATAGAAGGAGGGAAGGAAGAAAGTGAAAGCAGGTGTACTGGATAAATAATAAACCCCCTCCAATTTATTTCCGAAAGTCCCAAGATGCAATTTCAGCAGCAGCAAACACAGGTGTTCAGCAGCACTCTGGACAAGCACATGCAAATAAGGATGAGACAGAGACATGTAGAAATGTGAGCTCCTATTCCCCAATCTCTCTTACTCCTTTTGGCTATTTTCATTCAAAAAAAGACTAAGGCCAGAGAAAGCAGGTATCTGTAATCAATAATAAATCAACTTCTTTTGAACAGGAAACTTTGCACCTCTCTTCTGTCTGAAAAAACAGTGCAAGGGACATCTTTCACAGGAGATGCACAGTATTATTATGTGGACCAAAGCCAGGAGTCAAAGCCAGGATAACAGCAGAGAGAAAATAACTGTGATAAGCTATTAACAGCAGTTCAGTGGCTTCTAAGCTTAGCCTCACTTTTGCCAGCAGGAAAGGTCCTGGATGCTACTTCATTGAACATAACTGCCTTAAGCAATATGGCCTCATTTATTTGAGCATCTGTTTCACCTGCTAAAGAGAAGTGGTTTTGTATAGGCTTGAAGTGACAGCAGCCTCGAGAACACTTTCAAGGAAACTTATGGAGAGGGATGCTGTTAAAGACATTAAAGCCCCTCTGCTTTTATTTCTGTATTCCAGATGTACTTCAATTTGACCCCTAAATAAACCCTCACTCTCTCCATTCCTTGACTTAAAGGGTTGGTGTAGAAGTTCTGGTACCTCTGTGAATCATTGTAGCTAGTGTGGCAGCCTCAATCTACACATGGCATGATCCCTGGGGATTCAGTCCTGCTCAACCTCCCTCGGAAGGAAGCAAGCTCAGCAGCATTGCCCTCTGCCAGCAGTCAAGTAACTCTGCTCTACCAGCTAACAAATGCAGCTGTCTTTTGCACAGATTAATGGGATGGGGGGAGATGGACACAGTGCAGACTCCATCCCTTCTCCTGGAAACCCCCCTTCCCCACATGCAGACACCCATAACCCAGCTAAAGAAGTCCCCTTTAAGAACAAGGGACATCTCCCCAGTCTCTGCTGTCTGGCAGAGCTCTGCCCACTACCTGTGCTGCCACTGTCCCCCCAGTGACCTGTGCAGACCCAAGTCCTGCTGCAGGGTGCCTGTTTCCCACGGCAGAGAACACCCAACCCTGCAACAGCACTGCACCTTAGACTCTGCCCACTGCCCTGCAACCAGGTAACACCAGGCAGGTCTCTGGGTAAAGAAAGAAGTATTAACACACAGTGCTCTTAGGGAGAAACACAAAACCCAAACCCAAGTCCCCTCTACCCCCCACACACTTGTTTTTACTTACACTCCAATCAGTTCCAAGAAGTCTGTTTTTCACCCAGCATGCTACTGTCAGGATACACACAGTCTCGCAGTTGACTCCCATTTGTCATGATTATTGTTTCCACCAAGAGAGATCCTGCCTTAGGAGTACACATTGTCTTTACATATCCAAACTCTCAGCAGCCTGAGACACAGTAAATTAAATAGCTCACTATTATGGAGATGAAAGTCCTTTTCCCTTTTCTCACCTCTTCCCTCCCTACACATACCTTGTCAGATCTTACTGCCCACTGGTGTCACCACAAGCCAGAAGAAACAAATGCCAGCTCAGATGCATGTGAAATCTCTGCCTCAGGCTTTTCTCTCTCCCTGCAGGGCTTCTGGGCAAGACCCAACTTAATCAGGGGTCACCTGTTCAACAGAATGGCTAAAAGCTCCATCTTTCTTCACAAACATCACTCTCTCTCAAACACAGGACATGGTTCAGCCATTCTTTTTCCAGAAAATAAATAGAATATGTTAATAAGTGTCCTGCAGGCATCTACAAACGTAGCCTGTAGTGTTGCAGTGGTGCTAAACTAGGACAGTCTTGTGCAGCATAGAAAACTGGTGTTAGAAGGTACATAATTCCAGTAACACTGCTCTAGAATATTCCAGAGAAGACTTCTTCCTGCAAGGACTCTGGAGGAGCCTAGATGTAGACTTGCATGCAACTGTGTCAATGTGCAAAGCAGCAGAAGTTGTTTGAAGAACTCCAAAACACATAAAAGTGGTAAGTAATCTTTTCAGACTAGGTATTAGTGCAAAGGTGATGCTGGTCCAAGGGAGATGAGATCTTCTTGTGGTACAAGTGGGGGAAATTGTCTCAGGAAACAGAAAAAGGAAAGTATTTCTGACCAGATTGGTTCGTTAGAGGTCTTGATCACAAGAGGACTGAATATTCTTTCCTAGCACTCTGGGTGCAGCCTCTGACTCTGGCTAAAACTTAATCCGTGTGGTGGAGAGTAGGTGTATCTCAGAAATCTTAACAGTAGCTGGAAGAAAGTGGTTCCTCCATTACTATTTCTTTAACTCAAGAGAAGGTGCCTGGTTGTCTGACAGTGCAATCTTTGAGCCAGTGGAAACAGAAAAAAACCATGAAACCTGTTCACAAGCTGATTATTATGCAGATCAGCAATCGTTATCCTTTCTCTCATTACCTCAAATGCTTTCTGCCATCTGTTGGTAACAAACCTGCATCTGGCAGATTACCAGAGGAGCCCTAATCAATGGGTAATTGGGGTAGAGGATTGTGTGGACAATCCTGGCAATGAAAGCACAGAAAAACTTAGAGTGGGAGAAGAAAGTTTGCCCGTCACAAGGGTGAGCTCCTACACCCAGCATTTCTCTACCATTCTAACATAATTCCTTCTAGGTGGGAAGTGTATGGAGGAGTTAGACAGAGATTTGTCACAGGCAATGGGATGAATTATATCAGCTTCTGTAACAATACCTCAAGCAAAAGGTTAATTTCTGACAGATTATGCCAGCAAGTGCTGCCAGGAGAGGCACAAGCAGAGCAAGCACAAACATGCATGAGTTTGTATTTCCACAGTTGCCTTTTAGAACCATCTGTTAATGAGACACAGAGGATGCTATGGACTCATTCAAGTAATGGCTCCTAATCTCTTAGTGCCTTCTGATAAAAAATGCTCAAAATACATCCACTGCAGGTTTTCCTTCTCCAAACAAGCATTCAGGGTTCTGCTCCATTCCCCATAGCCCCAAGACTTGATTAGAGCATCTCAGATCTAATATTCACATTACTCCTCTGGCTTCCAAAGGAATCAAAGCTTCTAAAATCATATTTCTGGTACTGAACTCCCAACAGAGACATACTGACAGATTTCAACTGAAATTTAAGAATGAGGCAGAGTTACCAGATTCCTACAATTTTTTGAGGAAAATGGCATCTGAGTGGAACAGAAAAACCCAGGCAGAATCACCAGCAAGGGAAAGAAAAATGGAACTTCCTGCTCTGCATTCCCATTGTCAGCTGGCTGATCTGTCAGCAACTGCTTTGAGCTACTCTGCACATGTAGACCTGTCAAGTAACCACCTCTGCTGATGTTCTTCTCTACCATGAGCACCTAAGAAGTAAGATGAAACTTAAAGTGGCAATTGTAAAGATTTCTGTAAGAATCAGATTTTATTGATTCACCTTTTAAAGAATGGATCAAAGCAAAACCAGTACTGTACTGTTTGAAAGTTCCACCCTTCTGCCACTCTATAAATCCAGAGGAAATTATCAACCAGAAAAACGTTCAGGGCATTTGACACTCTCTCTCCCTCTCTAATCACATTGTAATGCGCTTGAGATGTCAAGATATCTGAGTTTAATAATGACACAATAAATCAACAAAGCTCAGTAATCTCCCAACACTACACCTAAGGGTGTGAAAAAGGTAGTACTTTGTTTTTCCCCTCAGTGCCTTGCAGGCCAGTGCTGTGCTATGCTAGTTGGCACTGGCCCTGGCAGCTGGGAAGGTACATACAGAACATCCCCTGCCCAGACACCACCCTAGGAGGGCTGAGTTCACTGGTGCACGGGAGAAATCAGGAATTCTTGTAGTAAGAAAGTGGCCCAAAGAAAAGAAGGAAGTAGAAATCCCTATAAATATCCAAGTGCTGCCAGTGCCCACGCATGCTGGGCTGGGATCCAAAGTAACTGGTTTGGGGTGATAAGAATCCATATTAGGCACCTGAACATGGGAGAGGAACACCAACACCCAAACTAAGATGTTAGTAAGACTGTGACCAAAAACCAACACCCTTGAGTGACCTAATATCCAGGCTGGGGTGACTAAAATGTGAGAATGTGAATTTTTACTATTCAGAGAGACTAAAAGGAGACATAGGAATGCAAGTGAAAGTTGGTTTTAGAAGCATGTTCCCAAGAGATACAGATCTTATTTCCTTCCTGCTATTAAAGGGGGACTTTGATATGTACTGCACTACGTAAGGACAGAGAGCAACACCCCCATTTATTCAAATCCAACAACTTTGTGTGGTTTTTTTTAAATTCAGTGTTTCAGGGACATTACTGCAATCTCCATCTAACAGCTGCAGCCTGCAACATGTTGCATTTATGTTCCCACTCAGAAGGCATCTGAACACAATAACTTCTCATAGGCTACCAACTTGGACTGCTACCAAAACCCATGGGTTTTGTGTAGCTTGTAACCCAAATAAGCTAACTAAAAACTTTCAGAGAGGGAACAGAAGTAAAGCTGGTTGAGAGAGATGTGCCACACTGCTTTTTTGGGAGGTTGTTTTTTTGTTTTGAAATAGAGATATTGTGTGACCCACCTTGAAATGGGGAAGAACAACTCAGTCAGGTCTCTGCAAGATCAGATACCTGTTTGTCAATGGGAGGAACAGCTTCTCCAGCCATCTTGAGCCTCCCATACTCACTAATAGTACAAGTCAGAAAGATGCAGGCACAGTGAAACACCAAATGCTCTTCACATGTCATTTGTGGCACTGAAAAAGCAGTGAAAAAAATACAAAAACCCCCCCACACTCAGTTCTTCAACATGATTATGCTATTATGGGCAACCTCTAGATTTAAATCTCAAGCTTTGCTAAAATGCAATCCTATTGCTTTGCTACTGAGATGTCTCAGCACAGCTACACTGGACATGCAAGAGATGGCATTATTGAGTATTTTCATCTATACACAGTATTGATTAGGAAATAACAGCACCTAAAAGCCAGGTATGACACTCAGCAGCCTCTAGGAGAGCTGTTTATACACCAGCAACCCTCTTGAGGGCTCAAATATGTTCTGTCCTGCTCTCTAGCTCATTTCACTAATATAGGAGGCTTGTAGATGATCCTCTGTGTCTGCTGAGAACTGAGAAAAATTGGACAACAGATATTTTGCTAAAACCATGGTAATTAGTCAAAGATCAACAATTTTTTATTACCCATGCCTTTCTAGGCTCTTACCAAAGAATAAGTAAGACGTCTTGTTCACATGCTGAAAAACATGCAGCAGCCACCAAACACAGCAATTATTAGCAGCTGCTAATAACTGTCATGTAGAGTCTGTAGAAAAGTCCCCAAAAACTAATCCATCAGCCTTTGGGCTCCTCTTTGCCTGTGACATTGCTCAAAACCACACTGTGTACCTCACTTTTAACAAATGTGTAAAAATAAAAGAGGATCTGTAGATAGAAACAACTTTCTTATGAACCCAGTTTCACAGTAATAATTTGTTTACTAGAAAATCTATTCAGCATGTATACACAAAGAGATGAAAAAAGACTGTTGAATAACTAACTAATTGGAAAACACAGATGTCTGCTTAAGCAGAGTCCAGCAGCCTCCAAGTTCAGGCTGTGTTCTGAGGATCATACCCCATGCCAAGTGACCAGCATGTGGATTTAAACTGCATGAAGTAGGGAATACCTGGGTTTGGATACCAAACCAGTTGTTCAGTCCTTTTCCTATTAGCCATCACCTACAATGAACCACTCAGAATGGATCATGAAATGAGGGGTGGGCTGTAGCTCAGCTTCTCTGGAACACTTACACTGTAATAAAACTCTACTAAAAACTAGTATTCTCAGTTCAGATGAAGCAAGCAAACCATGTGATAAACAAACAAAAGGCTGTATCTAATCCTTTTCTGAAGGCAACACAGCCCACAGCCAACACCACAGCACAACAGGAATATATGAACTCCTGCAAAGTCAGGAAAAGCCAAAATTACTGCCTGGCACATATCAGGTACAGCCTGTGTGCCCCTTTATAAAGCAAGGGTCTTTATGTGGTGCTAGGAAGCAAGCATCTGATGGAAATCTCTGTGCAGTGAGACAGCCTGATACCATACAGACACATCAGTTGTGCTTCTTCCCACACCAACCAAGCTCTGCAGCTCGAGTGTTGAATTGAAACAGCTCTCCCATCACCACAGGGGCCTAGAAGCACAGCAGCAAGTCTGAACCCAATACAGACATGCTGCAAGTTGGAAACTCCTCTACTGAGCTGCCCCTCCATGGCAAAGACAGTGTACAGGATTAGTTATAGATGTACTTGTAAGCTTGGAGTGCTCCTGTAGCTTCCCTGTTTCTAAGCAACCCGTCCTACTCAAACAAGCTGCCTCCAATACCTCTGGCCACGAGAGAGGAAATGCCTGGGCCCCTTTTTCTCTCCATCCCAACAAGTTTCAACGAGTGGATCTAACAAGTTTGTCTAATCCTTTTTCCCCTCCTTTCACCTGAAAGCAGCTGCAGGCCAGGTTGCTTTGAAATTTGTACCCTAAATAAGTAGAATTTCCATGAGATCTGGGAGTGAAAAACCCAAACAGTGAGTGGAGGGCAAAGTATCACAAGTCTCCAAAATCACAGCATTACCATGAAATGCAAATCCCCAAGGGTTCAGAAGGTGTAAAGTCAGGACTGGGTATAATCAGAGACAGCAAGACAGTTTAGGAGCTGAATCCATGCATAATTCACAATGAACTTAAGGAATGCCTGCAATGCCCTTCTTTCAAGCCCTAAGCTGTTCAATTTTAACAAAGTCCTTATTTCAAAGGAAATTTTTTTTTTCTTTATCACCTCAGCATGAGAAGTACAGATCCATCAATATCACAGTTACACTGGAGAAGCTTCCCTAAAGTCAGCTACATGAAGTTTGGCCAAATTATTTTACAGAAATCACCATCCCTTTCCCTTCTAGTGCATCATTTCCTTCATGTATGAAATCAGCAGAAGACCCTGGACAGCCCCTTTCTGCTCTGCAGATGCCATAAGATTCTCTCACAAATACTACACATACTACAGTGAATCATATCTTACTCCATCCATTCTGGAGAAAAATACTTAATCCATGTCAATAGTAACAACTTAAAATTGAAAAATACCCTAAGTCTTGTACACTTCAAACCTCAGACTTCAGCTCAGCACACTGACTGCAAGGAAGAAGTCTAGTCTAGTCTGTCTTCCCACAGCTCAGTACAGGACTGTTGGATGAAGAGAGGCAACAAACAAAAGACTTTCAATGAAATCCCACTAGAAACTAAGAATTTTTGCTTGTAAACATAGACAATCTATATGTTTGCATTGAAAAGGCAGGGATGAATGGGAACTACCCATTCCAAGAAGTACATGCTAATACATGACTACAGTCTGAGCCAAACTACATTTTATTTTGATAGAGTACAAGATGTACCTACTCCCACTTGCTGTTTAACAGGGATCATGATGCCACAACTCAAAAGGAAAAAGCAAACATACTGCCTTATCTGTTTATACAAGTCAGTGTCCAGTGCCACACTACCAACCCAGCTTTACTGGTGCTTTTAACAAGACACACTAAATGTGAACTCAGGTACCTAAGGAGCTGGCTTACACTGTCTGCTGTCATGAGAGTATGAAGAGGAGGCAAGCAAAAATGACCAGACCCAAGGCCCAGACATTGCAACTCCAAGCCTAGGCATGATCTCTGTACAGTTTACTACACCAGCCAGGTCTGTAGGGAACTTCCACTAGAACACAATTAAACAAAAGAGGCTGAATGTCAAACACAGTGTTCTGTCTCAGGTCTCCAACTACAAGACAGACTGAGGTGCTGGAGCACCAAGAGGTATCCAAAGAGCAGTGAGGGTCTGGAGCAATCTTATGAAGAGAGGCTGAAGGAATTGGGGTTGTTTAGCCTGGAAAAAAAAGGAGGCTCAGGGGGAATCTTATTGTTCTTTACAACTACCTGAAAGAAAGTTGTAGCAAGCCAGCTGGTCTCTTGTCTCAGGCAACAAGCAACAGGATGAGAGGAAATGGCCTTTAAATTGTGCCAGGGGGGATTTAGATTTGATATTATGAAACATTTCTTCATTGAAAGGGTGGTCAGGCATTGGAACAGGCTGTCCAGGGAAGCAGTGGAATCACCATCACGGAAGGCGTTTGAAAGGCATGTGGCTGTGGCACTGGCAGCCGTGGTTTAGGGGTGGATTTGGTTATGCTGGGTTAGCACTTGGACTCCATGATCTTAAGAGTCTTTTCCAACTTACATGATTCTATGATACTCATTTTTAAACAGAGGAAATACAGCTTTTGATATTCAAAACACGAAAATCAGTGATCTGTGAACTGAAATTGCCATTTAGTTAATTTAGTTAATTTAAAAAAAAAATTAGACAATTTTTTTAGCATCTTCACCTCTAATAGCTACCTCACAGGTGTGTCTCCAAACACCTGCACACCCCCACAAGGGCACTGGGATCCTGCTTTGGCTCTTCATTTTTGTGCCCTTCTTTCTTCTGCTACAGAACACCTCAGCTCTAGCTGTCTGCAGCAAACCTCAGTATTTAAATGGACAGCAATGACATCTAGTGGCTTGTTAAGAATTTGCTCTTCTAAATTCCCAGCCTGGGCATTCATTTTTAGAAAGGAGACAGAACCCACTGCTTTCAGCATTTCTCTTAGCTGCTGCCAACTACAGAAGTGCACCCAAAATTCTCTACAAACTCTTTCAAACACACACTCACCACTGTCTCCCCCAGCTCTGAGCATTTCCCCCCATGCCTTGTCCAAAGCCTAGGAGAGGTCATGTAGTAGGCACAAATTTGCTTTAGGCCTTCTTGCCTGCACAACTAACTTTCTTCAGTGTAGATGCAGCTACAGATATTTGTTCTGGGTTCACAGGGCTGGGGCTCCCACACACCCTTTTGGTTATGCTGTTCCTCAGCTGCATTAGGCTAAGTGGTAGGAGTTACACAGACAAGGACAAGACCCAAGGCCACACCATTTTTAACAGCTGGCACAGCTCATTCATAGCTAAAAAAACATACAAAGGACTGCAAGCTCTAAAATGCAACTGTGCTGAAATTACAAGGAGAAAAGATAAAAATGCTATTCTGAATGCAAGGAGGAAGAGATTTTGCAGATTAGATTTATGGAAGAACAGTAAGCAGTTCACTTCCCTCCACCATCACAAACCCACCCCACTCCCCAAGAAAAAATAAATTCTCTTACCTTTTTCACTGAGTCACGTTGCAGAATTGCTGAGAAGCACAGGTAAGTGGTTACTGAAACTTTTGAAACATGTGACAATGTAAAGAAAGTTCAGAAGTCACCTCCATATACCTTTTTGTATTACAGGCACTAGTCATTTAACCACTGCTGCAGTGTTTGCCAGCAGTAACACTACAGCCTTGACAATAATCACCAAAATGATTTTTCAGTTAACAATGGTGAGGAAGCAGAAGATTTGTGGCACATGTATCTGGTGCATATGCCTACAGCCCTCAGAGAAAACTGCATACTAGTCATTAAAAAATACCTAGTTCTACTCTTGTTAACTGAGACCTATTAATACCCATGACTGGAATCAGAGGTGCCTTTCCCCACCACCCAATCTCAGGCAAAGACTAGTAAATAAAACTAGAGGGGTTTTATTTACTTGCTATGCCTCACTTCCCACAGCTTCTTCCAATATTATGGACAAGCAGATCAACTCTACAATGGTCTATTTAGTGATGTGACTTCCCTAGCACAAACAGGAAAAGAATGGAGGACTACATTAATTCTAAATATACCAGGAAAACATCCTGTAAAAGGCAAAAAGAGATGGAACAAGTATTAAGAATGTGTCAAAATAATTTGAAGTAACCTCTGCATCAGAATGAGCTGATATCCATGTTCTGCTAAAGGGCAAAAAATCAGTCACTTACCTTTGACCAGAAACTGCTTTGGGTGGGAGGTTACTGTTGGTTTACAATGACATGTACCTTAAATATCACACTGCTTACAGGAAAAGATGATGATTCACAGGAGTGGCCAGTTATAACAGGTTTAATGGTAAACTTCAAAAGATAGTTTTCATCACAAATTCTTCTGCCAGACCCAATGACTTATTCAAAGCAAAAGGCTATGCAGAGCCAAAGAAAAGTACAGGATGTGGGTTTTCTGAACCACCACTTAATGGAACCACTGAAACAGTGCATCTGACAAGCCAGCAAACACACACCACCAGGTGGTAGTGGGACTGCCTATCCCATGGCTCCAGCAAGGAAAAGAGGATCTTGAAACCTCAGGTCTTCCTACTTTCATATCTGTTTTTTATTACTCGTGTCATTTTACACAGATAAAATTCATTCATTCCAGGCTGATGCTCCCAACAAAAGCATAGATGTTCTTCTGAAGTTCTGAACCCAGAATTCTTATGTCAGATCCTTGAGGAAGCCAATACATATTCTCCTACAATAACACGAAGACACATTTCTAGAACCCTACAAACAGGGTAAGTGGTTAGGAGATTGAGAGAGGTATGCAAGACAAGCACACATATTCACGTGTTAGAACTGAGGTGGTTTTTCAGAAGACAGTATTTTCTATTGCCTTAATTATGAGAATTGTATTTTTCTTTTAGAACATTCAATTCTTCCGTCAATTACTACCTTTGTGATTCAGTCCCAAACAGCAAAACCTAATTAAAATGTCATTTTCTTAAAACAAGGAACCTTCACTAAACTGCTAACAAAATTTTTTCTTCTCTCACCCATAACATAGCAATTGCTACCTTCTGGGAAAAGTGTTCCAAGTTGGAGCAATAGAGAGAAGTATCAATTCACAGCGATCTCCAAAAATTGGAAGGCAAAAGACTGTTTAGGCACAAGGTACTAGCTGCAAAGGGCAAAGCAAATTTCATTCTAACAGAACTTTTCTGTAGACTATCCTTGAGCAAACCTCTGACTAGATCTTGAATCTAATGCTCAAGTGCAGCTTGAAGAGAACCACGGCAAGACACACAAACAGACTGTGTTCCTGCTTGCACAGTATCAGCTGAAACATTACTACTGCATCTATCAGTTTTGGTTTGGGGTGAAGACAAAACCAAGACCCACTATACAGAGGCAAACATAGTAGAAACAAGATGGAAAGAGGAAGGAAGGGGTGAACTGGCATCTCGAGAAACAGTACCTACAGAAAATCCATACGTGTGTGGTCTTGTGCATACAGCTTGTGAGAAAGAGAATTATACATCTTGAATTGCAGGCAAATTACTTTAGTGTATTATGAGACACTCCTGCTTGATTATTATACACCTTCTTGTATCACATTATATAAAACATGTATTTGTGTAGCATGATGTTTACAAAATATAAATACGTAAGAGCTTCTGTCCTTTCATGTTCTTTCTATGTTTGTGGTTATAGACACTCAACAAAAAGGAAACAGAGGGAAATTCTAGCTTTGAAAGTGATGAATGAAGAAGACTACACTGCTTAGTGGTCTTCATTACCTTTATCTTTCAGCTTGTCTTCACCAAAACAAATACCACACAACAGGGCAGCTAAATCACAGGCTGTTCCAAATTCCTTCTGAACAAGGCACTCCATTTAGCTTCACACTGAGAACCTCAGAAGCACTGCAAGCAGAAACATCTGGTAAATATATTCCAGTAGGTTAGCTCTAAGTATTGTTAAATTTCTTAGACAGCCACAGCTGTATCTCCCCATTTCTCAAGACTAGTTCTCCCTAATCCTGGTACAAAGACTGCACTACCCTTAGAGTTGCACAGAAGTCACTGTGTTCCTGCCTCTGGAGGTTTTGTTCCCTTGCCACCACAGGAGCTTCGCCATTTGTTTGACAGCTGAAGATTTGGAAAACTACAGCCAGCTCTGCATCTCCTCCTCATACTTCTGGGGATCAATAAAAGGCTTGTCAATGGACCTGATCATCAGCTCACCACAGTACACACACTCAGCTGCCACAATATCATCAATGTCAGCCTTGATCTGCTCCCGGCTCTGCTGCCCCTTCCCCAAGCTAACAGTGTCTGCATCCTTGGGACGATGGTGGCTCTTGGATGGCTGGCTGGTAGCTGCCAGCTTCTTCTGAAGATCTTCAAGTTTTGCCTGCTTATAGGCAGGAAGGTTTGGGAAAACTGCTTGGAGGAGACAGTCATAGTGAAACATGTGACCACACAGGAAAAGGTAAAAAGGGCGGTTTAGAAGTGGAAAGTCACAAGCAGCACATTTTTCCTGAGGCTCCACAGAGCCATACTTATTTCTCATTTCCTGGATGTCCTCACGGATCCTCTTGGCACTCTGTGTGGCTTCCTCCATCTCCCTTTTCAGCTCTTCAATGTGCTTGTTATAATCCTCCAGGGAGTTACAGATTGCCTCCTTGAAATGGTCAATAGTGACAAAGTCTGGAAAGAATGGCAGCACATCTTCAATCTTCAGCAGAGCACAGCTGGAGAGGCAGGCCATTGCCTTCTTGACATCCTTCTCTTCCTGAACAACATGGCGAGCAATCTTCAACCACAGCTTCTTCCTCAGTTCCTCATCATCTTCAGGAAGATCTGCACAGGACTTGGCAAGATCAACATCCACCTAGAAGTTGGACAGACAAGGAAATAAGAGTTAAGCTTTCCTCTTTGTTTATCCACCATTCACCTTAGAAGCCGGCTGTCCATTTTAAGAGGCATTTAGAAAACCTCTGTTGCCATCTCACTGCCTAGGACTGCACTACTGGCCTGCTCCTTGTTTCCAAGTCAAACACTCCTCCTCTCCACCAGTACCCCTCACTGAAGATTAGTTTGCTACCCAACAGAGAACAAAGGCCAGCACAGAAAGGGCAAATTCATTACAGAATCTTCGCTGGCCACACATTTCATCAAAGACACAGCAATTCCAATAGGAAAAAAATCCAGCATCATGTCCCTCAAGGTCAGAATAAGCTGACAAAGGCTTCTGTGATAATTACCAAAGCTAGGAATAGGAAGTAATTAGAATCCTTAACAATAGCTATACGAATCTTGCATAAATGCAGATATGTTAAAGATATTTTATGTCAGAGACAGAGCTTGAGATAGTACTCCACCTTGTACTTTCCATGCCCTCATCCTCAGTTATAGCTTGTCAATCAGCTGCCTACTTGAAACAGTTGTGAAAGCACAGAAAAATGTTAACAGAGCCAGGTCTTTCTTCCAAGCCTCAGCTGCACAGCTTTGGTATGAGTGAGTCTGTCCAGTTCCTCTCAATGCTCTACTGTTCATGGTAACTTGAACAAGCTACATTCCTGTGTACCACAGCATGCACAGACACGCACATACCTGTAAGGCAAGATCCACAGCCTCCTCATATAATTCCATCACTTTGTAAATGTGGACACAGGCACGGTGGTGCCCGTGCTCTGCACACAGGCGCAGTGCATACTTCAGGTCGTAGTGGATCCTGTTTGGGTTGGTTCCTGCTTGCTCCAGGTATGACAGCAGTGAGTCCGGCCGACACAAAGCATAGAGGGACAACAGGTAGTTGTGAATGGCTTGCTGGGTTTCTTCCAACTGGTAGACACAGAACTCCATGTATCTAATGGCTTCATTGATCTGCTGGGTGCTGGCACTCTGGCTGTAGTTAACAAGGGCTGGAATGAGGTTCCTCGCATCCAGTCTAGAGCCCATAGAAATCCAAGCATCAACTACCTTCTTGGGAATATGCTGGATGAGAACTGGAGAGAACTTGTAGAAGAGTTTCTCGTCTCTGTGCCTGGACAGCACATTTAGAGCCTCATCGTACTCGTCATGCTGGCAGTGGTGAGCTACTACACGCTCGTAATCCTGCATGATGACTGCAAAGTACACCATGTGCTCTGTGTCGCCATGGCTTGCCAGCAGCTCATAAATAGATGCCCGATTATTAAAAAGACAGTCTTTGTTTTTAGGACTGCTCAGGAAAGTGCGGAACTTCTCCCGTGTATCCAAATAGAGATTTCGCTGTGAGGGATCTCCTTGCAATACACCCAGCCAGTTCAGGTACAGCTCTGTCAACCACGTGGTGAGCAGAGTGGTCTGTGTCTTCTCTGAAGGCTTTAGGTTACTTAGCTTCTTAATCAGAAACTCCATCAGGGCCTCTTCTTGCTTGGCTTCAATGAACTTCAGAGCAATTTCCTCAAAGTAGTTCTGGGTCAGTGCGTAACATTTGGCACTGTCCAGATACCTCTTGTTTTGGAAGCAGTGCTCTGCCTCTTTGGCCAACACAATGTCAAGACACTCTGGACGGTCCTTACAATACTCTTTTGCTAAATCAAATTTGTTCATATTCATATACATCTTCCACACATCTCTAGATTCCCGCTGGACGTGGTAGCGGAACACTACCTTCTCAGTGTGGATCCATATCTGCTGGACTGTGGGATCTTTAATCATGCGTGTCAGCACGCCAAACTTCTCCAGGAACAGATCCTGAAAAACAACCTGTCCATTCAGAGTGCAGACAGCCTTCACCCGGTCAGACAGCAGCAACAGGAAGTGGAACTGGGTAAGTACAATGGATATTGGCTTGTTCACAGTTATGTCAATGTCAGGAGGATAAACCCAGACCCGTTCATCGCTCAGAATTGAATCAGGACGACTATAATCCAATGTACCATATAAAACACCATTTCCCATCATCCAGGCAAAGGAGCGTGGGTTGGAACGCAGTTTTGGAGTGTAAAAGGCTATCTCACTGAAACCCAAGTTGGCTGGAAACTCCCGAAAGCTGGGCAGATGGTCAGCATGCACAGCAAATATGGAGCTGAAGCCTTGCTGCTCTGTCCCTTCAGGCACTTTGCCAACAAACTGAAAGAGTCTCTTCCTAGTGGTGGCTATAATAAAAAATTTCCCTTCTATCCCTCGTTCAATTTCCAAGCAGCAGACTGGGGCAGGTCCAGATTCTTCCTCCAGAGTGTAGACCTGTCGGAAGTACTGGTCAGGGTTAGTGCTGAAGAGGCTCCCTTCGCTGACAGAGATTTCAGCCTCATAGATGTGCCCCTGGGATGTCCCCACCAGGATAGGCCCTGTGTTGGTTTCTGAACCAAGAAATTTGTTCCAGCCCACACTTTCAATCAAGTGTCCTTTCCAGCGGGAGAGTGCCCGCACTTTCTGAACACTTCTGTTCAGGTAAAGGCATTCGCTGGTGTTCAGAGCAATCAGGAGATGAGAGCCTGCCAACAGCAGAGGGGTATGGGAGGGAGAAGGAGAGAGCAAATCAAGACTGTGCCTAAGAAGCCAAATTCCTGAAGCTTTTAATCCTAACATTTGATAAGCTCCAATATCAACATACTTAATCTAAAACTTTCCCAGGCGTTCATGGGAATGTGGGGGATTTCCATGCTGGATCAGACCAGCAGTCCATATGTTGCAATGTTAAATAACTGGTACCAGATGCTTTAGCAGGAAGGTATTCTGTTTCAATAAATGTTCTAAGTATAAACACTTCCCAGAGTTCCCTCCTATCCCTGGCAGTTGGTGAGAGATATGAGCATCTCTTTCCAAACTTTTGTTTAGTTTTCTAAAATCTAGGCTACAGTGAACTGCAGATATTTTATGGCCCTTTTGATAAACTCCTATATAAACCATACAGCACAGTGACTGCAAACACTTCCTTTGATTGGTTTTAGCAGCCTTGCTCAGAACAGCCCAATTGTGTGTTCATTTCAGAGTTTGAAAACACAACACGGGCACAAGCCCGTGCTTTACTTTGCAAAAGGGCAAACCAGTGGGCAGGGGCCCTGGCTCATGGAAGATTGATCTGTTCTCCTTATGTACAAAGCAGAAAGAGAACTCCTTCACCAGCACTTGCTCTGCTCCGTTCACTGTCTGTAAATATTGATGATCCACTGCCTCACCTGTGTGGTCCAGAAACAACTTGTAGACTTTGGCTTCATCTTTGCGTCCCAGCTCTACCTGATTAGGTTCATCTGGCTTCCCAAGATCAATCCTGCAAAGAGAAACCATGAAAAGTTTCCTGGACGCTGCCAACAAAAGTTCACACACCTGTAACTCCTCACCTGTTTTCCATATTTGACTCATGGCTTTCTATCCAGTTTGCAAATGTAAGTTCTCTAACAACTTAAAGAAAAAAAGGAAGGCAGGGGAAAAACAAACAGTAACTTCAGGATTCTGGCAGCATTACCTGAGAAGGGTGTCTTTCCCAAGGCTCATACAGAGCTGGTTAGAGGAGACCACTAAGCTGTTAATTTTCTCTGGAGGAGCAAAATCAATCCTCTGCTTGTTAAATATTGGTGTTTCCTTCTCCAGTCGTGCATTGACATATCCTGGAGAAAGAACATGAACACTTATAAACTAAATAAAACAAAACCCTGCAACAACAACAATCCCAAACTACATCAAAATCCAGCCTAAAAGACTAAAAGGATCATGTCCTGCTCCAAGTTTTACTGAAAAGGAAGTGTGCTCCATGGAGCAGGAACACAGAGGAAAAACCCTAACACCCATAGGACCATCATCATTAACATGAGAATTTTAGCTATTGTCCCAAATAGGAGAAGGATGAACTTTCTTAATATTCAGTTCTCTACACGAAGGAGATGTCTATTTTATAACATTCATTCCTTTTAAACATCTCCTCCCTCGTTGTCCCCAGTGTCCCTCTTCTGTTTAAGCAAGATTCTACTGCAGCATTTCCCACCCTGAGGGCAACACTATACAAGGAAAAAAACTTGAAAGAATATGTCCGTGTGTTTCCAAACTTGTAACTCAAAAATGCCAGCTCTGCAGAGCAACTGGTGCCAGCACGACAATACCAGGGAGAAGAGAATTCTCTCATAACCTACATTTCCCTGCCACACTCGAAAAATATTGAGAGGTGACATCTAGTAGAAAATGGTTATTGAATCCCACAAAATTTGAATGCATTATTATTTTTGAATAATAATGCAATAAATTTCTCTGACATGAAAGATAAAACGGACTGGTCATCACACTATTTCTTTACACTGACGGGACTCCTCCCTGAGCAGTACAGTGTACCAAAGCCTCACATCCCTTGACAGAAAAGTGCAGCAGTGGTACAGACTGCTTTGTTGTTCACGCTGCCACCGCGTAGTCAGCCTAGAGAAATGCCGTCTTTGCTAAACTGCGCCTGGCTTAGGAGAGGAACTCCGTGCGGGAGCAGCTGTGCACACATGCACAACACAGGGCAGGGAGGAGCAGGAAAAAGCAGCAAAGCCACGAGATGTTCTCAGCCCGCTACCAGCGCTCTGAGCTGCTCAGGGCCGAGCTGCGGCCGGTTACAAGGTGTGCCCTCGCAGGCACAGGCGGCTCCTCGCAGCACCCCAGCGGGCCGCGGCCTCCCACACAGCAGCGGAGCCGCGGCCCCG
>VXBS01003424.1:206956-219844 GCA_013400255.1 Sitta europaea | reverse complement strand
GGCCCTGGACGGCTCCTTCTTGCTCTCGCCGCTCGGGGGGCTGATGTGCGCCCAGGCCGTGAGTACCGGGGAGGGCGTGAGGCGGAGGGGGGAGGGCATCACCCACTGGGGAGCTTTTCTTCAGCTGGAAAGAGCCCGGGGTCTCTTTGAATGCCGCTCCGACCCCATCTCCGATGTCTAACCCCAGTTAATGCCCAAGCCTAAGACAGTGCAGCCCCCTCTCTCCAGCTTCCCTCTGTAAATCCAGAGGAAAAGTCGGATTCTTGTCCTCAAGACCCCTTGCCGGTTGTAACTCCGCTCAGTGCCGGGTGGTTCCCAGTGCCAGGCACTGGCTGACCCGCTCGGGCATCTCCTCAGGGTCGGGGGGGGTGTGAAGCCCAGTGACTCCAGGTGAGGTGTGCTGGTGTTGCTTGTGAGGCTCTCACGCACCCTGGAACAGTCTCAGCTCTCCAGGTTGTCCTCCCAGCCCTTGGCGGCTGCTCTCAGAGGAGCCCAAGGGGTTCTTGTGCCGTCAAATCGAGCAAAAGCATCTCCTCCCCATGGCTTCAGCATCGGAGGCAACCGCAATAACGTCCCGCCGGTGCTGTCCCCGGGCCCGCGGGTGCCCCGTGAATACCGGGGGTGGATGCTCAGCCGCGTACTGGGCCGCTCGTGACCTGCCCACGGTGCTGCCCCGCTGCGTGGGAGCCTGTTCGCTCGTTCCCTCTCCTCGGGGCAGCCTTGTGCCCTGAGCAGCCACTGTGAAAGAGCTGGCGCAGACCTGGCTCCGGGCTCCGGATTCCGGCCCCTGGGCATGGCTGAGCTGGTGGTGACAAACGCTCGGGGAAGGAGCCGGGAAGGATGCTGCTGGGGGTGCCTTGCAGGAGCGTCAGGAAAGAGAGATGAAAGCAAGACCAGCAGCAGAGACCTTTCAACTCAGCAGCTGGACCCACCTCTGCAGCCCCTTGTTCAGGCCAGACTGTTAAACAGGCTCCTGCCCCCCCCGCCAGCAGCCAGAGCGGGGCAGCTCACACATGCCGCCTCCCACTCCTGCAGGAGCCCACTCTACATGTTCCTGCCCAGCACATATTTTGCGATCACGAGTGTTAGAAATGGATGTGATAGACAAGGAGGCATTGTCGGGGCGGCTGAGCACCAGGGCGTTGGACGCAGGCAGGACAAAGGCTGTTGTGTTTCTTCCATGACAATAAGTGGTGCAGGCTTACACAGGGGCACAGCGGCTTAGGAGGAGCCCGTCTCTTGCCGAGTGTGCCGCTGCTTTCTTGGAGAACCTACTCAGGTGTTGGTGTGAGTGGGCTTGTGTTCTGTGTTCCTCCTGCAGGAATCAGCCCCTGATCACGTTCCCCGTTTCACCCCACAGGTGCTCGGTTTACTGGTGTGGTCTCTCGTCGCCGCCACAACGTACCACCTCCACGCGGCGTACGGCTGGGTGATGTTTGTGTCCCTCTTCTTCTGGATACTAACACTCCTTTTCCTCGTGACTTACCTCCTGCAGCTTCATCAGAAGTTCTACATGATCCCCTGGCCCCTTGTGGTGCGTAGCTGAGAGGGAGTGAGGGGAGATCCCAAGAGGGAAACATCCTGGAAAGATAGTCTGGGAAGGCTTCAGTCTCTTCTGGGCAGATGCAAGTCCCCTGCAATTTGCACAGTGATACTGTTTCGTTCTGCCCTTGAATTGTTTAGGAAATGCTGAAACCAGAAAGTCCTGTGTCAATCCAGAAAGTTACAGCCACCAACTGCTGCAGTTACCGTGTCATCCTAAAACCTCCCAGCACAACCTGGGGAGCACCTAACGTGTTCTCCTGGAGAATGGGGAGGAACCTGAGCCTTTTGCTCCTGCATCGCCCCAGCATGCACGAGCCTGAGCCCAGACCTCACGACCTCCTCCTTGCTTTCCCCAGCTGATGATCTACAACACCGTGGCCACCGTGCTGTACCTCACCGCCTTCGTGACGTGCGCGGCCGCCGTGCAGCCGACGTCCTGGCGGCAGTGGGACTACAACCGCAGAGCTGCCGCCTCCGTGAGTACCGGCGGGCACGGGCGGGCCGGGGGCTGGGGCGGCCACCGTGGTCACACGGGGCATGTGCTCCTCTTCCAGTTCTTCGCCTGTGTCACGATGATCACCTACGGCGTGAGCACCTTCTTCAGCTTCCGCGCCTGGAAAGGGCTCGGCAGCAACGCGGCCACCAGCCAAGTGACTGACCACGCGTAAGGAGTGGACAGCAAAGCCCAGCCAGGGCCGCCCTGCACCAGCTTGTGCCCGGCGTGGAGCCTCGTGTGCCATCAGGGCTCGTCTGGGGACCAGCCTGCGCTGGCAGCAGTGGTGCACCGGGTGACGGGGATGCTGCCCTGTGGTTTCTGATGATGCTTCCAGCTGACGTGCACAGCACAGCCCCACCGGCAGCGCCGCTGGGGACACGGACTCGCTGGGGCTGCAGCTCCGCCTCATCCCCGGGGCTCATCCGATCCTCGCTGCAGCAGCTCCGCTGAGGGGGCTCAGCCAATTTGGCACAGTCCGACACTAAAATTCACTAACCCAAGCCCAGGCTCCCCTCTCTGCTCATTCACAGCTACAATGTAAGTAATGCAATTAACGGGATGCAGAAACAGTGGCAGAGCTGGAAGACGGGAAGCGAAGAAAGGGAAGCAGATGTAATTGCTCTTGTATTGATTTCTAACAATTTGAATATAAATTTTATGCTTTAAATAAAAACATTCCTAAATCCAGCACTGGAGTCTGTCATGTGAAAACTTGTCTTGTGAGGAGGCAGCACATACAGCATGGTGGGAACAGCAGAGATGTCGCTGCAGAGGTGGCTGCTCCTTCCCACTCCAGGTGGGTTTCAGCCCAGGTGGGCTATGGAAGGAACAAGTCCACAGGGTTCACCTCTCATTTATGCACACACACGCTCAGAGTGTGCATCCAAGACCACAAGAACACAAACGAGGTGCCAAGGCTTTGATCACTCCCTCTTCCTGACTCAGCATCGCACACTCCTGAGTTCACCTAATTAACCAGCAAGCCAATTTAGCCCATTAGCTGCAGGTCATTTTCACAAATTACAATCAAATCTGCAAAAGCCCTGGGAATACAGGCAGGATCAGTGCCTCGGGAGAGGGAAGAACCTGCTCCCCTGGGCTGCAGACCACAAATTCACCTTTTGGGTGTTTGTCAGAATGAGAAGTGATGCCCAGCCAGGCAGAGCAGCTTTTCCTTTCACACCCTCCATGTATGAGGTAGTAAAAGTAGACTCAGTGAGTTCAAAAGCAGGTGCATGGTGAGCTACACTGCAAATCTCACTGCTCTGCATGGGAAAAGTTTTACTTCTGTAAAAAAGACTGCAGAGGCAGGATCAGGAAATGGAACTGTATTGATGGAAGGTGAGAACTGAAAAGGAACTGGACACATGGAATTGGCCCATGACAGATCTGCCTTTATTTGGTTGTCAGTGAGTAAATCAAGGGTTGAATTTCTACAATTACAAATATATAGACATGTATATATATAAAAAACAGGAACAGCAAGAAAATAAAAATAAAATTAATAAAAATTAACATGGGAGGTCACTATGGATTCCACAATCTAAATAGAAGATTTACTTACAAACACTGATAAAGGACACCAGTCTCAGCCTTCCAAACTCTGACATGTTCCAAATTAATTTAGTTAGCATTTATCCTGAGATTCAACTGCATCACCAGGCAACTGAGACTCCAGAATCTACATCTCTCTGGGAAGGATGTGACCAAGAAAATTATGTGCTGTTCCTATACAGCAGCTGATGGCTGATCAGCACGAATTCTGCCTTGGCACCATGTAAAAAACTTCCTTGCACACACTGACTTGTCAGTTAAACCCATATTCCTGAGAACTGAGCACCTTTTAGTGCCAGGTGGCCAGGCTGGATGGGATTGTGAGCAGCCTGGTCTAGTGGAAGGTGTCCCTGCCATGGCAGAGGGGGATGGAACTGGATGATTTTCAGCTAAGCAATGGTGCTGCACGAACAGAAGGAATAAACTGTTCTCTGTGTACAGCAGAGACAGGACAAAGAACAAGGAGCTCAAACTGCAGCTCAGGCACTTTATATCAGAGTGCAAAGGGCTCCCTGCAGCAGCTGGGCACTGCAGAAAACTGCCCAGACAAACCATGGCAGCGTCTAAGATGATCCTGGCAGACACATAAAGAGAAATTCGGGTAGAGCTGGGGAAAGGAAGACTGCCTCTCACAGTCTCTTCTATCCATCAAAGCTATCAAAGCTTTGATTTCACCCCCTGGAGAGGGACCCACAGTCCTGGCCCTGCCCCACCGCACACCCACCTCCCTCACAGCCGTGGGGCCGAGTCCCCGCCCCTCTGCCCCGGCCGTCTCTCGGGAATCGCTGCCTTCCACCTCTGACATTTCAATAGACCTTGCTCAAAATACAACAGAACTCCCTTCACAATGACTTGTTTAATGGTTTAATGAAGTCACCACTAACGCACTGCTTAAATCCAGACTTCGACCTTCTTTTTCCTAGAAACATGGGGAAAAAAAAGAAATCCGTGACTCCACGATGGTTTGGAACAAGCATTTCAAAAAATTAAACAGACAACACATTCTCTGCTGCACCAAAGCAATATAAAATTACATGTTACCTGAGCACCTGTGGTTGAATGTGAAGCCAAGAAGATTGCAGGAATCCCTGGGGTGAGGGGGCTGTCACCCTGCCAGTGTCTGCCCACGGCAGAGCAGAGTCCTGCTCACACCTGGCCAGGGGGGCTCAGGGATCTACTGAAATCTGGCTCCTGTCGTTTGCCTCTCAGAGACCCTGATCTGCAAATCCCAACTGAAACTCCTCCTGCTGCTGACACACAGGTTCTCTTCAGCCTGAACCCATTTCCACAAAATTCACAGGGATGGGGAAGGGGCTGAGGCATAACCTCAACTGTGGCTCTTTTGCTCCTTGTCAAACAGGACTGGACACTGGACACTGGAGAGCACTGATTTTCATTTTGCTAGGAAAAACCTCACCCAAAAATCTTAGCATTTTTGTTTATTTCTCCAGCTGGCCCAGAGAGGAGAAGAAAACAAATGAGAGGCTTAAAAAGCTAATTTTGGGTAGACAAGGAACGAAAAATAAAAGAAGACACCATAGAGTCAGAATGGCCAATGTGGAAAGGGATTTCTGGAGGTCACCTGGGCCAAACCCACCCTCAAGCATGGTCACTCAGGGTCGTGTCCAGACAACTTCAGAATATCTCCAAGGATGGAGACTCCACAACCTCTCTGGGCAAGGAAGCTGTGACAGTACTCAGAGACTGTCATAGTGAAGAAGTGTTCCCTTCTGTTCATTTGGAAAACAATGTTCACAAAAGCAGGAAGTTCACAAAAGCAGGAAGAGCTGCTCCATATGCCAGCTTCCTTCATGTTTTATAGAAATTATTAAATGTGCAGTTTGAGTTTAAAAAGCCACCCAGTGAAATAATTTTTCTTTTGATTCTGTTACAGCCTTTGCTTAAATACTGTGACCTACTGTAGTAACTTTTCCTTTGGCACTCTCAGGTGGAGCTACACAAAACCAAGAGCCACTGTGCCAATGAAAACAAACAATGTGATATACTCACAGCTCTGTATTCCAAGAACATTTCTTTGAAGGCCAGAAAGTCTGTAAATGTGAGCAGCAGGTCAAATATGTCACCTGGCATTTCATCTTTGTGTTGTCTACAGAGAAAAAGAAGTTGGGGAATGAGAAAACCGTGTGAGAAAAATTCATTATTTTAAAATGGTACAAGGTCAAAAAGGACAAGTAGAACAATATCAATATTTAAACCAGAATGTTATTGCAGGTTATCATATAGCAAAACTGCAGCCAAATATTACCATGCTGCATTTCCAATCTAACTACATTATTACATTTATCTAAATCCAAGACCTATGAGTCTAGTATCAGTCCTTGAAAACCAGACCTGTTTATTTAAGAAACATTGAAAATTAAACAGATTCAAATATTTTAAGATACTTAGTTCCCAATTACACTTGATTTTCTCATTCATGGGGAAAACCAGTGAGCTTTCAAAAAGAAGCTCTTCAGGAAGCTGGTTAAGCTAAAATGACCCAATGCAAAAGCTGAATACAAACCAAACTCTTTTCTGAATGCTCCATACAAAAATTGCAATAAAGGAATTTAACCACATGACTGAAACACCACCAGGATACTGAGGTGCCTGGAAGAGATAAACAAGAGCCAACTTTTAAGGGTCTGGCTTCAAAGTGATAAAAAATATCAAAATCCTCCAGTGCTCTCATTCTGATTTTTCTTTCTACCCCTTCAAACCCAATATATTTCAGCATGACAATTCAGAAATTTAGAGCAGCAGGACATGCTGAAGGCAAGAAAAGTGGCCAGCCACTACCTGCACAAACACTTCTTTTTTTAAGTTAAAGTGGAACCATTATCTAAAGGGAGAACAGCCAAACCTAAGCTTTAATTTAGATAAAAAGAACTGAGAGGCACATAAGCCACTCCTCAAGCAAAAGCAAAGCAGAGACTTACTGCAATGACACTGTGAAAGCAACCATATCAAACCCACGAATCCGATCAAGCAACTTCTCTTCAATGTATTTCTCTACTAAAGAGATCTGAAAAAAACCCAGACAAACCACCCCAGTAAGATCACAACAGATTTCAGGAGCAGATTTCAAACAGCATCCTTACAATGACACCTTCTTGACACTCTGCATGATCCTCACTGGGCACAACTGCAGATTCCTCAGTGGGTGTTGCTGGTTCTGTTCTCACACCAGCCCTGAGGCACAGAGCTGCACATTTTTTGCTGGGGATCTTGGGGAGAAAAAACACTGACTATTTGTATTTAGTAATAAATATTTTTCCAATTAATTTAATGGTACTGAACAGTAGACTGGTCTAGTTTCCTGATTATGCTTTGTGTGAAGAACGTGATTGAATTATCCAATAGAAAAAATAATACAACTGGAAAAGAAAAACTCTGTTTGCACACATGCAAAACACATTATTTACTACAGCAATTGGCTAAATTTCTATTCAAGAGAGCTATGCATCTTCCAAAATATCTCTAGAAAATTTTGTGTGAAACAATGAGAAAGGAACCTAAAGCTTCAGAAAAACCTTTTCTTGCTCACAGATCACAGCTGTGCTTCTGAAGAAGATGGGAACATGGTGGGATCTGCTCCATGAAAGCCCAGTATTTTATAAAGGGAGCACTGTTTAAAAAAAAAAAAAAAAAAAAAGTAAAACGTAATACATATGAAAAATAGGAAAAGGTATCTTACATATTCATTAAAAATATCCGTATAGATGAGCTTGTTTTCTTCTGAGTCATCAAACTCCTGGTAGTGCTTCTCCAAAAAATTCCTCTGTATTAACTGGAAATCATCATCTGGGCCATAACAGAAATGCAGCACAGAGTTCAGAGTTTAGTCATTCTTTCTGTAACACAAACCCCACATTCACTGCTCCTCTGCTTCCCTGCTGTAACCACAGAGCCCTGCACACGTGCAGAGTCCATCACATCAGCGCCACAGCTGCTGCCACACCACCACTTCTGACCCATCTGTGAGAGGACAGAGGCTGCTGGTGAAATATTACCAAAACAGCCCTCCTTCTCTACATTTATTAATAGTTATTTATTCTGAACCTCTTTTTGTTCTGACTCTAAAGTCAGTAAAACGTCTGTATTTTTGCTAAGGGAATACCTCTTCCCTACAAGAACTCAAAGTAATTTTTTTTTTCTTTGAGTTTAAAAATATTGGTGAAACTCCCAGATTAAATTTTCAATTGCCAAAGAATTTTTTTCCAGTTGTAGAAGAAAAGAAGAGTAAAAATAAACATGGTAGGTCACTATGGAATTCCACAGAACAGGTCTAAATAAAAAGTTTATTTATAAACACAGGTAAAGGACACTGGTCACAGCTTTCCAAACTCTGACATGTTCCAAATTAATTTAGTTAGCATTTATCCTGAGATTCAACTGCATCACCAGGCAACTGAGACTCCAGAATCTACATCTCTCTGGGAAGGATGTGATAAAAGAAATTATGTGCTGTTCCTATACAGCAGCTGATGGCTGATCAGCACAAATTCTGCCTTGGCACCATGTAAAAAACTTCCTTGCACACACTGACTTGTCAGTTAAACCCATATTCCTGAGAACTGAGCACCTTTTAGTGCCAGGTGGCCAGGCTGGATGGGATTGTGAGCAGCCTGGTCTAGTGGAAGGTGTCCCTGCCATGGCAGGGTGGTTGAGTCATCTTTAAGTCCATTCCAACCCAAACCATTCTGTGATTCTATGACCATCTTTGTGCTTTAGGGCTGAATACAAAGAAATAAGGTTCCCCATTCTTGCAGCCTTCAGTGCTGGAATAGAACCAACTCTCAGTCTGCAGCTCAGGCACTTTATATCAGAGTGCAAAGGGCTCCCTGCAGCAGCTGGGCACTGCAGAAAACTGCCCAAACCAACCATGGTGGCTTCTGAGAACATCCTGACAGATATGTCAGGAGAAGTTTAGGCAGAGCTGGGGAAGNAAAAAAAAAAAAAAAAAGTAAAACGTAATACATATGAAAAATAGGAAAAGGTATCTTACATATTCATTAAAAATATCCGTATAGATGAGCTTGTTTTCTTCTGAGTCATCAAACTCCTGGTAGTGCTTCTCCAAAAAATTCCTCTGTATTAACTGGAAATCATCATCTGGGCCATAACAGAAATGCAGCACAGAGTTCAGAGTTTAGTCATTCTTTCTGTAACACAAACCCCACATTCACTGCTCCTCTGCTTCCCTGCTGTAACCACAGAGCCCTGCACACGTGCAGAGTCCATCACATCAGCGCCACAGCTGCTGCCACACCACCACTTCTGACCCATCTGTGAGAGGACAGAGGCTGCTGGTGAAATATTACCAAAACAGCCCTCCTTCTCTACATTTATTAATAGTTATTTATTCTGAACCTCTTTTTGTTCTGACTCTAAAGTCAGTAAAACGTCTGTATTTTTGCTAAGGGAATACCTCTTCCCTACAAGAACTCAAAGTAATTTTTTTTTTCTTTGAGTTTAAAAATATTGGTGAAACTCCCAGATTAAATTTTCAATTGCCAAAGAATTTTTTTCCAGTTGTAGAAGAAAAGAAGAGTAAAAATAAACATGGTAGGTCACTATGGAATTCCACAGAACAGGTCTAAATAAAAAGTTTATTTATAAACACAGGTAAAGGACACTGGTCACAGCTTTCCAAACTCTGACATGTTCCAAATTAATTTAGTTAGCATTTATCCTGAGATTCAACTGCATCACCAGGCAACTGAGACTCCAGAATCTACATCTCTCTGGGAAGGATGTGATAAAAGAAATTATGTGCTGTTCCTATACAGCAGCTGATGGCTGATCAGCACAAATTCTGCCTTGGCACCATGTAAAAAACTTCCTTGCACACACTGACTTGTCAGTTAAACCCATATTCCTGAGAACTGAGCACCTTTTAGTGCCAGGTGGCCAGGCTGGATGGGATTGTGAGCAGCCTGGTCTAGTGGAAGGTGTCCCTGCCATGGCAGGGTGGTTGAGTCATCTTTAAGTCCATTCCAACCCAAACCATTCTGTGATTCTATGACCATCTTTGTGCTTTAGGGCTGAATACAAAGAAATAAGGTTCCCCATTCTTGCAGCCTTCAGTGCTGGAATAGAACCAACTCTCAGTCTGCAGCTCAGGCACTTTATATCAGAGTGCAAAGGGCTCCCTGCAGCAGCTGGGCACTGCAGAAAACTGCCCAAACCAACCATGGTGGCTTCTGAGAACATCCTGACAGATATGTCAGGAGAAGTTTAGGCAGAGCTGGGGAAGGGAAGACTGCCTCTCACAGTCTCTTCCATAAAAATCCCAGAAAGCCTTGATTTCTCTGTGAGATGCACAAGCATCTGTACTCTTTCTCTAAGAAACAGTGTACTGCAGTGGTGTGGAGAACAATTTTCAAGAGTCATAAGCACACAGAATAATTTTATGTATATTTTTACTATACTACCAGGTTAGAGGCTCATGGCACGAAAGGAAGGAAAGCTTCCATGAATCAGGCAGGAGCTCTGTATGTTAGCTAATTAACAGAAGAGCAGATGGCAACATGTTTAGCAGCCCTGTTGTTGTCTGTACATACTTGCAGACCTTACCCATTATGATATCCTCCAGGTAGCCAACAACTGCATCAAACTCATCAGAAGTGGTGGAGCTGAAAGCAGAGGAAGACAGGACTACATAAATACATATTTTGACCACTGCAGAAATTAAAGTTAAATTTTAAAAGTGTTAACAAAAGTCTAAGTACAAATAAACCCAGTAATTACAAGATAACTGAAAAACTTCCTAGTTTCGACATACAAAATAATCCATGGCACTGATGGGAAGACTGCTCCATGGAGATTCTCATCAGGCCTCTATTGTATTTCCACCCATAAGGTGCCTAATTGCAAGAAAGAATAAATGTTGTTTTACTGGCATTATTGTCAAGGTAATTCTAGTTCTGGTGCAAAAGAATGTAAAGAGTGTAATTAGAGCAGCAAATTAAACCTTTTCCAACCCACAAATCCCAGCTGCTACCAGTTTCCCTTCTCTTTCCTGCACATGGTGATTACAGAACTGTAGACACTCTAAGAATATTTTGAAATATCTGGTCTTGTGGAACAACTGAAACTGAAAGTATACACTAGTATTATATAACTGAAGAAATTTAAGCATTTTTCTTATGCAAGAAACATCCTTATGTGATCCAAATAAATGGGATAATCTCTTAAGGTTATTCTATCATGAGCAACCATTGTGGATCTGAATTTATCCAGGGAAGAAATCTTTGGTGCCAGCATCAGGAGTCTGGATCTATTATTGTGCAACTTGTTCAGACACAGCAAATAATCCACAGGATGTCTTTGCACACAGCTCATCTTTAGTGGGAGATGAACTCTTCCTATTTTCTCCAAGGGATGAAAGACAAACTTTTCTCACACATGAGGGAAATAAGTTTCAAAAAACCAGGGACATTTGTCTTAAAGTAAAAAGTTCACTTTGATCAGTGAAAGCACCATTTAAATTCAATTGAATGTCTCGTTCTCATCAGCACACAGAGTAGGATAGCCCTTCAGACTAAGATCTGAAAAGCTCATTAAAGTTACTCTGCTATTAGAGAATACTCCTGTGAAATTAATCCAACAGTAGTTTAGCCGACAATTTAACTATAATCAGGCTCGCTCCGATCAGGAAAAATTAAAGAGATCTTAGATTTCAAAAGGCGTCTGCTCAGGGAGCGCTATCCGAGCAAGAGCATTCCTGCTCCGGGAGCCGAGACAGACGCGAGAGGGCGGCACGGGCCGGGAGCGGGGCTGGCCCCCGGCCGCTCACCGGGCTCAGCGCTTCCCTCGGCACGCACTGACTTTGCTAGGGTTAATTCACACTCTTTTCCCCCCCTCCAGACATTGCTAGCTTTATAGCTTATCCTAACAGCAACAGAAAAAATGTTAATTTAAACCCTGGTTTAAGTCTGCGCAAGTAACGCAATTTTAACTGTTCCAAAAGAGCCCAGTTCCATCTCTTTGTACAACACACGTGCATCTACGCACCTACAGACACGAGCTCACCAGCCCCGTGGTTTAGTTCCCTGTCACCTCGTAATGCCCAGTTTGGGCCAGCACGCTGTGCTGCTGAGGCAGCCCTGGCACGGGCTCAGTCCCAAAGGGTTAAATCCGTGCATGACAGAGGCAGTCCCACATCCCCTCTGCCACAGCTCCCGGGAGCGCAGCGCGCAGACACCTGCGGCGTGAAGCAGCATCTCAGCATCTGCCAGTGTGAAATTTGGTTGAGGTCACCTGTGAATGGGCTCAGGTTTAGGAGAACGCTCAAGTTCAAGAGGAAGAGTCTCCTCTCAAGATCACTGATGTAAGACAGCAAACACTCTTGAAAAGGAGAAATTCTGAATTTGAAATGAACACCAGAAAAAGCAATTTCCAGCCTTACAAGGCTTGCTCTGATCCTTCAGCAGAGCTACCCAGTGCTACACTGACCACAGTGATACTGAGTTTGACTTTACCTAAACTCTGCAATTGATGTTATTCCCTCTTGCAGCTTTGCATTCTGCACCTTTGTTCTCCTAAGCGGCAGCATCTGCTAAACAGTGTGGTGTAAATTCATTCGTGTAACCACATTCCTATCAAGATATTTTAATTAGCAATTAGCTTATTAAAAAATCTGACACATGAGAATGTAACATACTCACGTGGCTACACCCAAACTTTCTCCATCAGAAGTCTCCATTGTTCCTGCCTAGCCAGAGTGGAAGAGAAAATCTCTATGTTTCAGCTGTTAGTGGTTATTTCTTCTTTTTGACCAAAGTGCTAAGGAATAACATGACTTAGTGTTAATACAAATTCAATTGCTTAACAGTCATACATTTCCCAAAGAGCAAATCAGGAGATAAAAATTTTAATTCTTTAACACAGGAGTTTCAACATCACATTCTTCAAAAATTATTACTACTGTTTTTCTGCAATAACCCAAATAATCTAAAAACCTTCTCTGCCTATTCAGAGAACAGGCTCAAAATGCAACCAGTCCCTAAAAAGGGGTTTTGGGTCACCTCTACACCTTTTCTCCTGAAACATCTATGATTGACTATTACAGAAATAAAGCCAGATACGATAAAGGTGCCGCCCTGCTCCAATGTCCAGAGCAGGCTAGGCTTTGGAAAGCGATCCCAGGGGCTGTGAACCGGCCGGAGGCTCGGCCCGTGGCTGTGAGCAGGTGCCGGGGCCAGGGCACACGGTAACCCGGGCCAGGGCACACGGCAACCCGGGCCAGGGCACACGGTATCCCGGGCCAGGGCACACGGTAACCCGGG
>VXBS01003424.1:171296-206780 GCA_013400255.1 Sitta europaea | reverse complement strand
GTGTCGGGCCGGCCTGAGGGAGGGACGGCGGCGCGCGTTAGTACCTGTCATGGCGTTGGGAAAGCGGGTCTGTGCAGAGAGCAGAGCTCCGGGGGCTGGGGACAGCCCCCAGCTCCTGCAGCCCAGCGACCAGCGCGATGGCCTGGGACCCCCGGCACCAATGTCCCACCCGAGCGCATACACGCACCTCGTCCTCAGCCGCGAAGGAAGTAAAGAACAACAACCAGCCTTCAGGATGTTTTTATTGTTGAATGGACAACTTTGCTACAATTCGTTTACCCCTGTGAGGGCCTGTGGAGTCACCAGCTCCCATCCCTGTCCCCAAAGCCGTGGGGGTGCAGGCCGCCAGGGTGACACCGCTCGGGTCAGGGACGTTCCAGCTTGACAGAAACGGCCCCGGCGGGGCTGGCGGCAGAAAGCCAGTCAAAGTGTTCAGTCTCTCCCTTGTGAAATGAACAGGACAGTTCTCTGCGACACAGCTCCCTCCTCCGCCACCGTTGGCTTCCTCTGCCCAGCACCAGCTGCATGGAAGACGGTCTGGGGCAAAATTTTCCAAAGCATTCACGTCTTTTCCATAAAGAATGCAGGCACTTAGTCCCACGTCCACAAAGGCTCTGAAGTCACCTGCATTCCAAGGTGGACAGCAGAGGCCTAGAAGCCACTGTGGACTTGGGCCTGAAGACCTTAATCTCATACAGCAGTTGATACGAATTTGGAGCCCTAGGCACTTCTGAAAATTTTACCTCAGTTAATCCTGGCCAGGGAAACCAAAGCCCTGAAATTACTAGACTCTATTAAGGCAGAGTTCAAAATGGTCCTGTCCCACCTCTTCCCTAAAGTATGATTTGTAACTTTGTACCTTAGGGGTAAAACCTCATCGTTGCATTTGGAAGCACTTAAAACTCAATTTCAAGTGATTCTGAATTTCTAACACCCTTGTGGCAATGATGGCAGTCATGTTTGCTCATTGAACACGGAGCTGGAAGGGACTCGGCCCTGCCTGAAAACATGGATACAGCAAAACATTGTACAGTCAGCGAGGAAATGAGATCCCTGTGGCACAGATTTGCCAGTCTGACTTTAATCAAACCAGGCATCCAAGGTGGATGAGAATCCACATTTTAGCAAAAACAATCACCAGCACTCTGCTGCTGGATTCAGTCTACATTTGGACAAAAGTAAACGTCAAAATGATGGACAGAACTTTTCTAATTCACACATCTCTGGATGAAGTTGAGCACCCTTGAGTTAGCAAAGGCAGAAGGTGAAAGGAGTTGCTAGAGAGCTGGGTTCTGGGACCTGTGTGCAGAACTCTCAGCTCCTGCTGAGGTCTGTAGGAAGCCAACCTCAGCTCTGTTTTTTTAGTACCTCATAGTACAATAAAGATAATAAATGATTTTAAAAATAAGCTACATCACACCATGAGAATTCACTACAACAGCCTCTGCTGTTGAATCACTGCCAATAAGTGGGATGGTTTTGGTTTAAGTTGTGTGTGAATTAGTAAAGTTCTACTATACAGACAGATACTTTTTTAAAAATCAACCAGTGCAAGACTTGGAAGAGACCGAGTCATATCCTCAGTTGGTGCAAAATAAGCAGAACCCCACTGATTTTTGTGCTACTTCACTGACACCAGCTGTGAACCCTGATTCCTTGTAGAAACCTAGTAAAAGTCAAGAGCTGCCTACTGAAGTGCATCCTTAACATACAAACATCACAAATGTTGTAATTAAAGTGGAGCAGAGATTCCCACTGTATGATCCCTACCAAAAATAGGAAGTGTGGCCCCAAACCTGCTCAGAGCAGGACTGACATGTGGCAAGCAAGGTGCATTTTTAAGGAGTTAAGAATAAGACTGAAATTGCTATCCAAATAACCTTGTTTTAAATAAAGTGGTCCAGAATTCTCCTCTAATATTTTAAGATATAGTCACTTTGGAAAAATTGAGCTAACTTTCAAAAACAACACTGATTAAAAAAGATGTTCAATGATACCTTAAAAAATACCCAGAATATCAAATTAATTCCAGTCCAGCATTATAATTAGTTAAGAATACCTCCTGAAAATTATAACCTCACAAAAATATGTGGGTACTGAAGTTAAAAGCATCAGAAACATTATGTACTTGAAAATACCACTGATCTTTTAACGTTTAAAAACAAATCAGAACATTCTTTGGAATCACCAAGTTATTAAAACCTTTGAGTTTCTCTACAGTCTCCACACTGTCTTTTCAAATCAGTCTGCGTACAGATTCAGTCTTTGAGCAGTTTAATATCAGAAAACACAGAGTCTCTGACCAGCAGGAGGCTACATTAAACAGGAAAACATTGGCATTCTCTTTTTAGTACTGACTTCTGCCAAAAATAGAGACTTTTGAGCACAAGACAGCACGGCCCTGTTTTAGGAAATACTTATTTTCTCCTCTTTTCTAAAATGCATTGTATGTGTACTTCCAGTGCAAATCTTTTCAGCACTTGCGACAGGCGAGAAGGAAAAGGGGAAGAAGAGCCAACTCCCTCTGCTCTTGCTCAGAGGAACCAATAGCCATAGCTCCTGACTGCTGAAACCAGCTCCCAGCACTGGCAGCTGGAAAGAGCTTATTAAAGATTTCGGTTTTAAGATAAACAGATTACAGGTTAGCATGAAATCTGGCCGTGGCTATGGTTCTGTGTGCATAACGATTGGTTAGAGATGCTTTCCCCTTTCAGTATTGGTTGGAGTTCATTAAAAACAAGTCTGTGGTATTTCTCCACGTGTGTCATGAAATGTGAGAGATCTGTCTGACTCGGGTTTGTATTTCCTGTCGACACAAAGGGCAGGTCTCCAATTGCAAGGCACACTCCATGCACAGGTCACTGAAGGAGAAGAAAAACCAGTTAAAGCCTGATTTTACAGTACAGAAAACTAATCAACAACAACAAAATAATACAAACACTAAGCAGTTTAGTCAGCCTGCCAGAGGCACAGTCAAGTTAAGTCCCTCAGTGTAGAGATTAGGCCTTGCAAGTCAGGTGTTGTGGATCCATTTACAGGCTTTGAGAGGAGCTCCTGCTGCTCAGCATCTCCCAGACCTCCAGCTGCTCCTGCAGTTGGTCAGGATCCCACTTCCCTGTGCTCATTAATCCTGGCACTCACTCTGGTCTGGAGAGCAGCAGCCCCAGTGCCCTTCAGCAGCTTCTCCACTTGTTGGCACACACCAGGCACATCTCTTTTTAACTTTCCAGCATCTAGACACATGGCAAGACTCCTTCCATGAATGCTATAAAACTCTAAGGAATTGGACTTAACTGGATTCATTTCCTAATAGGCTGCTTAAAGGCAGGGAAGTGCTATCATAGTATAACTCATACTGCTGTCTCATTTTTAGCTTTTAGAGGAATTTGCAACTTGAGATAATCCATTTGTTGCTGAACATTTAATGAGTATGTGAGTATATTATGAATTTTCTGCTCTCCTCACATATCTGGATTTCACAGCAAGAGTATCAAGTAGTAATCAGTAAAGCCTTTGACATCAGGGAAGTAAGACTCAGCAGCCCAGGGCAGCACACAGATGCAGCCTCTGTACTTCCCTAAATACACACACAATTAGTGGTTCAGGTCTAGGATGAGTGGGATAGTGGGAACACTGTGTTTAACCTCTACCCATCACATCTTTAAAAGGAAGGAAGGTTATTTCCTTTATCCTGGGGAGTCAGTCAAGATGAGCAGGGACTACATATGGCCTCATCTAAGTTGAACATCACACATACATTTCCCCATTTCTTTGGATTTGGTTTTTTTTAAGGTTTTACCTGTGTCCACATGGCCTGAGTTCTGTGTCTGCTACCTCATCACAGCAAAGTGTGCAGCAGTTCTCTCTGATGCTCACTTGCTTCAGCAAAGCCAGGCGCCTGTGTCTGAAGGGAGAGAGAGACAGACCCCCCCAAACATAAGTTTGACTCCAAGCAATAGATTCAAAACTATTCTGAGAATTTTATCAAGGCAAAAATAACATTTGTAGCAGTGCTACACCACACTGCTGATAAACATCGATCACAAATGCCCACAAAAAAAGGCTTAGCACACCCAGTGACGTGCAAAACAGTCTGATTCCCTACTCTGGTCTGTCAGAAAGGGACAAAGAGGACTAAATAACAATTTTCCTAGCTCCTACAGCTGAACATTTAAAGAAACTGTTCTTTTGTACCTGTGTACTTTCAGGAGTGAAGGAAAAAAACCCCAAACAAATAAACTTCACAAACCCATGTATCAACAATATACAGAAACCCTGTAATGCTCTAACACAGTTTAAAAGCATAAAAAATGCAAATTAAATCAATATCCCAGTATTACAACAACCACAAAATAGAAAAAATAGATAAAACCCCCTCATTTGATGGAATAGCACACTTCCCACCTGGAACACACATCCCCCCCACTCATCACAACTATTCAATGGCAGGGTGATGTGTCTTGCCCCAACACCAGATGCACTAAATTCAGCACAACTCTGCATGAGCTTATGCTAAATCCTGTGATGGATAATTAGAGTCCACTCATACAGGCTTTTGCCTTATCTCCTATCACTTTTAAGATGATCAAAGCTATCTTTTAATTTAGGATTGGCTTATCACTTCCAAGTAGTTCAGGCTGTGGGGCAGGGATGATCTTTGCACAAAGAACAACAGTGTCCAAACTTGAATGGAGCCTTTCAGTGCTATTGTAAAATGAAGAGTCTCTAACACAGGAGGCCAAGCTTCACCAGTCAGGCATCAACAAGAAACCAGTTTCCCCCAGTTTGTCTCTCATCTTTTGGTACAATCATGTAACAGCTCTCACAGCTATTGCCTGAACATTGCAAGAGCAGTGCCAGAACGACATCAATCCCATCTTAGCATCAGGCAGAAACTACAAACCTCTCATCCAGTGTGGGACACTACCAAGACAGAAAACACTTAATTCAGAAAGGGAGGGTGACAAATTTGTACCTAACAGATCATCTTAAAGACTACATCAGACTCTCCCTTAAAGGACCTGCAGTCACAAGCAGAAATAATTTACTCTGGCTATAGGTAAGCACAAAATGATTTCACAAGTTGCACTTGATTTTCTCTGCATAAAAACAACACCCTGAGCCTCAAACTTTGCCAATGTATCTCCAACCCAGAAGAAAGGGATTTTAATTTTCTTTTTAAACACTAAGATATTTAAGTGCCTCAAATACACTTGACCAAAGCTAGATAATTCAAAACCAGTCTCTGAATTTTATTACAGCCAGGGGTATTCCCTCCAACAATTTTGCCCCAACTTAATTAGTTGCAATTTAAGACTATTTGTATCAGCACCAGCCTGAGGGCCATCTTCAGACAAAGCTGGAAATCCAAGGTACACCACATGGATTACACTGTACACTGTTACTGCTTGTGTTCCAGTAAGTTATTTTATTACTAATAACTTGAATCAGATGAGCTGTTAGTTTTTCATTCCTGCCAGAAGTTGAGTAAAAGCTGAAGAATGTATCCAGATCTGTATCTATCTGGGCTGAATTGCAGGGAAACCACTTCTAAATTTGAATAACCTTTGTCAGCACTATCATTCAAAAACAGGGAAATTTTCATCAGGATCAGAAAACGACAATTTCAAGACTTACAATCATTCAACCTCCATGCTGCCAACACCACAAATTAGGACAATTTTAAACATGACATCTTTTTTTAATTAACACTATACCTCCTCAATTAACCTAATAATCCTTAGATGGCAAAAGGAACTTCCACTAAAAGAGCTTACTGTGTGGTACTAGTTCATTTTAATTTAGCTTAATACCACAAAATATATTTTAATTTAATGGATTTTGATTGTATATCTCCTCCCTACTGATGAAATTGCACTGGAGCATATTGTCTCATCCTTTTAGAAGGGGAACCTATGGAAGTATGACCCCATAAGAAATTAATTTTGCTGAGTACAAGGCAAGACTTTGCAACTCAGACGTGAAACATTTTATTTCTCTGCATGCAAACACACAAGGTAGGGGGATTACCTGGGCAAAATTATTTTATCTTCTGCTGTCAGAAAGGCATGATCATTGAAGGTACTAAACTTCATTGGTGGTGGGTACTTGAAGGGTTTTGCCCCAAAGTTGAACTCACATTGTTGATAGGACATGAAACTTGCTGCAGCAAAAAAACCCGACCTGCAACATGATGAACAGGCATTTTAGAATGACTTAAATCATGGTAGAGCTTTCAGACATGTTACTATTACCATTTGAAAATACAGCATGAGACAGGGACAAGTCTAATACCAGAGTTTTGCAGCTAACTGGGAGAGCATCAAGTTGCAGTTGCACATATTTACCTTGTTTAGTTCTCAGCTCCTGAATTTACTGTTGGGATTTATCTGAATTTCTTACTGAGTCAGCCAATAAAGGCTGCCTACTGTACAACTAGGATTAATCACACTTTTCAAACCACAACTATCACTTCTCAAATTTACTGAAAGGGCCAAAGTTCAGTAATACCCCAAGTTCTAACAAGTACTCAAGTATCATCAATTCCATACTCAAAGAATAGAGCACTAAAAGCTGAATAAGGAAGATACTCAGCAGCTCTTTAAACTGAACTACTCTTTGCCTGCATCCTGAACTTTATTTTGAGAAGAAAACATGGATGAAATTATTAGCTTGGTAGGAATAACTACAAAGTACTGTAATGTTTAATTAAGCTGCATAGGAAACTGCTTTCTCAAGCATTACACCAGCTTATCTTTTCTGAAGTAAAAGGTTGAACTTCCCTAAGAGAGTTAGAGGAGTTCACCATGTGTTAATTTTAACAACAGTTGGCAAAATAAACCCAACACCTGCCTGCACTGCTACCAAGAGACATCCTCTGATGAATATTCAATGTGCTGCTCCAGGAGCTGGCCCCAGTGAACAGCAGTCAGTTAACAAGCCCTCTCCCACATTTACAAGATAGGCTTTATTTTTCAGAAGAGAAATTCCTCAGGCACCAGAAAACTGTTCATCTTTGCTGCAGCCTCATTTCTATTTTGATGCTATGCTAATTTGACAGTATAAAGCACTGAGCTGAACATACCTTTGGAAAGTCTAAAGTATTTATTTTGGACCCTGAAATCCACCTGTAAAATTATATCCTTCTTACTGATTTCTAAGCAACTTTCAATGGGGAAACTTGCTTAATGATAGCTTCAGGTAAAGTAAATATGAATTTACATCTCAAATTGAAAACTCTTCATATAATTAAAACAATTATCCACAGAGGTCATGTCCTTCCAAATGAGCAGATACTTACACAGCAGATGAAAACACTTGCTTCTCAGCAGGAAGCTGGTTTCCATTTAAATAGAAGATCATTTGCTTTTCTTGCAAGTCTAGTAGAAATCCTATTGTGTCTCCTTACATGCAAAACAAAAAATAATTTAAAGATTTAATTTCTGTTAAATGCCAATAGCTGAAACAGTTATTGTTTCAAGTATCACATATGTCACTGTGAGTTGTCTTACTTAAAATGAACTGTTTGCAAAAGCACAAAAGAAGAAACATTGATACAGACAGTAACTAAAAAAAAATCCAACCCAAACCAAAACCAAAAAACCCAGGAGAAAATAGTAAAAAAATTAAGTATTTTAGTCTGCCAGAGCATAAATACTATATAGTTGTAGAAATATTGCAGAGTATTTGCCAAAGCCAGAAGAAAGCTGCACTCTGTCACTCCTTGGCTATTTTACACCTGTGGAAAATAGACTTTACCAAGTGGGTGTTCTGAGGAGAAATTTCCAATATGCTTGTGCTATTTATTTTTAAAGAGGTGTTTTAATTTAGCCATCCTTGGGGGAAATTTTTAATAGAAGAGAAGGCGGCACAGTTCACACAAGCATGGCATGCACAGAATCCTACCAAGATTTCAAAGCTGAGATCAAGAACAGAACTTTGCTGTCCAAGTAGTTATCCAAGAATTTAAAGTAAGCAAGACAGTGCAACTCCGCCTTAAAAAAGAAAAAAAAAAGTCTAATTCAGAGATCAAGGTTTTTTCCCCTTCTTTAAAACAATTCTTTTAATCCAGAAAGGAAGATTTCAACCCTGTTGTGTATGACTATGAACAAGTGGAAAAAGTCTAATGATCAAATGTCCAATGTTAATTGGTGCTATGATTTTCACTCTGCATTTGAAAAGAAAAAGTGTTTAGCCAACAAGAATCTCTTTACACAGACTGGGGAACAAGACCGTAGTGCCCACTGTGCTCATTTCAATCTCTCTTAAAGACAGAGTAATTATTAAACCCTTATGATCATCAGGATCAGGCAGGAATTGCTTTGTTTACGCCTATGAACAGACACCTGCAAAGGGAAAAAATCCTGTGCAGAAATCCAGTTGGGATAAAGAGCAGGAGAGAGACAGAATACCTTCTTTCCAGCAGGGATGGGAATGTGGTTTACTTCTGGCATTGTACCAGATCAGCTGCCGGCAGCCATCGTAAGCACAGGAGTATTCATCATCCCCGATGCCGTAACCTTCCTTTAGAGAGAGAGCAGAGCATTGCAGCCACTCCTCACACAGGGGCTAAAGTCTGTTTTCATTCACCTAAACCACTCTTCTAGGAGAAAGAATGGTTTCTTCTTCTCTCCCCCCACAAAAGCAATCTTTTTCTTCAAACTAGTTTTAGTGTCATTTTCACATCAAAAGGGAATTTGTTGGGGTGAGGACGGGAGAAGGGGAAATTGTTTCCAAAGTTCTTCCATTCTCTGTGACCTCAAATCACTGCTGTCTGTTAAAAGTATTTAGAAATCAGAAGGCTAGTACCCAAGTAGGTTAAATTTTTGCATCTTAAAAAGTCACCACGGAATAACAACCACTCTATTATCTTGAAGTGCCAGCACCAAACTTGTAATGCCTTCCCCACAAGATATCCCTGTGCCACCAGAACCCACAGCACACACAGAGCACACACACAGCCCCTTCACCTAGTTTGTTGCATATTGTGTCCCTTTCACTGCCAACCTCCCTCAAGTTGTGAAAACACTATGAAGTGATAGTTCTAAGGTCCAAGGAAAGCACAAAACTAAAGAGTTCCAGAATGGGAGAAAAATCTGACACGTAGCAGAGTCCAACCATGAAACCCAAAAGCATCAGGGAAGGTAAGTAACTTCCTTGTGCTCAGCATGGTTTTTCAGGAGTGCAAATACCAGACAGCATCTGATTACACAAGCTTCCCATGTTCCAAATTAAAGCTAAGCCCAGCTAATGGGTGTTTAATGTCATATTTAGGACTAGTCTTTTTGTTACAGATGCTGTAAATAAAGAGCATATGGCTTCTGAGGCTTGTGTTTGTGACATACCCAGAGGAAAATATCCTTGTGTTTCAGGCACACACCTAATGAGCTTAAATAACAGCAGCATTTGGCCACCAGCAAAACAGTTGCAGCAACAGAAAAATCATATTTCTCAGAGATGTCACATCTCCCATTTTTATACCTTGTACAGGAAACACAGAAAAATGCACATACACCAAGCTCCTTAACAGTAAGTGGGGGGGGGGGGAAATCTTTTAAGCCTCTTAGTAGTCTAAAGGCAGACACATGGCCTTTTATTTCAAACAGTTTCTGTTACACTCAGTGCCTACAAGAACTGTGCTCAGCACAGGTCTGCATGATATTTTTGTTTGGTTGGTGTTTTTTGATTTTGTATATGGTTTATAATTTTTTTCCTTAAATTACACTTCAATTCCATGATCAAAATGTCTGACTGAAGTTTGGATGTGACACAGAGATATGTGTATGTTATACACCAGGAGAAGACAATGTCATTTCCATGAACAATTAGAAGAAATGAATCAAGACCTCTGAATTCACAGGAATAACTAAGTTAAATGGTGAGAGAAACTACTCTTGCATTCCCGTTGGGTTTCTTGCCACTGGTTTAATTTCATACCCCCACCATCAATATTTACTCACATGTATGTATTTGGCCTATCTTCATATTAGCTTCTGTATTTGACTCAGCTGTAGAATGACTTTTTCTATAATAATCAGAAATGAGCAGTTGTAACTGCTTATCTCTACTTTAAATACCTAAGTCTTCTCCTAAAATAAATTCCAAGTAGGAACAGAAAGCCATGCAATTACAATAGTAAAGAAGGGCTACAGGTGAATTTCTTACTCAAGCTTAGCCAGTAGAAGTGTCAACCTCAAATCCCAGCACTGTTTCCATTCTCAGCACTAGGCTAGGCCTAACATACCTTTTGTCCTAAAATTCTAGCTTGCACTTCAATGAACTTTATTGGTCATTTGGAAGGCTGGTAACATGAAAAATTACTTAAGCTGAGGTAGAAAAGTTTTTGGGTAGTAATTGTTACTCTTTCTTATTACAGAAACACTGAAACAAGTTCTACCTTAGCATAAAAAGCAGACAAAGTTTCTAACAGCCATGAAGAGTTACCACTGATATTTAACAAGAAAGAAGGCCTAGTGACATCTCCATGATGGACTATGTTTGGACTTCATGTGCATGTGGCACATTTTACTTTGATGCTAGCAAGTACATAATCTCACAAGTAAATAGTAGGAAGAAGAATACTTAGAACTAAGAACAAGACACAAAATTATCTGGATGAGAAGAACAGTAAAGCAAGCAACAAAATAACACAGCAGACTTGTTCTGTACTCACAGGAAAAGGCAAGAAGGTAGAGGGTTTAATTTTTTTTGTAATCCTTATTTTTAATTAAAAAGCAGCTTTCAAATTCCAAGACTATCCCATATTGCTGCTACCAGCAAGTCAATGATACCATGTTATCCCAGAGTGAATTTGAGTTATTTCCCTTGTGAAAGTCAATTTAATAGGAAAATGTGTTAAAGAGGGTGATGAAATGGCTGCTTGGTGACTTGTGTAAGGACAGTGTATGAGAAACTGCTGTTCCTAGTGACTTATAGTTTGCTTCCAAAACCAGACAGTCACTACTGTTATCTAAAGAATTTCCAAGAGATTATGCTGCAAGAAATAAGAAAAAAGTTCCCTATAGGTTTCAGACAACAGCCAGCAGATAACAAGCTGTCTCTGCTGCAGCTCTGCATGACTTAGGTGAACAGTAGCAATACAATACTGACTGTAGCACAGACTGGAGTCTGTAGCAATAACAATACTGACTTCTCTTGTACCAGCAAATTCAGCATAAACAGCTCCTCATGGACACAGAAAAACTGAAGGAAACAAGCAAGTGCTCAGTTACGACCACAGAAAAACCAGAGCTATTCTCACAGATGTTGTGAGAAGGAAAATTCTGCTGTTACATCACCAGCTCGATGACATTACAGGTACTCACATGGTTGAGAAATTTGCTGTCTTTGGTTGCCCATCCTATCTGCATCACTCCTGAAGTAATGACTGTAACTTCATAGTACCAGACTCCAGAATCGACACAGAACGTGCACCTCACACTTTCAAAGGACGAGGCGTCACACCGCGCCTGCCAAACCAAACAGGAATTCAGTGGCTCCAGAATTGGCATCCAAACAAACACCTTTCTTCCCTGGATCAAGTTTCTTGCATATAAGAATATACCAACATAATTTTAGAGGCATTTCAGACCAAGTAATCTCTCTTTATAGCACTAGTTGTCACACAAACTAGTGAGTAGGCAAGACTGAAAATTGTTCAGTGGTTAAGCCACAGATAAAAAAAATAAAATAAAAAAAAAATTGAAGTTGACAGAAACAATTAAAAAATTTGAAGACTAAGACAACCAAGACAGGAAAACCTAAATCATTGGTTAACTGATTCCTTGCAGGAAGGACAAGGAGGCATTCAATGATAATTCATAAAAATTCATCTCTAAGTAGTCAAACAAGTCTTTAGGAGTTGGAGAGGAGGGAAAAATCCCCACCTGGCTGAGACAAAAATCTGACTGCTGTGAGCTTTTCAAGATGAGACAGGACGAACGACAGAATGATATTTTGACTAAAACTGTTCACAAAGTAAGTGAAAAAACCATCTGACTTTTAAGAATCCTCATTTCCCTGAAGTTTTGGGGCACAGGTGTTACTTTAGTGTGAACATTGCAACAACTGAGATGAGTGCAGGGATGTTACAACCCTTTGATGACAAAGCAAGTTTTCTGTACAAAGCTGGCAGACAGCATGGATTCATTCTACAATATCACAGGAGCTAGTACTAAGCAAAACCTGCCTTTTTCTTCAGCCTCTTTTTCAGGTTGAAAACATGAAATTTCCTACCTCTAATCCATGTGGGGAGATCTTCAGGTATTCACTGACATCGTTACTGTTCAGCATAGCCCTAATGTTGGTCAAGTCAACCTTCTCATACGTAAACTGCCTGCCTTCTTTTAAAACTGGAAAAAAATAAATCTCAGTGTTAATCACTGCTGCTGCAAAACTTGATTTTTAACGTTTCATGCAATGATAATCTCTCTAGAATCCAGGTAGTTTTTGGCATAACTGAATGAAACACTGAGATTTTGCCTGCATGAAAACAACTCCCAAACACAATGTGTGTTAAATACCCTCCAAACATGAAAGCAGGACCTGTGCCTCTGACTGGAGCTCCCACAATCTAATTAGTACTTGCAGGAAACCCACAGGCAAATGGAAGGCATCCAGGTTCACACCAAGAGGCCAGTGTTTCAGGATTTACCATTGTATTTGAATATTCAGTGGGGAGAGTTTTTCTGATTCATAACAGTGGAAACAGATTTGGGGATAGGAAGAAGGGGAAAACGAGGATTTAAAGCTTTCTACTGTCTCATTTTTAGGTGATGAACTTGAGCCAAAGCAGGTCTTTTTCTCCCTGCTTGCCCTGTCTATGTGGAAGGATGAGAAACATTTCTCTTGCCAGGTGTAAAATTGTTAACACGTACATGTTAATTTACAAGTCAAAGATCTTACCTTGGGACCCCTCATATAACTCAAACTTGCTACAACACTTACACAGACATTTACTAAACATAGCTGACACTGGCTTTCCATAAGCTGACTAAAGCCCCTAAAGCCCAACAGACCTTTTACCCAAATTTATCTAAAAGGCATTAGAAAATACAAGGTCATTAGAGTTACTGCACCCTTGAAATCACAACTAACCAAGCAAATTCAGGGATTTTTAGTAATCCAAAAGGTCAACCTAGAGAAGTGCTTTGTCAGACACTTTTCACTTTTGATCACAAAAATCAAAAAGTATATTTATTTTAGAAAGCCTTCAGTAATTCTTTTAGACAGTGTGCCAGTGGGGAATGACCACAGGAGTGGCTGCCACCAGGACATGTCAGCAATCCAGATGTTCCAGAGACAGAGCTGCACTCTTGAGCCACTCAGCAAATTTGCTGAAGTGTGGGTTACAGGAAATTGGTGCGAAGAAAAATTTTCATTGCAGCTCCAACTTGCAGAGTACAAACCACTTCCTTTCAAAAACATTTTCCTTGCCAAAATTTTCTTTCTACACAATTACACTGGATATATTTTTTGGTGTGGATTTTTTGTTTTGTTTTGTTTTCTTTTTCAGTGAGGTATTACAAATGCAGCCAGGTACACTAAGTAGTTATACAAAATGAACATAAAGAAGTCCTCCATCTCCTTGGAGGAGTGATTATTATTAAATTAATCCATCCCTTTGTTATACCTACACAGATTGTCTAAACTCCACTGGGCACAGAATCCAACCTGGCGTTTTAAGTAGTCTGGATTATCTGTCCATTTCTCCAGCAAGATCAGTTGGTCACTAATGCACGATTCAGAAACTGTCATTTTATTTTCACCTGCAATTTAAGAGGAAAAAGAGTAATTGCTATCAGCTAGTGGTAACTTCTGTTAAAAATAATACTATCCTGCAAATGCAGTAGAACTCTCTACATACACATCTAAACCTCAATATTACAAGCAGAATGAAACTGTCTCCCCAAGCAGAAGTGGAATTCTGTTCATTCAGATTTACCACTTCTCAGCATAGAGCTGCATCAAGAGACTGATCATAGCTGTTCTCCTTCTCTCCAATACTGATTGATTTCTTTTCAAGTAACAAAGGTCTCAAGTCATAAATCATTATGTAGTAATTTCTAAGATGAGGAGGACTGAGTTTTAGCAAATCTCTCAAGGGCTTTTGGGTGAGGGTGTCATTAAAGTAAAAAATATTTTTTTCTGCCTACAAACTCCCAATCCTAACTGTTGTCCAACTCTAATACAGATTTATGTCAGTGGCAAAGGCCTGTGTCACAAATCCTTCTACAGCAACTTCTAACAGGGAAAATAAGTTTCAGCAAGTATCTCAGGGGTTTTGAAGGGTAGAGGGATGTTGCTACAGCAATAAATACCAAAGCAGACTCTCATGCTCACAAGTGGATCAGGCAAAGCAAGTGACAATGCAGCAGAAGCCATGGTGTAAAGAGCAAGACTCACTTGTTTGTGCAAATTTCTCCAGGGCTATTAGTGCAAAAAGCATCACTGTTGGATGGGACTGGAAGTTCTAAACATGGGCAGTAAGAAAAAGTTAATTAATAAATACCCAGTACAAACTGACAAGAAGAGTTGCAAGTCTGTCACAGAAGGTTTTTAGGTTCAAAGGAGCCTCTAAAGTTCCACCCTCCTGTGGAGAGCTGGTTCAAATAGATCAGGCTACCCAGAGCCTTTGTTCCATTGACTTCTAATTATTTCCAAAGATGGAGATCCCAGAGGCTTTGGAATCTCAGCTTTCTGTAACATACACTGACAATATTTAGCAGACAACTCCAACTTCTCACAGTAATAATAATAATAAATAAATTACATTCTAATTGCTATGTACAGATACATACAAAAAGAACAAAGACACTTACCAAGCTGTGAAGTAAATATTCCAATATGCCTGGGCTGAGTAAGCCTATGCTCGCAGGACCTGCAAGAACATCAGGAATGAAATCCCTCCATGGGAAGTACCACAGACCCATCACCACTGATCTTTTAAACACAAGGTAACAAATTAAAGAAAACCAAACAACTTCACAGGAATACAAAACTGTAATATAAACCAATTATCATTGTTCCCAGTAAAATACTTGGTGCACATTTAATAATTACACAGTTACTGGCACATTCCAGTGCTGTGCAGTTCACTGCTCTAAGTGGGTACACAGTTCTAGCCCCACTTCTGAGATTTTGCAGTAAGACTCCAGCAGCCTCCACTCACCATTTTCATGCTCCTTACTTTAGAAAAGAGACTGTTCTCCCCTTTACCTCCAGAGTCAACGTGTAAAGACCAGCTCCATCTATCAGTAGGCCAAAATAAGCATAACTGAGCACCTGATATGGCCAAATTGATAGTTAATTATAGAGCTTGAAGTAGCACCAGAGCAAGCAGCCAATTTAAAATGGAAAAGCCCTGAAATAGTGTCCACTTAATCAAGAGAGACACGAGGGAATCAAACTCTGGCATCTACAAGCTCTTAAGAAATTGCAAGTGGGTTCCAACACTTTATTAACAAATTTGTTGCCTCAGCTGACACAATGAGATCTGTGTCCACTAAGATACAAGTAGATACAGTATCTTATTTTGACTTAGAATAATAGAATAGAAATATTACAGTAAAAAAACTTCCAGACCTTGTTCTTTATTTTTCTTTTTCACAGAAATACAGTAATTGGATTTTAATAACCATTAGATGACATCAGACAATAACTTTTTGCCTCTATTTCCTGTCCACTTTCAGAAAATGAGCAAAAAAACTAGATACAAAAGATCATCAGCAGGAAGGAAACTTAATCATCAGTTTCCAACAGTGTACTAGTTAGGAATGACAGGGAATAAAAATTCTAAAAGTCACCTTAAAATAGAATCTCAGCAATTTTCTTTAGAGCAAGAAGAGGAGAATCTTTTCAGCTATCCACAATAGAATAAAACATGTCTACTGGAAAAAACATATTTCTTTTTTATTTCTACACAGCCTCCAAGACCACTAACTTGATATTCCTGCCTACACTCTAGAGAGTAGTGTAGTACTCAGTAATTCACAGCCAGAGTGGCTCTGCAGAAGACTGATTATCAGTGCTAAGGTAAAACAACAACCAGTCATCCCCAATCACTAACCACACATCAGAAGGATTTGTGAATGGCTCACTCACACATTTGAATCAACCAGATTCTGTCACACCTGATACCTCTACACTGCAGAACATTATCCAGTTCTAAGAATACACCTCTGACCTGGTGTGCACCGTGGGTGCTAAAGCAGAAGGTGTTGCAGAGAGCCCAAAACCAGCTGTGAGGAGAACCCCAGGGCTTTACCTGCTAATTTCTCTGCCAAGCAGCCGAGCACTGCAGTCGTGTTCCTGTGCTTGGCAGGGTGACAAGCGTCCTGGCAAGCTGCAGCTCCACTTAAGTTCAATATTTCAGTTAACTTCTGTAATGCATCCTGCAAAAGAAAATTCAGAAATCCCTTCAATGTTACTGACAGATGCAGTTTGCCCCTAATTCAGTGTAGTAAAAACTGACTGGTTTTACACGTTACTAAAGGCAGCATCGTATCACAGACAGCAAGGGGTGGTTATCTTCCAAGATAACATACTGAAGGACACATGAGATGGAAAGTTCAAGACTCCCAAGAGTTGCAACTTTAAAATTACCACCAGATTGTTGGTTGTTGTGATCAACAGCTCAGGACACTTCTGGACATCCCTAAGTGAGCTCCCTGTGGCAACAGGAACCAATTAGCACATGTGGCACCAATGCCCTCTGATCTATTTCCAGTGTCCTAAAGCTCACACCCTTTTCAAAAGAAAAGGACTGTTTCAGATTTTAAAATTCAGGACTAAAGAGACACAGCCCCTCCCCAAAAAGTCCACATTCCCATCATAAATTTAGGATGTTGTCAGCTTTACAGGATGCCCAACTGTATTCTCGAGAGTCTAAGGGTTTTCTGTAGTCACACAAATTTAGGAAGTAACCAATGAGGGTAACAAATCCAAAATACCATGCTTTGACTTGCTTTGTTCAGGCAGTATGGTATGAATAAAATTCCAGATAGCTCTAGAGCATACTCTGCATTTTCAGGGTAGTTGGGGGTTAATCTAGAGCCAGAACAAGTCATCCCACAGGGCAAACCCCACCCTGAAAAGTTCCAAATCCTCCTCAACTTTCCAGACTTCATGAAAGTTTCAGCTGATTCAGATTGAAACTGCATAATCTTAGGCAAGGATCTAATTAAAGTAGAAGAACTCCTCATATTGAAGTCATCAGCAGCCATTTGGAGGAAAAATGAGCACTGCTCAAGTTGAATAGATGTGTTTTTTTGAACTGTGCTCTGATCCACACTCGAATCAGTTGACTGTGCTAGAGTCTGAGGTCTGTAGAGAGATCACACTGAAAAGTAGTTATGTTCTTAAAAGGAAAGCCACAAAAACAGAACCAAAGGACAGGACTGAGCTAAGCGGAAAGAACAGAGAAAGAAGAAAGAATGACTGAGCTACAGACTTGGGATGGAAAGGACTCACTAAAATTAGACACTTGACATACTAATACTGCTTTTAGCCATTATTAGAACTGTCAGAGAGATCAAGTATTTTGAGTTAAATAAAGACTTTATAGAATAAACAGTTTACTGCACTGCCCTTTTAACTTTATGAACTTTATAGCCTGCAAAACCAGAAAATGAAATACAGCCTGCTGCTGTTCTCCAGCTGTCATGGAAGTGAGGCACTGGCTTAAAATCCTTAAGACAAAAAACTTAAAACTTATCCTGTATAGAAAGAAAAAGATCAGCAGCACACTCTTTAAGAGGCTGCATACAGCCAGCAGACCCCACAGCTCCTTGTGCTGCAAAGAAGGTACATAGAAAACCACTGTGCCCTCCAGAAAAACAGGCACCTCATTCCTTGTCTTGATAAGGTCAACTATTTTATAGCAAACTCCTTAAAAGTACCCAAATAAAACTCACGTGGCTTTTGAAAAACAAATCATTTGATTGCCAAGGACATTGTAGAGCCAAACAAAAAAATCCAGATTCGCTCTCCCTATGGTGCATTCACAGTGGTCTCCATTTCCTGATTTCTTTTTAAAGCAAAGTTTCTAGTCACAGCTTTGTTTTCAAAATAATTCACCTGTATCTGTGATAATACATTTCTCTTGTTCAAAAGTCTGAGAAAACTTTAATCAATAGCCTAGAGGAAACAAACCCACTTCAGGTAGTTTGAGAGCTTGACCAATTCTCCAGCCACTCATGCAATCAGCTCTTTATATCCCTAACAAGAATGGAAGGGTAAAACTGGCAGCATCAAGAGCTTGAGAAATGAAACCTGCAATGATGTGATTATCAATTTCTGAAGAAATGAGATAATGACAAACATTTGAAGACAGACAGGTTCTCTGTACAAACATTATGCTTAGCATCCTAAAGCACCTGAGGCTTTCAGTTACACAGCTGCACCGACACAGCATAAACACCTCAGGTCATCTTTCCACCCAAATCCAGATTAGTGGCCAGTAAAACAAAAGCATTTTCACTTGCCAAAATCATATATAGCTATTTCATAGCTGAAAAACATCTTTTGTCTAGCTTAACACATCCATTTGCATTGCATTCCTCATGAGCAGGGCAGGAACAAATTCAAAAGTGACTTGTAAATGTGCAGCTTTGCAAATGAAAGAACAAAAGGGCAGAACTTGGGCAGCTTTTGCAGCACCTGCACATCCTCCCTGCACAGTGTAAGTACCACACAGCAGGAGAGAGTGGCAAGAAAAGCAGCCAAAACCCAAGGGTCTCTTTTGCCTTCCCCATGGACAAAATTTATCTTTTTTGGGGAATGCTCCTAACATTAATTAGCATTTAGACACCAAGTCACCCCCCAAATTACTTCAATGTTACACCCATTTTCTGAACCACTATCAGTCTTTCATCACTGGTGAAAGCCACTCAAAGAGATCATGGGCATGGCAACCACAAATAACTGACCCTCAGATAAATGCATCTGCTTTCAACTCACTTTTGTTGGCAGTGGACATTCATCAAGCAGTAGCGTTATAACAGCTGGTCCCAGGGGATCTTCTAATGGAATAACTCTAATTAAGGACTGGACAACTTCCAACCAGCCTTCATCTGTCAAACACAAAACAGAAGTCACACTCAGAATTAACAGTGCAATTCAGAAGTGTTCAAAATACATCCCAAAATGTAAACTGAGAAATCCTCAAGATTACCCAGTGAGCTTTAACATATCAGGAAAAACAGTTTGCTTTTTACACAACTGTCTTAGTTTGCAGTAGTTTAGAAGTTTGAATTCAAGAATGAAAGTTTACAGCAGCTTGTGTAATAGTGAACACCTCTTTGGTTTGGAGAAGAGTCTTGCCCAGACCAGAATATCCTTTAGTTCCTACTACTATTAGGAAGGAATCATGGTGGTATGGATAAGTACTTTGTTCTAGTGTGGTACTCAGAGTTCAGCATCCAATGTCAACTCTTAAGTGTTAAATGCTACATACACCATGACACTGAGGAAATATTTCTTTCAACCAGAATCAGATCCCTCTTCTTGAGTTCCCTAAAGTAACACGAGGTTCAGAGAAACTCAATGGGTTTTTCCCATGCCTGCTGGTTTAAAGAACGTTTGTTTTTCTAAGGAGCAGCTCTCACTGTTGAATCAGTAGACAAGGGCTTTTACTTGCAAGCAAACATCCACTAAGATGTTAAACTACTGATAAAGTAAACAGATTTGGATTTATAAGAAAATAGCTCCCTTAGAACTGAAAATAAAGACAGTCTGTATTTGTATACAGGTGAGTGAGGTTAAAGAAGAGGTGTTCCCTACAACACCACCACAGCAGGAATACATTGGGGGTTAGCACATTCCCCTGAAAAACATTTTAATGAACTGGTGTAATACCTAACCAGATTGATTAATTCACTTTAATACAGAAGTCTATTTCCTAAGACCATTACAAACACTACTAAGTAGAGAGATAAAAATTCAACTAAACCAGAAGTTTTGTTGAAATTTTGAGCTGGGAGAATTTCTCCTACTGTAACAAAGGTGAAACAGCCCTTGCACAAGTGTGGCTTGTCTTGCAGGAGCACTTAGGGTCGGGGTTGGGACAAATACATCAGTAAAGCAGAGATCTAAGGTCAGCAAGACCCAAACCCAAAGGAATGTTCTATCTGCTGACACCAGGGCACATGGGCCTAGCCCACATCTGTGTGCAGGTACAGGATGGTCCTGCCCAGCTGCAAACAGCCATTCTTTTGGGCTTATGCTTTAATGCCACCACAAGTGTGTTTGTGGCCATCCATTGGCTGCTTCTGGAGATTTCACGTGGGAAGTTTAACTGAATCCAGAAAAACCTCAGGCCAATGCACGAGCTCAGTGAAGCTCTGAGAAGGGCAGAACTGTGTTCTGGCTCCCACTCCCAGCTGGGGTGTATTTTTCCTTTGCAAAGAAAAGAGGGGTTTGGGGGTTGTTTCATTTCTTTTGTTTGTGAGTCACAACTGAAATGCCCAACACAATGCCTTGATACCTGTTTCTGCCATTTCATGCAACGTGATCATTGAATAAGGAGGCTCCTGGTCACTGAAAGAGATATTACACAGGTCAAAATTTACACACAATCACCAACGTCATACACTGAATAAAATGATTATACGCAGACAGAAAACAACTCCAGTAACCATTTAATGAGAGGAAGCTACACAGGCTGCAGATTGCCAATGTCATTTTCAGATCTGAAACACAGATGGGATTTGAGCCTCTCTGGCTCAACATCTGCATGTCTGCAACAGATGATGAGAGAAACTGTGATCCACATCTGCATGTCTGAAAGCTGAACATATGCCTAGGCTGGGTGCTGTTCATTAGCAGGTTCCCTGGAGTACATAATGAGGCACTGCATGTCAGAGGTCACAAAGTGAACCCCCAGCACTGCACAAGGGGCATCACTTCAACAGGATTTTTTTCCTCAGAAATTCTCTGCAAAATATATAAATATGAAAAAAATACCAGAAAACTTAAATTGGAAGCTACCTAACAGCATCATAGTCTTCTACAAGAGCTGTTAAAAGAAATAGTTAAGGCAGTTTAACAATAAATACTTAATCCAACCCATTTTCCAACATGAAAACCATAGCAAGTTCAGTTAGATCAGGTCCCCAGTCCTCATTGGAAATGTGAAATACAGCAGAATTTTAGAAAATTTCAACAGACATTACTTATGGAGATAAAAAAACTACCTACTTTGAGAGATTATTCATAAAGAAGAGAAAAATCTCAGATTTGATGAAATATATATATATGACATAAATACAAGTCTTTTTTCTTACAAAAAGGTGACACATTCTTGAATATTTCCACAAGGAAATGCCAAAGTGAAGTTTAATGCATTTTTATATTGACACATTTGAAACAAATAGTTGGGTTGTTTTTTTAACTCGAGGCATCTTCACCTTTCTTCTGGAAAGGAATCTGCCTAGATGGAAAAAGAAGTGCAGCTTTGCAGCCAGAATTACATCAGGAGAAAGGATAGAAAGATTCAAAGGAGAAAGAAACCCTAACAAAAATCCCACTCATAAGTACAAGTAAAGGCTGTGACAAAAAAGGATGACATTTTTATCTGCAAGATTTCTGATTTTGTCACGAGCAGCAGGTTTTCACAGTACTGGCACTGAGCAAAGGACAATCCTGTCCCACTGATTTGCCATTTTAACCACTTAATTTCCAACATCCCCTCCAGGACACACCTTCCTCATTTTGAAACAAAACAGCCATTTTGGTAGCTTCTTAATTTGCAAGGCAGCTTTTCATATAAGCCCCAACATATAGAACTTATCCTTCTGAGTTTATTAAATCAAATTTCCAGGAAGCAGCTATCTCTAGATAGGACAGAAAAAAAAATTAGTTGTCAGATATGTTTTAGGTCAGAACTTTGAGATTTGATAAAAACAAACCAAAAACAACAAAAAGAAAAAAAAGAACCCCAAGAAAAAAACCAAACAAACAGCAAACAGGGAAAGCAACTATTCATTGCTTATCACAGTGCATTTTACTATAGTCTGTATAAAATACAGTAAAAATACAGCAGCTTCAGGAATTCATCAGAAACAGGACTCCATGGGCAGTGAAATAACCATGCTTATTGTCTCTCAGTAGCATAGGGAAGTGCTTACAAGATTAGAAAACTGATTGCAAGATCCACAGGAATAGGGTCTATTCCAGCACACAGAAGTATTGTGAAACAGCTTAAGAAGCTGAACTTGTGGGCAAGGGGATGGCATCTGAGACTGGGCAGAGACTTTAAAAAATGTTTGCCATAATTTGAAGACAGAGCACAAAATAAAACCTGTTAAAAACCCAACCAAACACACACCTTAGACTTAAATGTTCATGGAAACAACATCTGTCCTGGTATTTTCACTTAAAGCCTTTGACAGCAGGAAGGCAAACTCCTTCTCTACATTCCTGAGCTGATGCAGGTATATGAATCAAGGCTCACTTATTCTGAGCCTCATCCATCCTAAACTCAAACCCCAGCTATCAGGCTGGAATAGTGCTTTCTCTTCAGTTCTGGTCTTTGCAATTCCTAGCCTGCACCTAACCCAAAAGGTGTTGAGCTAACTTAACCCATAATTTTTAAGGTTCTTTTAAAGCTTCATAGAAAGCAAAAAAAGACCAAAAAACAGATGAGCCCATAAATATCCCCCACACCCTTAATGGATGCTTTGGGCATGCCAGGAATGCAATACTGGGATTGTGAGTTGGGCAGTCACAACACGTGATCTTTAAAAAGTAGTCAGACTTAGAACTGGAAAGAAAACCTCAGTCTGTTTATCCAGGCTAACAAAGACCAAAGCTCCCTATTTTGCTTCACCATTTCCAAAGAAGTAAAATCTAGCCGGCATACAGAAAATTGCATAACAACCAATTTTTAGGACAGAAGTTGCCAGCCTCTGGAGAGTTTATTGCTTCCTAAACTGTGTATCTGTGCCAGGTAAGAAATCCTGAGCACACTCACACTCATCCCACATGGGTGTAGGCCCATACAGGAACTGTGAGAAAGCTCCTCAGCTTCTGGAAGAGTCTGTACCTGGGCACTCAGGAGCTACTTCTATTACCTAGGAAAGGTGCTCCTCTCCTAAGCCTCCAGATGGAAACAGGCAGCTGCTTCAGGGAGGGTCAGGTGTAGATCGGTGAGAGGCTGGAGCCACAGTTTGAGAGCAGACAAGAACATTTTCATTCATGTTGAATTATTCCTTGAGGAGGTACTTACTTATCTACCAACGTCCGAATTACAGCCAGTGTGTCAAGCACCAGCCCATCCACATTCTGTTTTTTCCTTCTTGGTTCATGAGGCCCTCGACCCCTCCTGGGTGGACGGACAGGGTCCCTTGAGTGGCTCCTTGCTTCAGGGATGTGTGTTCTGCTGTTCTCCGTTTGCCGGCCCTGAGAGGCCCCGTTGTCCTCGGCCCCGCTGTCGTCGCGGCAAACGCACGAGTTTCCCATGCTGCCAGCCCCCAAGGCTCCCAGGAAATGGGGAATGTGGTGCTCTAGAGTCAACAGCAGACCTCGGAAAAGGCTTCTGCTAGCATAGAACACAACCAAAGCAACTACAATCATCTAGGAGGTTTTAAGAGAAATGTTTGTGTGATCCCGGTTTGTGATCTTTTTGCATTTTAGACGTTGCTACCAGCTGGAATGAGTGGGAAGTTGCAGACTTAGTTGCCGACAGAATCACTTAAAACACACATTGGTCATCCAGAAGGAGGTCTAAAAAAGCAAACACAGAACAAGAATCAGTGTTACCACTGCTAGAAAACAACAGAAGAATTCCTATTTTAGCAAACACCACCAGTTTTGGTGGATAAAGCAGCTCAGAAACACAAGGCTTTACCTGAAGTCTATTGTGGGGAAAGGGAAAGGAAGGAAGAGGAGGAGGAGGAAGTTCCCTTAGTAAGGAGCTCTCGCCCACACACCATTCCTTTCTACACTACCTGTTACTTCCCAGCTTCTTCATGATTTTTGGGTGCAGAGGAAGAAGTTTGCCTGTAAATCCCGCACACTTGCTACCCTTTAAATATTAAGTATCAACAAACCAGTTTCATCTACCCTTTACAGAGAAATACAGCTTATGCCACCCCAATAAAGGTTGCACACTTAAGGTTCTCATTTCACATCCAAACTACAAAATAAACAAAATTGTAAAGAACTAATCTTACAGTTATGGTTTATCCCAAGAAACAATAGATTTAACAGGGAACCATTTGGTCCACCTGCACATAAACAGGTATTTTTGGAACATGACTATATCTCCTGCATTCTAAACCAAAGAAGCACCAACACTGAATTAAACAGGAATTATAGACACCATTTTAATGCCTTATAAATCTAACTGGGATTTTGAAATGGGTGCTGTGTGCCTGTTTGGACCTAGTGTCAAACCAGTCTTCCCTTTTTGGGAATGAAGACTAATTCAATCATTCGTCTGTTCTTCATTCAAATGGTTTGGATCACACACAGGCCCAGTAGCAACTGAGACCACAGGGCAGTCCCTCCCAATCATTAACTAATGCAAGAGAAAAAGCATTCAAAGCCCCATTTCATAACATGTTATGTTTCAAGCCATAGGGTATATTTCTATAAAACATTACTTAAAGTCTCAGGTAAAATAAAACCCTACAAAAGATACAAATTCACTACTTACACACTTCTGGCATGTCAGAATAAGTAAGTAATTTTTAGCCTTTCAAGAATTAAGTTTAACATTTATACTAGAAGTTATAGTGAATATCCTGTAATAGGTTATTACTGTTCTTCAATTATTAAATCTCATTAACAGCAGACATGTAGCACCCTAAATTCAAAAGAAAGTTAAAGAGAGCTGACACCTTTTAAAAATGGGAAGCCCCCATCATCAGAGCCAACTGGCAACTCTGCAATTGCTGGCTGCCCTTTGGGACAAGATCACAACAACGTTCAGGAAGCCAGACTCTGGTCATATGAGCAAGTCTTGGGATGTCAGCTGTCACTGGAAAAGCACTGCAACCAAGCTCTCACAGGCTCTCCTATAGTTTGAAGCACATCATCTTTTAGCACAGTGAAATGTTCAGTATTAAGAAATTGACTGGAGGCTAACTAAGAAAAAACCAGTCAATTCCTCAAGGGATATTAATTTGAAAAAAAAAAACCAAGATCTTGACTTCTTGGTCAAGAAATTCCTAAGCCACAGATCATTGAAGGGGTTTCAGCATCACCTCATGCTTACTTTATGCCCTGAGCAGTTTGGCCATCGGGCTCAGAGTCCTTCCAGCTGAGCCAGCACAGCTGTCACTTTCTCCACCAGCGAGTCACAAGCAGATGAGAGGTGCCAGTGCAGATTGCAAAGATCTCAAACAGAATTGACTGAGTTCAAATGACTTTCTTGATTTAAAAAAAACCCTGGTTACGTTAAACATATCTTTCTAGGGAATATGTACATATTTACAAATCTGTGTCATTTAAGGACATTTTAGCAAGATAATACTAAAATGTAAAACTGTTACAGATTTAGAAACAGAATAAAGTTATTCTGTAACTTATGGAAATGTTAACACAGTGAATCTATCTTGTCATCAAAACAAGAATGGAAAATCTGCACTTCAGAGATAAGAAATGAGTAAGAACCTACCTAAAGAAACAAAACCAGACATATGTCAAGATTAAAGCTGATTATTGCAGCCTAAGTTTTTCTGGCTGACAACTTAAAGCATGATTTAAAACAAGTAATTATGATCAACTCACCTGCAAGTTTGCTTGATTCAGGAATGTCTGGGGGAGCTCCCAAAGTGCTGTAGCAGAAGTGAATTGTTCTCCTGCAGGGCACAAGTCATATCTGGAAAAGGCAGCGCCCTGTAAGCCTTTATGGTGGGCAGTGAGTCATTACTGACTCTGCTTTCACTCCTAGGAACAGGAGTCCCTGAGGAGAGATGGGAAGAAAAAAAAAAAAAGAGAATTCACTTGGAAACTGCATCTAAGGTAGATGTACTCCACCTCCTCCCTACACCTGCCAGGATATCAAGCCATGCTATTATTTTCAGCTATATCCAGCCTTTACAGACAGAATTCTCTCAAGGCTTCAAAACCCAGTTTGTCATCTAAAAGCTTTAGGACAAGACACAGAAAACCCAACCTGTTTCTACAGCCTTGGTATTCCAGACAACAGCACCAAGTGCAGAGCAGTGACCGACTTCTCACCTCAAATTACTCCCTACAGGAGGAAGAAAAGCAATAATATCTGCTCCAGATCCCCCTCAAGTAGACAGAGCAGAAAATAAAAATACACCATAAAAGTTGATTAGATAACAGGAAGAAGAGAAATGACAGGATAAACTCCCCTTATTTAGTAAAGAGCTGGGTTTGACAGCGTTCACTTGGCTCTTGCTCACCATCACATACAAGGAGCTCATTGTCAGGCCTCAGACAAACTGAAAGGCTAAATAATTAGGAACACGAGGTAGGAGAGATTGCTACAGATCTGCTCACAAACCAGCTTGTCTGGATAGAGCATGAATGTAGGAAGGAGGATTCTGAAGCGCAAAGGAAACTAATGAAAATACAAGTTTTTATTCTACAAGTAGCTGGTACTCCAGCTCTCACCAAACAGCCCAAAATGCCAATGCCCAACACCTCCTCCAAACCAGAGAGGTTCACTCACTGAACAGCTGCCCCAGCACATCTTGCCCTCAACAAAGCCTGGGATTAGATACTGCTGGAGCAGGACACCTTCCCTGCAGGGGAGAACAGCAGCTGCCAGCTGCAGCCTCCTGTGCCCCCACACAGCCCCACTGCCACTGGGACCATCCCCACCACAGAAAGCAGCTGCTCCCCTGGCAGGCTCAAGCACGTGTGTGGATGCACAAAGGAGTTACAGGCTGACCAGCCTGCCCCTGCTGGAAATCCAAGCAGGGAAGATGAAGTCATCATCCATTGAAAGGGATGCTCTTGGCATGGATTTGCACCTGCCTGGCAGTGCAGGTGCCCAGCCTGCCCCAGAGAGGCCTCCTCTGGATCATCCTACTGAGCAGTGGAGCAGTTGGCTCCAAGGGGCACTGGGATCATTCCTCTGCAATGTGCTGCCCGAGTCGGTGATTCATCTCCTCAAATATTTGGTTACAGCCAACCATAATACTGTCTCACGATGGAAAATGCCTCTTCCTTCCATGAAATGGAGTGCACTGCCAAGCAAACAAAAAACCCCTCGTGCACATAAATGGGGAAGGTTTCAGCTACCAAAAATACTTTTCCAGTTTCTGCCACCACTACAAGAGTAAGACCAGTGATCTCCCCTCTTGAGCAGAGTAACACAGGAGCTAAGTCAACAAACCACACAGTAAAGCTGATAGGTTTTCAAAAGCAAAACTGTAAGAGTTTTGGCCAGCAGTTTCCTATTAAGGAGATAAAATAATTAGAAATATTTCCTCAGCATTTCTTTCCCAAAGAAATGATGCTCCTAAAAAGGAAAAGATGGAAATACTTGTGATGCCTGTCAGATTAAAGTTCAAACCAGAAGGAAACACAGCTATGAATCGCTGCAAGATAATCAACTTTGATACAGGAATAAGAGGAAGAAGTCTCTTTTATAATAAGGAGAAATTTCAGCTTTGAAAGGATGGGGATAGTACTGAAACCCAGTAAAGTACATACAACTAGTATGTGAAATGGAGACTCTCTCAGGAGATCCCATTGATATGCAAGGTCAACCTCTCACCTGTGAGACTTGTACATCTGCAGAGAAGCAGCTGCTGGGTGTCCAGCATGGCACCACGCAGTGCACGCAGTCAGGGGACTGCAGGCTTTGGGAGGAGCACTAAATACCCTGCTGGCTCTTTCACATGTGGTAACCAACCACCATATTGTGTAATCTGAAGCAAACCCCTAATCCAGTTCTATTTTCTTTTAAAATACCTTGGAGGGTTAAGACTAGTGTCAAAACACGATGGGAAGCAGCCTTTGCTGGCATGCAGCATTTCACAAAGCCATTGCCACAGCTGGTTGCTTTCTCACTGAGGCAAGAGCACCCTAAACCAAGAGGAGACCGACCTTGAGCGTGCCAGTTTCACAGAAAGGGAGACTCTCCAGGTCCCAACGCCTTCCAGCTCCTGCACAAGTGCTCATCAGTGAAACCCCCCAGGGCTGTACAAGGTTTACACAAACAATCAGGCTTTAACCCTGATGTCTTCCCTAGCTAATTCATCTTTGCCACAAACTCTGAGCTGGAGGATCTGATCTCTTGCATGACTTGATGTGAAGCAGACAGTAACTACCACCACAGTAGTTTCTTCTTCTGTAGACTCACTGTGAAAGTCAGATTTTATAGTCACTTGCACCATTGCACTACTTTGTCTTTTCACTTCCTTTAAACCCCTTTTTTAAGCTGGTACAGGAACACTAAAATTGCAACATGGATTTAGAGTGAACTTCACCTTCTCACTTAAATGAGTGTTGCCAGAACAGGCCTGGTAGGGATTCCTCCCTGCACAGTTTTTCCCTAACCTCTGGATACAGAGACACTAGTGCTCAGGACATGCCAGGCATCAGACTGTTCAGCTTTCTTTCTGAAAGGGAAACTGAAGCATTTACCACCTTCTGAGCTTCCCCATCTCATAGGTCATCATTTGTCATCTCAGTCATTTAGGTGGAACTGTCCTTTGTACTACAGAAAACCTCAACTTTGCTTCACGTCTAAACCAAGGCTGGTATCGATCACACTTCCTGCCTCTCAGCTCCCCAAGCCACAGCTGGATCATTAAACTCCTTATCAGAGACTGAGCTTAAGCTATGCTTTGAGGCAGATGAAAGCACTTCACAGATAATGATCTTTAAAAAGATAGTGGTAGCTGACAGCCCAGTGAAGTCGAACAGAGGAGCCTCCAGCAGGGTGATGTGGCCTGGCAGAGCTGAACAAGCTCAGCTGTTGCCCAAGGAGCAAGTATAATGCACTGCTTCAGAAGTGGCAGGGAGATAAAGATAACGCCCTGTAGATGGCAAGGAACACTAATCCTATAAACTGCAGGGATACAAGCACATGAAATAAAATCGATTAGCTATACCCTATTAAGTTTTGGCACAGACATTCATTTGGAAGCTTATTTATAAGTCTTCCAATTAATTCAAGTTAATCTTCCTTGCTGCCTAGAAAGTTAAAGGCGTTATCAACATTACAATTTTAACAAAAGCATTCATGATATCAGGATTCAATATTAAATAAAAAAAAACCAAAACAAAAAAAGGCCAAAGCTCTCTCAAAAAATTCACAAGAAATTCCAGAATAGACAATGCTGGGAGGAAAGCGACTCTTTGGATATGAAGCAGAGGCGTAAAATGGCAAAGAAATAAAAAAAAAACCTCAAAAAAAAGGCATTTTTTAAGCTTTATCTAGTGAAATTTACAACAGTCCATCTCAGAAAGGATTTATCTATATCAGCGTCCAGAAACCAATGAAAGAGCTCTCTTCAGTCACATGGAGATCAACTCCTTGAAGTACTTACAGAACCTTGTGCATTAGCAAAATCTAAACCATAAAAGCATTTTGAGAGGCAAGCCAAGAGACTGAGCAGCTCAGCCACAGTGCAGCCCTGCCCTGGGAGCTAGAATGAGGGCTGGCACAGGGGCATCCAAATCACCACACTGTGGGCACCAGGAAGACACTTCAAGGAGGCACTGCTGGAAGCAGGGGCAGATTCTCGCCAGCAAACCACCAGCTTCACATAACTGAGCCAAAAGAGTGGCAACTCAGAGCTTGGCTGTTTCTTATCTAAACTAATCTTAGTGCTTTTCTTTCTTCTAACTCAGAGCTGGGCTTGTTTTCAGAGGAACACTGGGTGCAAAAGGCAGAACAGTCTCCTGCTGTAGACCACAGAAGTAAGCCCAGCTACATGGCATGACTAAGCTATTATGAATGTGTAAAATCCACATGTCCAAAAACTCTTCTCAGCGTCAAATTTTGATAACATTGCTGAAAAACTCAGCAATGCCTCAGTTGGAAGGCTGCATTATCAGCTGTCTGACGACTGCCTTGGTGAGCAAGGCACAGAGCAGACAATGTCTAGAAACAGGCTGAAGAAAGTTCCGTGTCTTGATAATTGAAGCAGCATCAGACGATGGCCTGATCGTTCAGTGGCCAGAGTTGAGAGCCACCTTTGTGGCCTTCCCTGCCAGCCATGGAAAGCTGGCTGCTCTTTGCTAGACAAAGTTCAGGACTGTACTGATAGAGCAGGAATGCCCTTCTAATTCTCTTTCCGCCAGTGAGTGGATACAGTGACAGCTGCTAAGAGACTGTCATCTGAGTCCAATACATGTAGGTCACTAGGTTAGCAAATCTGCCTCCAAAGCACTCCTGGAAAGCACGATTCCTGAACTACCTGGGGCTTCCAGAGCTGAAGAATACAGAACCTGAAACACAGCTCTGGGCAGGTCACTGGAAGCTCCTTATCTCACCTACTTCACAGAATCACCAGGTTGGAAGAGACTTTCAAGATCATTGAGTCCAACCCATGCCCTAACACCTCAATCAAACCACAGGAACCAAGTGCCACATCCAGTCTTATTTTAAACACATCCAGGGAGGGTGACTCCACCACATCCTGGGCAGATAATTCCAGTACTTTATCACAGAACTTACTTAGAACAACAAAAAGCCCACCCACACAAGAACTCAGCTTCATTTCTCCCCATCTGTCTCTTCAGGTTCTGCCTTCAGGACCTTTCCTTTCTGCCCTGCCACAAGTCTGCCAGCAAAGCCTGCTGCAGGACAGAGCCCGGTGTGGATTCACCAGCCACGTGTAATGAGTGCTCCTACCAGGTCTCACAGGTGTCCTGCTCCAACCACTGAGCTGGGGTATTTCCTTACAGTGTTTTAGGGCCTCTGCCAGTATGAAGAAACCCAGAGGAAGTTGCTCAATGTGCCGTGGCCAAGGAGGAGAAAGGGGCTGACTGCCTGAGAGATGGCTCGGACAAGAGCAGATGGGTCAGGAAGTGGGAGGATGATGAGCACATACACATCGCAGGAGGCTGAATATGGCTTAAACAAGACTGTGCACCCAGTCAGTCAAAAAAGGCAGAAAGATCAAAAACTATTTAAGAGGCTTTCAAAATCTTCTAACAGTACCAGGAACACAAAGTCTCAGCCACCTGGGGCTTCTGCTAAATAATGGAGGAATTTCAGGAGAATTAAGATTAAATTGTTTTGATAATTACATTTAAACACCACTTCACTAAATGCTACAAAGGGCTAATGCTCTAAAGAGAGAATAACTCACCTATGGTTAATTTCTTTTAAAAATCTTTTATTTCAGGATTGATACATTAACCAGAGTTTGAGTGCAAACAGACACACTACTCTTTGACTCGCCATTAGCTAAATGTTTTTAAAAGCAGGGAGAACAATTCTATGCCTGCTCCAAGCCAGACAGCTTTGCCTTTAGAGATAAAAAAAAGCATCAGCAGGTTGCTGGATTTTCTTTTTTCAGTACGACTTTCTAGCATGTCCCACTATCTGCAGGAAGGTATAAGATACACATGAACAGTGCAGGCCTATAGTTCACCAGCTGCCCTCTAACCTATGATTCAAGCTGTAATTGTACCAGTTTGTGCACATGCACTGAAGCCAGCAATCCAAAAACCCATGCCAGCACTTCAGATCAAAATGTTCTCGACACTCATCCTTCTCACACCTAACAAAACACCAAGATACTCGGATACATAGAGCAAAAGAAAAGCATTTTCTACGGGGAAAAAAAACCTTAGAAAGTTAGAAAAATAATTACAGTTGTTTCATGTGCTCAGAAACCACTATTTCCCTGAGGGGAGAGATTTATTAAAAAAAAGATAGATTTCTTGTTACTGATCATGATAATTCACTGAATTCCATCTAATAAACATGCATTGAAAACCGAGGAGCAGCACTTCATCCCGGACTTTGGACTGCCAGGTATCCCTGCTGCATGGGCAAAGCCCACCAAGCACACAAAGCTCCCACAGCAGAGCTGTGCTCCCAAAGCACAAGCCTGGCCACAGGAATGGCAGATCAAGGGCAGGTAACTGCAAGCACTTCTGAAGAGAGATCGTGATGCATTGGTCAGTCACGCAACCTCGTGAGTCATGTGTGAGCATTTGACTTTTATTAGACCTCAGCAACATAATGAAGAATAGAAAAGGAAGTAAAGATCATGCTGGCACAGCCACTGCCCTGCAATGCCAACTTTACGGTTACAACACAGAGACCAGGAAAATAAAATATATTGTCAGGACACAAGGCAATACAAAGCACACAAGATACTTGAAAGATGAGGAATCTCAGTGTAAGACCATTGCCCACACTGCTTTAAAGCAATGAATAAATTCAGAGCCTGCTGAGCAATCATTAGTTCAATAGAAGAAAAAAACCCTCACAAAATCCAATTTGAAATGCTGAACACAACATATTGATAATGGAGCAGAACAGGACAAATATTACAAACATCACATTAGCTGGCCTTCTATTTATTACAAGGTGACAGCATTTTAAGTTGCTGCCTCTGTGTTGAGAGGGAAACCACACAGTGCACATGATGAGCCTTGCTCCCTTTTGTATCACCACCTAGCTACATGACCAACAGAGGTTCCAAACACAGCACATTGCCAGGAAGGGGAGATAATGATATGAAAGGAAATTTGAATGAAGAATCTAAAGAGTTACAGGCCAGAAAGTGTTCTATGACAAATTGCTGCTTTTATCACTAACTTACTGCTTACACTAATAAATATCTTCCTGTTATTCCTTAATTTTAACAAACAAGCAAAAAGGTTGAGGAGAACTTACTCTGATTCCACCTGATGGGTAGAATATGAGGGATGTCTTACTTTACAGGAGGGAATCAAAACATTATAAGTGATCTATTTCAGTCCTATCCATTAGACTCACAGCAAATGAAATGCACTTTGAGCCAAAACCTCCTATGTGAAAACACTGATAATGTACCAAGGAAGAGAGCACTGCAGGGTTGAGCAGAAAAGCATCATGTCCCTCTAAGAGGGAAAAAAAAAAAAAAAAAAAAGAACATTAAGAAAAGCACAGAATAATGAATAAGTGAGAGAACAAGAGAGCCACTGAGTGATCCCCAAATTATGAGGCCACAGAATAGGATACCACAGTGGCTACCAAGAAGCATCACAGTGAAACTCCATGTATAGGAGGCTGAAAGCAAATAAAAAGTAAAGTTAAAGACCTCAGGGAAACCAATAAGCCCACCCTCCTGCAAACACACACTGGTGTCACAGCTGATGATAAGGGAGGTGTGTGGACAAGCTGGATTAGGTCTATTAGCAATCTAAGAGTGAGTAAACAACCAAGGCTAAGCTAATAAACAATCAGCATCAGCAAGAGTTATGCAGAATGCCAAACACAGCACAAACACACAAACTGAAATACCCTGGAGGAGTTTCCTGCTCAAGTGATGGACAGGGGAAACTGAAAACTTTCAGTTAGCAAGAACCTCAAGAGAATGTCTGGATGAAAAGGGAAGAGACAAGAAGTGATCACGCAACTACAATTGTGCTTCACTCATCTGAAAAAGAACACACCATGGGAAATTCACAATCTGTTCAAGCAGACCTATAAATGGAACAAACAGCAGAGAATGGGGCACAAAGCAATAATAGCAGTGTCCTAAAGGGAGGGACAGAGGAATGGGTGCCAGGAGGAGAAAGGGCCTCTTTTGCTGAGTGGACTTCGGTAGAGAACAAAGACTCAGGCAAAAGCGCTTACAGAAGAATGGGCCAGATTTAGATCAAAGAACAGATCAACTCTGTGCATTTGGATAAATGCAAACCAAAAAACACATTTAACACCATAACAGACTCTTAAAATAATATGACAAGTTTTGAGAATGCACAGTCCTCCAGAAATCTAGTCAAATACTGGAGTCCAAGAAGAGACAAGATGCAAGGGAATATTTCAGATGGCTCAAAGGTGATGAGAACATTCATTGTTTAAAAATTTGTATCGTTTAACAAGAAAATAACAAAAATTTTAATACCAGGAAGAAAACAAGGGAAAGTCACAGTACACAAGTGGATGTAGGTTTCCACATGACAATAAACTCACAGTGATGGATGTACAGAAAATTAGTCGAAAAGCAGAACTGAGCTGAGGACCAGCATGAGAAAACAACACCAAAACAAATACATGCATTCAATGCAAGACAAAGGACAGAAAACCTAAAATCCTGAGGCAAAGCTGGCGCTAAATAGAAAAAAAAATCTCTTATATTGAAGAAAACAAACACTGACACAGACATAAAATGAAAAAAACAAAAACAAACCAACCCATCAAACATACCAGCATTCAGAAAACAGAGCAGGCTGAATAAATTCAGGAGAGAAAAGGCAGCTCTTATGTCTGTGTTTCTCCATGGACCAAAGTTTCACTGGGTCAGAAAAACTGATAACACCAGCTGAGCACCAAAATGAACTCTGGGCTCAGGGATGAGAGTTGGCAATAACAAAACAATAAATGAAAAGTAAGGTAACTAGAGTCATCCTTGGGATCTACATTGAGATTATACCTGGAAGGGACAGTGCAACTACTGCTACACAGCAGAACACACAAAACTACAGCAGTTCCTAAAAAGAGGGGGTCAATGAAGGCCTGCAAGACAGAAACAGCCATCAGCAGGACACAATCAAAGGGCTTAAAAGAGAAACTACTGCTCGATGTGGGCATAATACAAGCAGTGAAAAAATCCTGCTTTGTAAGCACTGAAGAGGGAGAGCAGAGCGGAGCCGAGGTGTTACCGCAGCCGCAGCAAAGGTGCCGCTGCCTAATCTATCGCCCAACAATGCAAAACAAAAGATCCAGGTAAACGAGTGGCCCGCTCCACACCTTCACATCTCCTCTGTAAAGACTGAAATTTGCTGTGGAGAAGCGTTCTCACATTGGAGCAATAAACACTTTTCAGGATTCTGACTCCTAGCACTCAGGTAACAATATTCAAGGGCTCAACAACGCTGCCGCCTTCCCGAGCTGCCAGCGCAGCACGCCGAGCCTGCGGTTCCGCGACTCGGTGTCATTTTGCCCCTCGCACTCCCGACCGCCGTAGCCAAGCCCTTGTTTTGCAAGTCATACGAGCACCGGGGGCTCTCGCCGCACCCGCCAGGCGCCTTTAGAAGTTCCAACCCCTCCCAGCCCCGAGCAACGCCGGACTCGGCGCGCCCCGGCTCGCCGAACCCCCCGTTCATTCACCTTGTGCCGCTTTCCTCAGCGAGCTCCCAACTCCACACGCCAGCTCAGCCCTGCCCAGCTTCGGGGCCTCCGCCAGAGCTGAGCGAGCCCGGGGGCTGCACCTTGGCCACCCGCCTCTTCCCCCTGCTTGCCCTCCCCAGGGCAGGAGGCACTGGTGGCCCCGGCGGGGCAGCCGGGGATCCCCACAGTCCCTGGGGGCCCCTGCATCAACCGCCGGAGCCGACGGGCCCCCGAGCCTGGGGCCGGGGGCTGCACTGGCCCGGCCGCCGCCCCAA
>VXBS01003424.1:125686-171019 GCA_013400255.1 Sitta europaea | reverse complement strand
TGGAGGGAAGGTGGCGAGAGGAGGTCGCAGTGAGCACTCGGAGCCACTCGAGCCCGGCACGCCCTGGAGGGGTCCCCGCACCGGGCCCCGGGGCACGGCAGGAAGCGGGGCCCGGGGGCGGGTTCGGGCTGGTGGGGAGCGATTCACCGCTTCACCCCCTCCGGCTCCGGGGCGGCTCCGGGCTCGGCACGCAGCGCCTTACTTGATGTGGTGCGGGGAGCGCTGCCCGGCTTGGTTCCGTGCTAGTGGCTTGATGAAATGGGTGGGTGAGTGGTCTTTGTTATTTAATGAGGGTTGAACGTGTTGGGTGCTGCGTTCGGGCACCCGAGACACCGTCGCTGCTCTGCATCTGTTTCAGCGAAGTGGTGGCAAGGGTTGTGAATTCGGGAGGGTTTTGCATCCTGGGGCTGTTACCATCTGGTATTACAAAAACCTGCGGTCTACACCTGTGACAAACTTTTGTCATTTGCAGCGACAGCATAGCCCTAGAATACAGTTACCAGACGAAAACGTAGATAAATAGGGAAAAGTTGCCAAGTGCATGTTTTTTATCGGGACTGGTTTGTGTTTACTTCATATGGGAAAGGGCGAAGAATATGGCAAGATTAACAAACTTTCTAAGTGCAAGTGTACTTTAATCTGGTGCTGCTTTATGGTTTTTTTTCCCCCCAGCCACATCTCTTTTCCCCAAGATGGGGTTGTCAGTATCAGACATTGCTTTTCAGGATGGTATTGAAAACACCATTGCTGCATCTCAGCCCATAATTAAACCTTAACCCACTTCATGTATCTTAAAATATATTGTCTGAGTAAACTGACTGATCCAGCTGGTTTGCTGCTGAAGGCTTTAGTTCCCAGAGAACACTGTGTTCCTGCAGAATCCCTCTCTCTGTTTGCTTTTATTACTTTCTGTCATTGTATTGGAGCCTCTTGTTTCCTCTCTAAATATATAGGTTGAGATGACACAAGTGGAGAAACAAATTATGTCGTTTATGCAGCGCTTGGATAGGAAAGCTGGCCTTGTGATCAGGACCTGTATTCAGCAGTGAGATTCAATTTTTATCTTCGATGTAGGTTTCCAGCTTGGGCCACCTTCAGAAATGACACTCAAAGAGCAAGTGTTCTGTGCTTTCCAGAAAGTGAACTTGTCTTAGGGTGGATTTTTTAGATATTAGATATTAAAAAAGATAGAAAGAAAAGTGTAAAAAAGATAAAATCACCAGCCCCAGATCTGTCCTTCCTATCCTCAGCTCTTAAAAGAATTCTTTGTCTTAACTTCTTTTAATAAGATTAACCTTAAGAATACATCCTGCTGTCACAAACATTTGTCCAGTGCTCTAACCTGAATTTCTCCTGAGACCTCTGTTTTTTCATTTTTGTTACAAGCAGTACCCCACAAAAGTATCAGTTTTTGTAAGGATTTCAGGACTTCCTGCTGGACTGATTCCTTGTGGTATGAAGGAAGGATGATAAACAGGTTTCTTCTCTTATTTGGGTTACTGGATCCCTTCCTCCTTGAAAGAGTAACTGTTCTGGGATCACTTCCATGCTGAAATGCAGACAGGGTGAGATTCCAAATGAATAGTACTTGGCAGAACTGTGGGCAGTCATCTGCAGTCCTTAACTTGCTGCAGTTACACCAGGGAGATAATAAAGTAGAAAAAAGTTATGCTTGCATGTCTTTAAATGAGCAGTTCTGTGTGTTGTGTGTATGTTGTCCTCTGTGTACAGTTTTGATGTACAGGCTTGAAGCAAAACCAGGCACTAGGGCTTTGTTGTGTAGCGTGGAGGTGGCAGAATAATTCTGGGAGGAGACACCTAGGACTTAAAGAAGCAGTTTGTTTCATCCTGGCCTTACAGGTATCAAGACCCCGAGTTTCCTTGTTAGGTCAACTACTTGGAGCATCTCCACCCTGCACCTGGAACTGAGACCTTGAGGCAGAGGGTGGCTGCACTGTGTGGAGAGGGGCTGTGCTCTCTCCAGGGGAAGTGATGCTCCATTTTCTAACCTTTGCTCTGGTTTAGCCATGGGAAATTCCCTCTCTCTCACTCACCTGTTGACCTCCCAGCCAGGTGCCCCCAGTTTCTATATTGGGCACAGTGTTCAGTGGAATATGCCTCTGGCCAGTTCAGGACAGCTGTCCTGGCTGTGCTCCCTCACAGCTTCTTGTGTAGCTCCTGGAGAGGCACTGAGGAGTCCTTGGCTTAGGCTAAAACTGCAAGAGTGTTACCAATTTTATTGTCACACCAAACCCCAACCACAGAGCTGTACCAGCTAAGAGGTTTAGCTCTGTCCCAGCCAAAACCAGAACAGTTTCTAGTTTCTGAAATCTCACTGTTAATCACTTCTAAATGCATGCATTCAACAACTGAAAACAGGCAAGCTTTCTCAAATTTGCATAGGTTGGGCAAAAAGAACTTGGGATTTGATGTTTTGCCATCACTTTATCTCTCTTTGGAACAGATGTGGAGGAACAGAAATAAAAGTGCGAGAGTGTAGTGAGGCTGTTTAATTTTATTTTAAAATATTTATTTAAGCAAAGTAAATCCATTAAAACATGACTTTCAGAAAAACAGCCTGAGGCAGACAACCAGCAGGAAAGACATAATTATGAAAAAAGAATAAAGGAGTAATAGATTGTGCTTATTAGTCTTAGCAGTTATGCAGTGACTTTGTGTCTCAGTCAGTGCTTACTATGCAGTGTTCTTTGGAGAACTGAAGTTATTGTAAGAGCAGCAGGTCTGTTTTTCAGGGCATTTAATAAAGTTTCACACACTGATAAGCACGATCAGACTCCTGATGTTTTGCATGTTGTGTTTCTAGGAGACACTCTTCCACCATGGATGGGGGAGATGGTTCTGCTGACCTTGTGATTAACAAGAGGTTCGTGTCGGAAGCGGAGCTAGAGGAGCGGCGCAAGAGAAGGCAAGAGGAATGGGAGAAGGTCCGAAAACCTGAGGACCCAAAAGGTATGGGCAGCATTTAGTAATTACAGGAAAAAAGATCTGAGAATTTTTCACTTTTGTGGAAAATAGAAATAAAAAGTAAAGGCTTTTTATGTTCTATAATTTAAAAGGTTTTTACATGAAGGAACTGCGAACTGTTGGTGGTTGGTGTTTCTAACATATGGTCTCCCTTCCTGATTTGTTCCTTTCAGAATGCCCAGAGGAGGCATATGACCCACGGTCGTTGTATGAAAGGCTCCAGGAACAGAGGGAAAAGAAGCAGCAGGAGTTTGAGGAGCAATTTAAATTCAGTAAGCACCAGCAGCGAACTGCATGTGTTGTATGCAACAGCTGTGCACAGCTCTTGAGTGAAGGATATATCTGTGTGTCTTATCTCCCTCTCTGAGAGGAAACAAAGGCTTCAGGAGAGTATTATTGAAATCCTGGATTTTTAAAGGATTGTGTTCTGAACACTGAGGCAGCACTGCATGAATTCAAAACTCAAAAGGTGTTGGCAGTTATCAAGCTGCATGCCTGTGAAGTGTGGAATACTGATCCTATATTGCATATAAAATAAAAAAAAACCCAAACAAACTTGATAGCAATCTATGAAAAAGTGGAAATGTATTGTGGTTTTGTTACTCTTGAGCTCATGCTTTAACACATGCTTGAATCAATTAAAGAAATCCTGTTAGACCAGCTATTACATTTTCAAGCCATAATTATTTGACTAAAAGTGATTTGAGAATTAAGATTATGATTTGGAAGAAGTAAATTTGCATGTTTTGATTTTTCAAGAGTAGATGTTTGATTCTTCTAATGAAATGGGAACCTAATTTCTATTGATGTTTAAATTCCTGGTTTTATAGAAAAGCCCTTTGAAAAGTGGCAAGTACAGATAGCATTATTATTAATGCATTAAAGTCTTACAGGATTCTTTCCTAGAAAAATCTAGAGAGTTTCCAATGAACTTCAGAAAACTTGTGATCCCAGTCATTTTTGGTAACAGGACTAAGCAATTCTTGCCCAAGGAGCCACCCAAAAGTTGACTTCTGTCAGCCTGAATGGGAGGGGCTTCTAATAACTGCCTAAATGGATTTTCTTGCCCAGTTATATTAGATCTGCATCACCTTTGCTTTGGTAATCCAGGTTCTGGAATGGGGACTAGCCATGAGAAGTAAACTCACTTCTGCTTTTAAGGTAACCACAGGAGAATATCAGATAACCAGCTAACCTGGGGAACAAAACCTGCTGCAGAGTGCCTGGGAGGGAACCTCAATAAAATCTCAGCTCACAGGGCCTCAGTGGCTGCTCCTCTTAATTTGAGTATGAGACAGGCAGAAAATTAAATTAATTCATGTCACTTGCTTAAAAAATGTCCCAAGTTTCACTATTTTTGCTCTCTGAAGGGGCCCTCAGCAGTAGTAGTGAGAGCTACAAGTTACTGTTTAAAGATTTATGAATGAGCTCTGCATGAGTTGGAAGGAGCAGGGATTGGCTTTTATAAAGTAACCTCAAATAATAATTGATTTCCAGTGCTTTTCTGTCAGGCATGAGCTTGCCAATTATCAGTATAAATGGATTTCCTAGTTTGTCCTCCAAGTGACCAGGGCTTGCCTATGTGGGTGAAGATTAAAAATATGATGACTTCATGTAAAAGCCCAAAAATCTTCCTATGGAATTAAGCTTTAATGAAGACTAAAGGTGATGTTTGGGCTAAGACTTCTGATGATTACAAACAGCAAGAGTTGGTCTTTCTAAAACATACTGTTTATTGTCATTCTAATTAAATCATTTGCTCAAGAGGTGTTGAACATTTGCAGAACAGGAAATAAAAGACCTTTCTGCTGCACTAGCATGTACTTTCCTTAAAGTAGGGTAGCATATTTAGAAATAATTGGATTTTATTTGGAAATTAGGAGTTGTTTGCTTCTATTTTTTAAAATTTTTTGAACAGGTGTTAAAACTAATTAGGTAGGAATTGTTTGCTCTAAGAAAATCTACTTCCTCTTTTGAGGCAAGATTTTTGAGGGTAGAAGTAATGTGGGTTTTTTAGTTATTGGTTGGTTTAAGAACATTCGGAGGAGGCACACTTAGACTTCATGTTTGAAACCAACAAGTTTCTTCTTTCTTTATTCAGAAAATATGGTAAGAGGCTTAGATGAAGATGAGACACATTTCCTTGATGAGGTTTCTCGGCAGCAAGAGCTACTAGAAAAGCAACGAAGGGAAGAAGAGCTGAAAGAGCTAAATGAATACAGAATATCCTTTGCACTAAAATGGCTGGTGGTTACCTAAAGGAGGGTAAGAGTGGGCTGTAGTTTGTTCTGTCAGTTGACATTCATTTTATAAAACTGCTTTACAAAATGTGTCTAATGATACACTTTCAAAGTTTAATTGGTTTCATTGTAGCTTTAATAGACCACTGCAATGTTTGATATTCCCCCTCAACTCCCACTTTGATACTTTTCTTTCTTTCTCCCCACTCTGTTGTTTTGGGGTTTGGTTATGGTTTGGGTTTTTTCTGTTGCTGAGGTCATGAAATCACTAAAAAGAGGAGAACATAAGGAAAACCAGTCTCTTACTTCTAATCTTTTGCTTTTGTCTTCTTATGGAAAATTACCTGCTCTTTTTTTTTAACTGTATATTGCCTGATTTTAACATACCTGTTTAAAATGTGTGGGTTGCTCTCTCTGTTACTTTTCTTGGAGTATTAGATTCTTTCTTCCTTGCTGATACCTGTAGGATGAGAAATTAAATACATCTGTGCAGATGTGCTGACTTTCTTCTGGGAAGTCAGTGTCCATGGAGTCTTGGCTTCTTTGGGTAGTGCACACTTGTAGGCAGGACTAAGAGCAGGATGCTTTGGCTTTGCTGTTAAATGCCTAATTTTCTTGTAGATACCCTAGAAAATCATATAGGATGCTTTTCCTCTCTAATTAGTGCTAATCAAGGGAAGTTGGAATGATTTGAGAATTTCTGAGCTAAGCAAAATATTGCATTTCTGAGATTTACTGAACCTATGCAGAATCTGATGATTTCCTTGTCTCCATTGCCTTTGAGGTATGGGTGAACAAAACACAAGTTCTCAGGGAAGCTTTAGTATAAATGAAAGAGCTTGTGGACCCGAGGAGGTGACCAAAAGCAGTCAGCAAATAAAATTGGATAGTGCTGATACTACAAAGATTGGTCTTACCTTGTGTTAGTCAATTATTTACCATTTCGAGCGTGTGTCCTGTGAAGAGCATCCCAATTAGCTCATTGCGTTTATGCAAAACCAATTCTGATGCATTTTTTCACTTTCAGAAATAGGCTGCAGTTACCTGATGGATTTGGAGTATTTTCTTGATTTGCTGGATCTCATGGTGGGCTGTTCATGGGATATATTTAGTTTTGGTGATGGTTGCTCGCGGGGCTGGCTGATCCAGGGCTGTGCTGTGGGAGCAGCTGACAGCTCTCGTTATGTCATGTGCATCTGGGGTGAACCATACCAGCCCTGAGGGAATCTGAAGTTGCCTTGAATTAGCCATATAACACACAGATCCCTGAACAGCCTGATCAAGATGTACAGGCCATCTTACCTCAGTCTTTGCGCTCTTACTAATATTGGTGGCTCTGAATCTGAAGTCTTGCTGTAAAAATGAAACTGTAGAACTTGCTGCTGATGGGGTGGAGGAAGGGATAATGTTTTACAGTCACCTCATCTCATAAGAAAATCAAAAGTGTTGCCCATTCAATTTCCTTTTTTAAATTCTTTTTATTTAACCACAATATTTCAAGCAGCCTCAGAACAAGACGACTTGTGTTTGAAATTTTTGGTGGTGTTCTGAAATGCAAAAGTGTTTTTTGGTTCTGCAGGTTGTTACTGATGGTTTATCACTGCAGTGACAAAAACCACTGTGCTGCATCTATAGGTATTTTTTAAGTGCTCTTCCAAATTAATAAGAGGAATGTCAACCCAATGGATTTCATTATTTGCTCTTTTTCCTAGTATAGCATCTAATTTAAGGTACCCAGAGGCATTAATTTCATGGTAAAAGCTGCGTCAATATTCAAGTACAGAGATTTTTTTCCCCTTAATTTTTCAGGTTGAGCAATCACAAAATTATACATCTTTAGGATAAATATTCCTTGGAATATTTTAATGTACTCTTGAGCATAAGAAATTCATATGCATGGATGAATAGGAATTTTTCTTTCTCCTGTGTGACAAGTAGGTTTGATTGTTCCTTACCCTGTCCAGACCCCCTTGTTCGGATAAAAATTTACAAATATTTTTTAAGCCATTTCCAAGAAGTATTTGAGAACAAGATCTTCTTGTCTTCACTGCTATCTAAATGTAGGAACAGTCCCCCTCCAAGAAGCTGGCTTTACTGAAGGACAGCTTGTTTAATGCAGTTGATATTTAAGATTGAGAGGTTTGTTTCTAATGTTGTCTTCCTGAGAGGGAACACTTCTTGGCTGGATATAGCATTACATTTGCTAATGACAGCAGGATGTATAAAATACCTACTAAAAATGTGCTGTGCCTTTCTTGTTGAGGAGTTTTAGGAGAATGCCATCCTGGATGGAAGCTAAAAGCCTGTAATTTGGTATCTTTTAAAAGAAAAGCCTTTGAGTTCCTCAGCCAGACTTAGAATATAACAAGGTAATGGACCTAAATGTGGCAGTTGAACACTGCAGTGTGCGGAAGAATTGTGTGGTAGCATCAAATTGTGTTTGGCACAAGGAGCTTTCAGATGGCTTCAGACAGCCACAGGATGGCACTCCTGTGCCATCTCAAAAATAGGTAAAATTCAACAGTGGTTTGGGCTGAGACTTGGTTGAAGTAAGGAAAAGTCTGGGTTACTGCTGTATCCTTAGGAAAATCAAATAATAAATGGCATCTGAACATTCCTGGCTGTAAAATGATTGGAGACTGAGTATCACTTCAAAGCAAAGTCTAAGAGATTGTGATTTTCAGATGTTCAGTGGGGAGAAAAAGCTATGGCTTCAAATATATGGGCCATCAATGTGAAACTCACTATCCAATATCTGTTTGCAGTGACTGGGGCACCTGTGAAACTCCAGCTTGTGGATTTGTAGTCAGAGGAAAAGCTGTTAAAACACAAGATTTGAATTTATAAACATGCTTTTAAGCGAGGTTAGTTTGCTTTGCTTGTGCAGTTAAAATTTTTGCTGGATTTTGTGTGACTCTCCTGGCACCTCATCTACAAACAGGGTCTTTGACAGATTTCTCTTCATCACACAGGGAGATGTGTTCAGTGTGTACAGAGTGTGCCCTAATAAACAGACCCAGCTCCTTCTTATCCCATCTGAGAACCTGCTTAAGCTTCTCCACTTCATTATAGATTTCAGCTGCATTCCACCTTGCTAACACTGTTTTAATCTACTTAGCTTTTCTGAGCAGTTGCAATCTTTGTTTTGGTGAATCTTGGACCACAGTTACCCTTAATCAGTGTCTCCCTTCTCTTGGGATTGGTGCTCAGACCAGCAGTAGAAGCCTTGTAGTCCTTACAGAGAGATGAACTGAAAAGGTAGAGTGCTAAAGACCAAACCCAAAAGATTGTATCTTGCAAGGCTGATATCTGCTGAGCAAAAAGAGGGTCCAAGGAGTGGAAGTGAATGCATATATTGCTGCTTAGCTTTTCTGGTAAGGATGAGAGTGTGGAGCAGCAGATTTGAATTACAAATGTGTTGATCCCAAAGAAGAGGAAGTACTGCATTGCCTGTTTGGTTTGTTTGTTTTGGTTCAGCCTCACCTTTTTGCTTTTCTAGGGCCTTTAGGAAAAGGCAGGATGGTGGATATGGATTCTGGGTGTTTTGTGTTACACCTTCCTGGCTTCAAAACAGCAGCTCCCAGGCTGCTGCCTGCACATCTGCACAGGGAGAGCTGGTCCTCATACCTAAGAGAGATCTGACCCCAGGGGGTGAAGTATTTTCTCTTTTGGCTGAAGCTACCAGCTCAGTGTCATTACAAATAAGTTTATTTTGATAGAATATGTGAATGAACTTCGGTCGCTGCTGTCAGCAGAGCTGGCTAAATATATCAGGGAGGAAATGTCTGTTCTCCCCGTTCCTTCCCAGCTGATCCTTAACCCTTAATTCACAGCACTCTCACTAAAGTGGGAGTCAGTATGGACCCAAAGAAGGAAACTGAGAAGAAATTGCCCATGAAGTCAGTGGAAAACAAGAACAAATTTTCTCAGGCAAAGCTGTTGGCAGGAGCTGTGAAACACAGAAGGTTAGTTTCACACCTCTATAAATGCATGAGGAACGGAACCCAGTTAGCAATGTAAAGGGAGACAGGCCAAAACTGCCTCCAGAGAGTGAGGTGTAAACCTTAGCCCTAAAGAAAAAAGGGGGAAGGTATAAGAAAAGACCAGTCTTGTTTCTATAGGCTCTCACAAACTGTGGGGAAAAACATGAAGCAAATCAAATAGATAAGTGTGTGTAAAGCAAGTGGGTAGAATCTTCATTTTAGAGTGCCAGGCTTGGGCAATCCTCCTTGGGGTTCGAGGAAATCTATTTTGCATCTCTGTTTGTAGATATCAGTGTCACCTCACAAATGCAATTTCATTCAGGTTGCCTAATTTATCAGCCAATTTTACCTGTGTTTAAAATGGATTGTTTGAATTGCTAGTGGAGACAGCATGGGGGAAACAAGGGTACAAGAAGGGCTTTGTATACCAGTTTGGTCCTGAGGATATCAGAGAAACTTCCCGTGTTCCTCAGTGATTTGCACTCTTACATCAACACCCTTTGCCATCGTCCCAGGGAGGTGACAGCTGGGTTTGTGATGTGTTTGCTGCTTTGATCTTGGCCTGCAAATACAGTTGCTGGTGTGTTACAGGTTATGGAAAAACGAGGCTTATTTTCCACAGATGAATCATCTAATACTTAAGATGATTACCGACATCTCAAAATTCAGTGTGTTCGAATTGTCTCAGAGAATGTGAGATTGTTTTAGAAGCTTATCTTGTAGGGTGATGTTTAGCTCCCAGTACAGCAGTTAATTGCATGTCTGAAAACTGAAGTAAGCACTTCCACCACCTAATGTCTGTGGGGTTGGGTGATAGTTTGGGTTTTGGAAAGGCAGAAAAGAAAAACCCTGAGCTGATAACAAGCAGCCAACAATGTTGGTTTTGTCTTGTAACTAATAGTACTTAACGCAGTAGGATGTAGAAAAGGAGCTGGCATGTGCTTAATGGTACTTCTAAAGTCTGCAGATGGCATCTGTTTAAAGAGAGCATCTTAACTGACATGTCAGTGCCATTGCAGACTTGCTTTGCAGACTTCTATTTTTGCCATCTTATCTTTTATTGCAAAGTGGCCCAAAGCAAGTGTAGTGTAAGCTCAACATCTGCTCCCTGAGCTCTGTAATTTCCTGTAAAGGATGTATTACTATTAAAAGCTCTCTGCACAGAATAACCTTTCATCTGTACTGCATGTTCTGATAGGGACCAAAAAGAGTTAATGCATAATAATGCTCATGCTTCATCCGTTCATCACTGCTGAATCTGGGAAGTATTTGTTTATGTGGATGCCTTAGAATTGGGAACATGCAGGAGTGTGGGGGGGAATCTGAGCAGTGACAGGGGAGAGCTATAGAAGCTCTGAAGAGTCAGAAGTCCAAGTCATGCTGCTTTCTCCCAATGCCACTTTGGACCCAGAAAGGACCTTTCTGGACGCTGCAGCTCTGTGAATTGCTGTAAGACTGTCTGGGCTTACTGAGTGCAAGATTTCCAGATGTTTTAGAACAGGCTCTCTAGGTGCTTGAAGGAGGGATAGGAAGCCCTGCAAGAGAAAAGCCGTGGATGTTGGCACCAGCAAGTGTGGTAGTCATCCACATATGCAAGGCTGTGGTCATGTGGGTGTCTGAAGCTCAGGTAGTCATTCCCAGTCTCCTGTGGGGCACATCCTGCTGAATAGGCAGCTCTAAGTTGCTGTGCAAGGGGTTTGACTTGAGCTCTAAGAGGTGTGTTCCTTTCCCAGGTTGACAAGTGGTACTTGTAGTGTAGGTGTTGACACTTCTTGGATCCTGCATGCTCCCCAAGGAGCCTCAGTTAATGGCAGTTGGAAGTGGTGATGGTCATCAGGGGACCCTGCTGGCATTTGCTGTAGCATTTGAGGCAAAGATGTAACAATGACTTCACAGTAATTAAGTGGCTGCCTATGAAGAACAAGACACTTTCTCGTTTTTTCCACAGTTCAGATGGTGGTAACAGTGTGAAGAGGTTGAAACTAGACACTGACCATGATGAAAAGAATCCAGGTATGTCCCAGCTTCTGCATGTGGGAAGCTGTGTGTATGTCACTGAACAGCAACAAAGTTGGGGTTAAATCTCAAAGAGGCTTTGCTTTTCTGTTTCTTCACTGGGCAAGACAGCACGGACTTTGGTTGGCACGTTCTCTTTTAAAGCAGTAGGAAGGGTAAGTGTGGGTGCTGACAGCCTTCATGGAAAATAGGGCTGCAGGGAAGCTCTGCAGGTTATCAGATGTCCCCTGCCCAAACCAGTCCTGACAGATGTTTGTGTAAGGAGCTCTTAAGTCTCCACAGACAGAGACTGTGCACCTTCCTTTGAGAGTTTATTAATCTAGAAGAGTTAAACCTGATAACTAATGGAATTGTCCTTAGGTGCATTTCAAGCCTAATGCTTGTTCTGTGGGCAGGAGTCATGGAGAACAAATCATTCCCTTCCTCTTCACAGCAGCATTGCATGCATTTGTATACATCCACTTCAGCTTTGTGCTCTGAATTCAGCGCATCCTGAAATCAATTTGTTTCAGAAAATTGTGGGGAACTAGAAGAAAAATTAAGTTGTGTTTCAGCTGTAGCTGTCAGAGCTGCAATTGACTTGCTGTCAAGATACTCTGACACAAATCGGGTGAGCTGCAGTTGTGTAACGACAACCCAAGGCACTTCCTGAATCTCCTTCTGTTCAGTAAACTTTGAGAACAGCAGAAATAATTAATTAGCCATGGAAGATGGGAGATGTTGACTAGCAGAAAGAATAAAACTTTTTCTCAACTATGCTGTTACATTGCAGAAAAAAATACTCAATTACTCAAAGCAGAGCCATTTATTCTTATTTAGTGGATTTGACAAGCATCAAACTGACAACTTTAGAATAAAAAATCTGTAATGCCAGCATAGAGCTGGGCTTAAACTAGTGATGAGAAGAAAAAAATCCCCTGAGGTAGCAAGTCCTTCCTGTCAGAATGGCTTTATTACAGCAAAAAGCTGCCTTATGCTTTAATTAAATCCTGAAATCATCTGCTGCTTATGAGGGAAAAGCAGGTGAGTGACACGTGGCGGTTCCTGGGCTGATTGAAAGCCCTCTTCTGCACTCCAGTTTATGACAAGAGTTTTCTCTCTTCCAGAAAAGCCCTCCTGTGTTCCCCTGGGGAGCAGCTCAGTGGGAGGCTCCACAGTGCATTGTCCCTCAGCAGCCGTGTGCATCGGGATCCTGCCTGGCCTGGGCGCCTACTCGGGGAGCAGCGATTCGGAGTCCAGCTCGGACAGCGAAGGCACTATCAATTCGACTGGCAAGATTGTCTCTTCTGTCTTTCGTGGCAACAGTTTCTTTGATGGTCCATAACAAAATCCCTCCGTGAGTAACAGTAATGTAGTGCAGAATATCTTCCAAAGCCCTGGTGGATGCTTGTTGCGTCCTTCTGCCCCAAATATAATCTTTCTAGCTAACCTCTCAACTTTAATACACTCAGATACTCCTAAAGTAACTCATTATTTCTCCCCGTTCCCCCCCTCCCCACAATCCCCAGCTTTCCATTTCTGGGGTGCATACTGAGCCTGGAAGAAAAGCTGCCATCCTAAAGCAGAAGGCACACCTAACCATGTCACAAAGGTCTGAGGATATGGAGGAGAGAGCTTTATCTTTTACAATTCTTATGGAAAGAATTATGTTGATTTAAGAAGTTTATACAAGACTAACAGGCAAAAAATAATCACTTGAAGCAGTGGAGTCTTGTAGAAGCAGCCATGTGTTCTGTTTTAAAATGTCATTTTTATTCTGTATTTGAAAAATGGGGGCAGAACCAAATTTGAGCAGATGGTGAAGTGTAGATTGCCATGACACTGTAAAGAAGTTTTAGTGTTACATGATTAAAGACGTTCTGAATGCATTTTTTTATCTCTGCCTGTGCCATTCATAATTGTTCTCATTCCATTAATCAATTTCTGCTCTACCCAACCAGCATTTCCCACAAACCACCATCCACAAGAGATGTAGGTCAGTTTTGTACAAAAGCAGAGGTGGTGATGGAAAACTTGGTCTGAGTGAGTTCACAGGAACTGCAGTTGGCTTTTCTGCTCAAAGGCTGTTGCTCCAGCACTGGGGCTTGACAAGTCATGCAACTTTTCAGCAGCAGTGTCCTGAAGGGCATGAATCCAGAGTGGGTGGGACTCCCCTGTTCAGCCAAACTCCAGAATTCGGGCTGAGGGCCCATCCTTTTAATTTCAGTGTGCTGGTGGCAGTTTGGAGGGTTGGAACAGCTCAGCTTGGCTGCTCAGGAGTGGAAGTGTCTTTGTGCAGTCCTGCTCTATGTGCTACCCTTGTGAGACAGCAGCTGGTCAGGGTGTACCACAGGGCAGTTACCTGGGGGTGACACCAGGGGACTTGTGAGGGAGCAGCTGGGCTAAAAGCTGAGAAAACAAGGCCTGTAGTGGATTCATGCCTTAGCTTGAGTGTTGAATTTTCCAAAGGAAGTGGGGAGAGTTGTGCTCACAATGAATCTATCCTTAGCCAAATACCCTTTCTGTTTGCACAGTCCTGTTCCACAGTCAGACCCTTACAAACACACTGCAATTCCTCCCCTCTTCTGGGCTGCCTGGCACCTACTGTTTGCTTCAGAGTTACTCCTGCCTCTTCTCTAGCTACTGTAATTATGGCACTTTCAGGTGGAAAATAAGTAGATCTTGTGCAGCCTCCCTAATGCTTTGCTTTTGGTGACTTTCATCTCACTGAGCTATGGAATGAAATGGAAGGGGTGCACAAAAAAAAAAAAGCATGTTTTTTCATTGACGTTGCACGGGCAAGAGTCTCAAGGAGACTGGTATGGGAGCTGCTGGTGTTCTTCCCTGGCATTAAACTAGATCAATAATCTGACTGTAGAGTCAGAGCAGCCTGGCCCAGCTGTCAGCATGCTGGGGCCATTTTCCTGAGTGGTAACTTGAACAGCTGCAGTCAAAAGGCCTGATTTAGACAGAAATTTATAGTGGGAGTTTCCAGCCGATTGTGGCAAATGCAGTGGTGGGCTGCAGGTGAGATGGTGTGTATGTTGTGGTGTGTATATTATGGTGTGTGTGTGGGACTGCGTGAGGCCAGGAGAAGACATAATCCAGGAAAAGCAGATGTGAGGGCCCTCTGCCTTTCTCCTGTTCCTAGAAGAATGGAATAGGACACCAGGGAATGCCTTTGAGTCTGAGTCAGCTCTGCTGTTCTCAGGGCCTGGCCCATGTTAACAAACTGCAGAGCTGTCCCAGCTCCTCACTCCCTCCCTTGGTCCCATTTACCTTCGTACATCAGAAGCCATCTGACATTAAAATACTCCAGCATTGGAGTGTATATACTGGGAGATGTGCTGGGAAGGGCAGAGTGCATGGGATGGAGGATAAATCAGACCTGAAAAGGGCAGCTGTGGCAGTAACCTTGCCCCAGGCTGCCAAAGCTGGAGACAAAGAGCTGGCTTTGGCTGGCTCCAGCAGCTCTCATTCACTGGTGGATTTAGATACATTTTCTTTGTTATTTTTAAGAAAAAGCCATGAGTGCATAGTGTGTGCTTCATCCCCTCCCCAGGGACAGCTCAATAAACCGCTTGTTGTCTGTGCTAGTTGTTAAAGCTTCAGCGAGGTGTTAAAAAAAACCCAACAAACCCCCACAAACACTCTACTAGCAGAAGAGCTTACAAGCTCCTGCAGCTGCGTGTGAGGTTCTCTTATGGAAATAAAAAAAAAAAAATTCCAAATCTGCAGACTTCGATCTGGAAGCTGAGCTGGATACAGCATTAGTTTTAAACAAGCTATCCTTCAAAGGCTGCTTCTCCCTTTGGAAAAGGGTGGTGTTGGGTGTTTATTTTCCCTTCCAGGAGGTTTTGCAAGGCAAATGTTTCTCGGAGCAGTCCCACCTCTCCCAAGGGATGGGGTCTCACCCAGTGCTGTGCTTGGAGCTGGGTCACTGTGGGACTGCCCGGGGCTGTGAGTGTGCTGGCAGCAGTGACAGCCACAAGGCTGCTGGCAGAGAGCACAACCAGTAGCACACGCCTGTGCAGAAAGGGCTGCAGGCTTTATATAGGGTCAGCAACCTCCCACCTCACAAGCTTCCATTAATGGGGAGGAGACTCAAGTCAAGTCTACTTGAGTTTGGAGTAGGGCTGGTGATCCCTGCCGGATATTCAACAGCATACTCAGCTTCAAAAGACCTTAATCTAGTTAGGAAGAGCAAAAAGCAGCAATTAGCACATTGCTGATGAGCAGCTCAAAGGAGCTGCTGGAGAGCAGGATTTCATTACCCAGCCCATCTTCTCCCAGACAGCAGGGAGCTTTTGTTACTCAGACTTGGAAAATTTTTTTGAGTTCAAGCAGCAGTGAACCATGAAACTGCTTTTGATGGTTTGTTGTGGGGTCACCAGGGTTTTCCCAAGCACACAGACTCAGTTCAGCAGGCATTACAGGCATGCTGCCTTCCCCAGGATATCCACCTTCACCAAATCTCCCTCTGGGATGCTGCCATTGCAGGGCTGATCCTGAGGCACAGCCAGCAGAGCAACTGAGGGACTAGGACAAACCCTGTCAGGGTGACTCCAAACACCCAGTATGCTGCTCCCAGACCTTCCCATCTAGGAGACTCTTGTTTTAAATGTCCAAGTTTCTTTATTAACCTGAGTATAACAAATATAACATGTACACAGTATAAAAATGAACACAGAACCTGACAGGTGTACAGGTACAACACAAGTACATGAACTATACAACGACCAGTTCATTGAATGATAATAATATATTAAGCATTTCATTGCTTGGAAAAAGCAAGTTTTGATCATAAAAATTGTATCCTGTACCACTGAAATTATACAAAGTACATTCAATACTGAAAAGTGACTCAACAGAGCAGGACCAAGGCATGGCCTGGCTGCTTAGTGTTATCTTGGGCCAAGACTGTACAAAATGAATCCAGACACTTTGCTGGGATGAGTCTTAAGAACTTAGCAATTAAATTAAGAAGTACAAAGTCTTTCAGGGAGGGTATTCTTCTCTTAAAAGTATGTGGAACGTGCTTTTGGCAGGACCAACAGGTTTCGGCAACATGCAGAGGGTGCAGCCTGGCACAGCTCTACGCCGGCTCCGAGTTGATGGGTGGCAGGTTTTGGTGCTTGAAGTACTGCACGACTTGCTGGGGCAGCTCTGCCAGCACAGCTTTGGCCAGGGTCTCCTTGGGGACCTGTTAACCAAAGGGAACCAACACCAGTGTTAGGACAGCCACAGGGGACCAACTGAGCAAATACTGGCTGGGCTGTCCCCCGCTCCAGATCTTGGCTGTATATTTCATTTAATACCCCCTAGAGTCTATTGCTAGCTAGCATTTTATACACTTGGGGTTATTTTATTCTATACTATCCTTCCCTCTAGGAGAGAATTCACTGGTAAGCCTGGGTAGGTCAGAAAAAACAGGTATGAGTGGCAGTAGGTGAAATAGAAAGACACTGATTAATTGCAAAAAAGGGGAAGATAAGCACAAGCTTCAACCTTGGCAATCAATTCTGTGCCAGCAACAGCCTCTGTCTCAGAGCTGTCTCCTGGATGATTGCAATGAATCCATCCCACAGAGAGGATGTGCCACTGCCACCATTGCCCCTTCCTACAGGGGATCAGGGGGCACGGGTCTCCTTCTCAGGACAATTCAGCATGGAGCCCTGGGTGTGTGGCACATCAGGGGTGCTGGATGAGGCCTGAGTGAGAGTCACTAAACCAGCAAAGGACTGTGGTGAGGGACATGAGCCCAGTGCTGCCCCACACTGCTGCAGGAACCCAGATCCTTCTCTGAGTCACAGGTTTTTGCTCCCACCTGTCTCACAATGACACGGGGTAGAGAAACATGGCATGCTCAGGTGGAGCCCACTAGAGAGCTGCAGAGCACAGTTACCCCTCCCTGCCCCAGCGTGCGGTGCTGATGGACGTGATCCATGCCGGACCATCCCTGAGGGTAAGACAGAGCAAGGCACACAGGTACCTCCTGCCTCTGTCTGCCTCTACCGTGTTTGTTCCACTTCCAGGGTGGTTTCCAGGTCTGACACCCCGTTTCCCCCCGGATCACCTCCCGCTGCCCGCGCTCACGTTGCGGAAGTTGCGGAAGGGCACGAACTGGACGATGTCGCGCACGGCCTCCTCGCCGGTGTGGGAGTGCAGCACCCGGCTGTCCCCGTCCAGGAACTCCATGGCCGCAAAGTCGGCGTTGCCCACGCCCACGATGATGATGGACATGGGCAGCTTGGAGGCCTGCACCACGGCGTGTCTCGTCTCGTCCATGTCGCTGATCACCCCGTCCGTGATGATGAGGAGGATGAAGTATTGCTGCGGAGGGGAGGGCACAGGCTCAGACCCAGTGGGATGCCAGTACACCCTCACACTGCAGCCAGGGCTCGCACAGGGCTCTGAGTGGCCAGGGTGCTCCGCGTGTGGAGGGGAGGCAGGGCCCCTGGGGATTTGGGGGTGAGGTTCACTGTTTCCCTGGACAGCTGACATCATGCCTTTTAGCAGAATCCAGAAATTCAGGTGTTCCTATTCCCCCTGGTTTTTGAAAGATCTTAAACAAACAACAAACCAGCTCTCACTCAAAAATATTCTTCTAAATTACTGATTTACTGTACTTAAGCATGAGTGAAACCCAAGTTCTAAACGGTACAGGATCTCTGTCAGGGCCAGGAGGAATTCAGGGTTGGGACATGAGCCCAGCTGGGAGATGAAATCTCCCTCTGCCTGCACACAGTGGGGTGCTCCCTATCAACATCTCCCTGCTCTGATAGGGAGCATCTCCTGTATTGCACTGCCAGGCTGTGGGGCTTGTCCATCTCCTGTACAAAGGCGCGGGTATGGGACTCACTGAGGGGGCAGGCAGAGGATACCAGTAGGCTGGGGATGACAGAGCACCAGCTTAGAAACTGCTCCCCTTCCCTTGGGAATAGGAGGGTACCAGGGCGAGTCCTGCAGAGCTGGGGAAGGATGGACAAAGAGATGGACAGATGGTCCTGCTGGACTCAGCTCAGAAAACGTGCAGCATGTGGACCCCCCAAAATCCCATATCCTCCATCTCCAGGGAAAGTAATGGCTCAATTTTGGCACATTACAGCGCTTGTGTGTGCTGGAGAAATGACGAAAACAAGCACTTAAGAGCATTAAAGCCCTTTGTTCCTCTCCTCATTCTTTCCATTTCCTCTGAAAACCGCTAGGGCAGCACCCTGGAAAAGCAAAGGAAGGAGTGCTGCCCCAAGCCTGTTTTTCTGGTATTCCTCCAGCCCACATCTCCTAAAATCTTCCCTAAGTTTCATCCGCTCTTGATGATCTGCAGTGCTAAACTCCAAGTACTAACAAGGCTGGGTAGAGCTTAAACACAACCTGAGGACAGGGGTGAGATTTTCCCAGGCCAGACCCTTCCCCACTCCAGCCCCTTTTGATGTATTAACCCTGCCTGCACAGCACTGTCCAGGATTTAGTTTTTATCTAAATATGAACTTTTGAGAGCACATCATGCTGACATGTAAGTCTGCAGAGCAGGATCACAACATCTGAATCTGGAGGACAAGACCAAACTTCAGGACAGGACCTGCACTGGTCATAACTGGAAGCAGGACTTGGACCTCATCCCATCTGGGAAACAGTATGGGAAGAAGAGTATAAAACCTTGAGGGGAGCAGCTGATAATGACTTTAAGCTGTTTCTCCCTTTCCCTGCCTGGCCTCTCTGCTGGAAACATGGAAAGGGTTATTTCCCTTTGTTCCCTTATTTCTGTAAAATATGTAACAGGATCTGAGAAAAATGCTGGAAAGTATGCAGGAAAAGGGGTGGGGAGGCAGAGCTTGTAAAATGTTTATCACAATGTATTTCAGAGGTCAAAAGAAGTAAGAGCTGATGCTGGGGATCAGCCTTAAAGCCCAGAGCCTGTGTAAGGGTGATGAGCATCACTATAAGCAAGGGACTGGGGGGCACTGCTGGAGATCATCAGTGGGATTTTCCCCAAGGAGCAGGGACAGTTTGGATGGTGTCAGTAAATGACAGCAGGACAGGAGTGCTGGTGGCACCTCCGGGCTCCAGCTGCAGTACCCAGCCAGGGTGGCACCTCTGCCAAGCCACAGTCAGAGCTGCTGGTGCACAGGCACCAGCTGGGGGGTCCACTGCACACCAACCCAGCAGCACCTGCCTCCTTTCTGCTCTTTCTCTTGTTAAAATGACCAATCTCTGCATCCACGTGGGCTCCTGGGATGATTCCTGATCCATTTGTTAGAGATATCAGCAGTTATGTTCAGGCAGGTGAGCTGGACTTGGAGGGATTAGGCATCATTGAACAGCATTAGGTAACAAAAGGGGTGGTTTGGATGCAGAGACCCTGCTGGAAAGGTGAGTTTTAATTCCCCAAAGCTTATTAATCCTTCCCCAAGAGTCAAATGGCATAACATCTCTCTGTCCTTTTCCCAGCCTCAGGATGTTTTAGCCTCCCATCCCTTAAGAGCTGAGGGCTCTGTTTGTGGTCTATGTTGCTATGGAAAAACTACGAGGTTTCCTGGTTTTATTTGAAATGCTGGGAGCAAGTGAGAGCGGGAGGAAGAGGAGGGCAGGTCCAGGCAGCCACTGAAGCTGTCAGCACCAGGGGTGGCTTTGATGCATGAACTGAAGATGGGATGGAAGAGGAGAAGACCCCGGGGGAGTGAGATCCCTCATCAATAACGCTTTGTGCTGCCAAAAAAACAGGAGAGCCAAGCCAGGCTTGCCTCTGACGGCACTATTAGTGCCCATTATTTAAAATCTCCCTTGATTAAACTATTAGTGCCAGCAGAGGGGTGCAATTTGCATACGATTAGTGCCTCTGCTCAGTGCCGAGCCCGTGGGCTCTCCCTCCCCCACTGACAGCAACACAGAAAATGAAAAAATGAGGAGCGACCTGGATCTGTGCTGAATTAAACCAAATTCAGTATTTCCTTATGCCTGGAGCTGGGAAGAGCAACAACACTCACAGCAAGGCTGGAAAAGGTCCTTGTGGGGAATAGGTTTTAGGTGTGATCTTGCTTTGCTCCAGGCAGGAATCAGGGAAGTTTTTACTCCAACATCTCCTGCCATGCAACTGCTGCTGCCCAAGCTGAGCTGTTTTGGCCAGCAAAAGCTAGGGGCCAGATCTGCCATCCTCCATGGGCAGCCTGCTGCCACAGGCACCCAAGGGAGCTCTATCCTGCAGACTTCAGATGTTCTTCACAGCCCTAAGAGGACACCTTGGTCACCACTGGCAAGGCTGGACCCACAGTGAAGGGAAAGACACAAAACCCAACTCAGACTTTGTGTTGCCCTGCCCAAAGCCATCAGGATTGCCATCACATCATGGAATCTTAGGGACTTACCGATGCAGTTTCCTGTTGGGTGGCTTGAGCTGCAAAACGGGCCACGTGGTTGATGATGGGGGAGAAGTTGGTGGGTCCATAGAAGCGGATGTGGGGCAGGCAGGCAGAGTATGCTTGGACAATGCCCTCCACACCTTCAGGGAAAGCAGAGAAACCAGACATTACAGAGTGTCACAACTCAGGACCACAGCAAGCCCAATTAGGAATCATTAGTTCCTGCTGTCAGGGAGCTGGATCTATTCCCCCCACTTCCTGCCCAACTCATCTAGATCCACAAATTTCTGATTATCCAAGCTTTGCTCTTCAGTCACTCTGCAGTGGGTCCTCAGCCTTCTGTGGCTGGGAAGCCCTTGTAGTGCCCACAGTCAATGAAGGCATTCCTTGGGATTGTGAAACAATCTCAGAATCAGCCAAGGAGGAAGAGCAAAAAGAAGAGCAACTCCTGGCCTCTGAACATAACCAAAAAGCAGATAGAGGGTCCATGGTAGCCCTTACCACTTAGGATTTGAGCAGTCCTTCAGCCATCACTGTGAGCAGCTATCAGCTGCTAAATGGAGTGTTAAGTCTGAATTCCCCATCTGCTAAACAGGCCTTGTGTTTCTTGCAGCCTTGCTGGGAGAGCAGACGGCTGGTAGGACACACCAGACAGCAGAGCGAAGGCGGATTTTACACAGTCTGAATCCAGTTGCATCTTACCCTGGGCCTTCCTACACACCCCCAAATTTTCTGTGCTTTCCTCTGAGTGTGCCTTTAGCATGTGCTCTGCTTCACCGTTCATGTCTGTCTCTGAACATGCCTTGAAAAGTCCCCCTGATCATAGAATTGTGGAATCATTGAGGTTGGAAGGGACCTTAGAGATCATCTAGTGCCAGCCACACTGTCATGGGTGATGATGCCACCCACTAGATCAGCTTGCTCAGGACCCCATCCAACTTGTCCTTGAACACATCCAGGGATGAAGGTGTTATTGAAGAAATGCAGAGGGAGGACAGAAGGCACTGAAGGCATCTAAGGAGTACTAAAGGCCTGGTAGATGCTTACCTGAACAGAATGGATTCCTGGGATTGAAGTTAATGGCAAACTCATGGGATACCTGTGGAGGAAAAAAAGACCCAAATTAATTTGGAGGGCCAGTGCAGGGCAGGCAGCTCACTAGTAGTTTAGCTGCATGGCTGGATTAGGTGTGATGCTCCCCTGGAGAAGAACCAGGTGGTCACAGAGTTACAGTCCATCCTGCTGGGTCAGTGACACTGCCCAGCCCTCTGCCACCCAAACAGCAAACACAAACGTGGTCAGGACTGAGCAGCACTTGTGGATGAACCAGTTCCCCAGTGCCCCCCCCCATCATGGAGCCTCTTGAAATTATCACACTGTATATTATTCCACATTTATCAAAGCAGTTCTGTCCACATGGCTCCCTGATGGCTGCCCAGAGGGAAGGGATGCTCTCAGCCAGTTGTGCCATTTCACCAGTCACTAGGAGAAATTACTTCATCCTGTTGCAAGCTTTAAAGGGAGAAAACTCAAACTCATCACAGGGGTCCCAGTCCTGGCCTCATCTCCATTCCCCATCTCTCTGCATGAGGATGATGCAGCAGGAGGGAAGAAGGCACAGGGTGAGCTGTGTTTAAGACCTGGTGTAGCATGTCAGGTACAACAGCAAATCAACAGTTGATTAACTTAATCATCTGGGTCAGCATGAGGGTAAAAGGCAGCCTGGGAGAGGTGATGTGAAAGCTTGGGTGTGATGGCCAGTGAGTCCCAGCACAATCTGGGCTGGTTTTCACTGCCCATGAACCCATCCTTCCACCACAGCACACCCAAGATCCTTTAGCTTTTCCACCACCTCCTTTCAAACTGAGGGATACGGTCTTGCAAAAAGGTCTTGTGATGAGCAGACAGCCCTCACACACTGATCCCTGGCCTGATCAGGGACAGCAGTTGTTTTGAACCTGTCTCTACCAGCAAAGAAAGCTCAGCAGCCCAGCCGAGCAAGAGGGGGCTCCTGGCTTCCAGTATGAACCTTTTCAGGGCTGGTGTGGTTCAACAGCCTGCTTGTGGAACAGCTTTGACACTCCTCACTCTGCTCCCAGCAATTCAGGCACTCTAAGAAGCAGACTCTCAGGAGAATCAAGGATGTGCAACTGCCTCTTCCAGCATCTCTGAAAGTTGAAGGGGTGATTTGGACTTTCAGGCCACCAGCTCAAGGACTCTGAAACAAAAAGCTCCCACCCTGTTCGTGCCAGTGTTACAAAACCAGGACATTGTCTCCCTCTCGGAAGGGTGGAGGTTTGCTGAGCTTTTCAGCAAGGGAATTGCTTCAGGACACACATATTCCCAAGGCTGGCAAACCGAGTGTCCTCCAAAGTGCTGTCTGAAGCCAGAGCCTCCCGAGGCTGCAAACGCAACACGCGCCTGATTCAGACTTTCCAATTATGCTGGGCATTGTGTTGAGAGCAGCAGAAACTGTATTTACAAGAGGCTGTGGGCTGGGAAATAGCAACCAAACAAAAGTAGAGTCACCCAAAAGTCTTCTCCATGCTGCAAAGCTGATGGGCTGCCTGACTGGCCACAGCCTGCCCAGGTCTCTCCAGGCCTGCAGAGCACAACCAGGAACACACAGAGCACCAGGTTAGAGACAAGCTATGGAATATGACCGTGTTTTGCATACACCCCTTCTCAAGGAAGCCTTGATTTTAGGCAATATACCCAAATTCAGTTGACTTGCCATTGTAGCGGACTTGCTTTTTTTTTTTTTTTAATATGTTCAAAATTCTGCCACAAGTATTTATAGACAAGGCAGGCAGAAATATTTCTGTTTTGCTCTGCAAAAGAGGTTTCTCTTTCTTTTAAGAAGCAATGAAATGGTTTCAAGTTGTGTTCCTCACTGTCTACAGAACAGAACCCCTACGTGGCAGAAGTGTTGTAAAACCTCCTCTGAAGTTTTTATGAATTTTACATATATATGTATATATGTGTATATATATAAATATATCTGCTAAAAAAATCAACAGGAGGACTTTGAAATAACAAAAAATTTAAAAGAAAGGATGACATTCCCTATCCAGCTTTTAAAACAGTTTCCGTGGAGTCCAGTTAATCGTACATGGAGCACCTACAGGTATCCCATTCCCCAGTAACTCACAGGGAGAAACTTTTGAACCACCCCAAAGGGTAAGACCAACCTCACAAAGGGTTCTCTGCCATCCCCAGAAGGAATCCCACCCGTGCCATGACTCAGCTTCCCTATAGATATATATAGAAGGCAAAAGGATGGAAAGCCCTGGAGGTTGCACATCAGTCCGGCCACCAGCTTCCTCTGGCTGATCCCATCTCCCAAATCCAGGTGACCTGTGTGGCTCCAACATTAAGAATCCCCCTCTCTGCTGCTGCTCTGCCTTTGCTCATACCCCAGAAACCACAACCCATCTGCTCCCCTCTCCTGTTCCCTACCAGGAAACCACTCGAGGCTCTCGACAGAGCTGCTACACGGCAAGATGTTCTTTGACATTTCCAACGTGACTTTTGTGTGCAAAACATCTTGCTCCGACGGGCGCCTGAGAAGTGTTGGGGGAGCCATGGCAACGGGAGCACAAAGCACCATTTATACCTCTTGTATCTCTTGGCAATCTTTCCTTGGGGCTTTGGGTCCCTGCTTTCTGTCCACTGTCACACAGGGCACAGGGTTTCATGGAGAGCTGCTGCTTTAGCTTTGAAATTACCCAGTGAGCCTTGACAGCCAAAAAATCTTTAAGGACTGAGTGGAGCCAGTGATGCTTGGAGAGAGCTGGGGAGAGATGAAGCCCCAAGCTGGAGTGGTTCAGGGAGATGCACCAAGGATGGCCCCACTGATAACATGAGACAACTGATGGGGCATGGGTGACCTGTAGGCATGGGCCAAGCATCTGGGCAGGAAGAAGCTGCTCCCCACTGGGTTTATTTGGGCTTAGAAATCATTCTGGGAAAAAACAAGGTGTATTTTCTGGTAGCTTTTACAGAGCACCTCCAGGCCCACAGGAGGCTGCAGGAGGCACATGCAGAGCCCCCAGTCCTCACCCTCAATCCAGTACCCACCTCCAGTCTTGCCAGAAGGGCTGTTTCCAGCCCAGCAATGCCCTTCCTGTGGGCACTGGACACACATATGGGCAGCAGAACAGGATGCTCTCCATGGTGATCCCAAGCTGCTGTGCCCTTTCCATCCCTACCACATTTGCCATTCCCATTCTTCTCCCCAAGTAAAAATCCCTGGCAGCAGCTGGCTCTTAGACCTTGGAAGCTGCCTACCTAGATTTTCCCAACAAAAGTGATAAAGTGACAGACCAGAGACATTTGCAGGCCAAGGAGGATGAATCAGCTCCAAAGTGCACATGGAGGGATCTCCTTCTGTGGCTGGCAAACAGCAAGAGCTCCCACTTGAGTCATATGAATTGTGGCTGCTGGGAGAGCAGGGAAAAGCACAAAGCTGGAGCGGGCAGGACATTCCCAGCCACGAGGGCTGGCAGTGATGAGCTTCCCAGCCCAGTTCCCAGCTGCTCATGACTTACGTGCCCCGCTGTGCTCAGCCCAGAGCACAGCTCCCCTCCCACAGAACACAAAGGGCTCGCTGAGATTCAACCCCAGCCTGGAGCTGGGAACGCCTCAAAGCCAGGGAGCAAAAAGAAAATGCACACGAAGGGCGTGAGCAAAGAGCAGCCAAAAGACCCAGCCAGTAATTAATGGTGGTGGTGTCCCAGCACATTGTCTCAGCCATGAGAAGATGCTCCCCATCTGCCAGCCAGGCTGCAGGAACTGCCCATTCCCTGCCCTCCAGATGAGCAGGATGTGCAGCTCAGCCCTTGTAGGACCAGAGTCTAATTCTAACCAAAGATCAAGGTGGATTTTTGGGAAAGCTCCATTGCTTCAGTCCTTGCAGGCTCTCCCTGTGCAACATCACATCAAGGCTCCCTAGCTCCCAGCCCCTTTCCAGACTTAGCTGCTGTCTGACACATTCATCCAGAGGCCCTTTCCCTTCCCCAGAAATGTTCCTGCCTTCTGCCAGGAAAATGAATCAATGCCTGGCTTTGCCCATTAATGCCAGGGAGCTGCTGCTTTCATGCCAGTGCAGAATCAAGGAATGGGTTTCTTATGCCCCATCCCTGCCTTGTTGCCCACCCACACTGACACATCTCACTGGCTGAGATTCCCCCTCTCCCCAGAAGCTCTTCCCTGACCAAGCCCTGGCAGTTCTGCTCCTGCCCAGGCAATACCAGGACAAACCCCTCTCAAACACCCAGGTGGGCACAGCACTTCACCTTCCAGTCTGGCGGGAGTTGGGCACCAAATCCCAGAGCAGGAAACATCTTGTCCCTAAAGAGAAGAAGGAAAATACATGGTGCACTCACACACACAAAGCAGGCTTGCACAGCTTCTCCCAAAGCATACAGTGATTTTAAATGGGAGATGAACAGAGAGAATGAATATTCCCCTTTGAATTTGATCTTTAGAGAAAAAAGAGTCCAGCTTTGCTCTGTTTCCCATAGAGACCAGGAGCATCCTTTTGCCCAAACACATGTGTCTCTTGCAGGCATGTAACCCCGGAGATTTTAAAAAATGAACAATCCGTTTTGGTCACAAAAGCCATCACAGTGAGAGCAACAGACTTCTGTTTTGTTTTCTCTATCAATGTCTGAGATGACATTTTTCTGAATATTTTCTCCAGTCCTCAGGATGTCTGAGGAATGAGTCAATCTGGGGTCACAGCTCTGACAGTAAACAACAGCAAGCTGAGGGTGCCTGCCCCCAGCAGAGGATATTCCACCTCTCCTAACACTCCTTCCTCTCCACAGCAGCAATGGGGGGAGAGGAGAGAGCCTGTCCCAACCCCCTCCTCCTGCATCCTGATGTTTATGGTAGATCACATCCTTAAGGTATTACTTAGCCCTGGATCAAGGCAGGTGAGTGGTGGTGGCAGAAGGGCAGGGTGCTTACGAGTCATAGTCCTGGATGATCTGGCCAACAGCCCAGATGGCCGACAAGTACTCGTTGGTCCCCAAGGGGTTGATGTAGTGCAAAGAGGAGGGTTCTTGGGGGTTCCCATTGGAAGCTGTGAAGTCGATCCCAACCTGGAGGACAAGAGAGATGCATAAATCCATCCTCTGTTAGCAAATGTCACCAGAGACCTGGCCACCAAGCCTGGTTTCTGTGAGGCCCACATACAGTTCCCTCAAATCCCAAACCCAAAACTTTCGAAAAAGTTGAACAAAATCCATTTCTTCACCTTCCCTGGAAAAAGCTGATTAAATACTACGTTAGGCAAAGTCATTCAGTCTTACCCCTCCAGTTTTTATCAATGAGTATCACATAAGGCATCCCCAGGCAGCCCCTGCTCCTGGAGCAAGCCACCACCACCTCCAGCTGAGGTCTCTCGCTGCCCTTCCCCAGATGCACAAGAACTGAGTAGCCCCAGGGGCACCAAGGCAGCCAGGGCCATCTGGGCATTTCGGATCTCAAGGTCCTTGACCAAAGAATCACAACTCTGAGCAGATCTTTCCTTGCAGGCAGGAGGACCTGCTCTTCCCCAGGCTTCCCCAGGGACCAATATATGCTGAGATCTCAGGGGACTCTGTCAGGAAGACACTCATTTTCTTCCCTCCTAAATTAGGCTTTCTATTTAAAGGCATTTGTAGAAATGCCTATCTCAGACCCAGATAAATCTGGCCAGAAGAGGCGAGATGCTGAGCCACCCAATTTGATACGACTGGGAAGGAAGAGTTGGGACGAGGCAAACAGGCAGTGTGACTGCACTCGACTTGTTTGCTTAGCAAAGAGGCAAACCCCAAAATAACTCCACTGGCTAAATTGAGCTCGGGGATTTTGTGAGAGATTTTGCTCCATATCCATAATGGGAGAGGACAAATGGCAGTTTGCCTGAGAAGGGACCTTGGCCTGGCTGGGGCAAGAAGATGCCACAGCCCAGGACGTGCCACCACCTTGTGCCTGGATAAAACAGGCATGGCAGGACAAGGGAACATGCTTTTAAACTGGAAGAGTATGGGTTTGGATTGGACATAAGGGAGAAATGTTGCACAATGAGGGTGGAGAGGGACAAGTTGTGCCGAGCAGCTGTGGGTGTCCCATCCCTGGAAGTGTTTAAGGCCAGGTTGGATGAAGCCCTGGGAAAGCTGGTCCAATGAAGTTGTGCCTGTCCATGGCAGGGGGGCAGAATGAGACAATCTTTGAAGGTTCCTTCCAACCCAAACCATCCTGTGGTTCCATGAAGACCTAACTTCTTCACCAAACAACTGCATGGCCTCACCAAACCTGTGGTCCACCCCTGTAACACCCTGTGCCCAGCTCTGGCCAAGCCACCATGGCCAGAGTGCAAGAGGGAAACTGAGGCACAGGGTGGGGCTCAGTGGAGTCAGACAGGCAGGGGTGGAAGCAAGCAAGCAATGCTTGCAATGTCATCAAGACAGCACTCAGTGGGTCTGAGAGGGACACAGCTGGTCTGCTTCCAACACAAGGCATGACTGGGCCCAAAACCCTCTCTGTGGCTTCAGCCCTTCTCTCCCGAGCCACTCTCTCCCTTCCTTTCCAAGTTGCAGGGGGTTTGTGCACAAACCATGACACCCTCCTGCCAGCTCAGGTGTTTCTGCAGTGTTGCACCCTTTGGAAATACACCCTTTGGACCAGAGATGCCTTGGGAAGAGGAGGAGCCCTCCAATAACCAGCAGATCTCTAGGCAGGGGGAGAATTTCAGCATTCAAGCCTAATTCATGCAAGAGCTCTGTACTACCAATAAATTCACCGATTTTTTCTTCTATTCACTCTCCAGCACCAAGACCAAAGCACACAGAGGCAGAACAGCACACAAAAAGCTCTCCCCATCATTGCTGTTCCTATGGCAACTCTTCCTCCTCCTCCTACTCTTCCCCCATCATGTTTTCAGATAAAACAACAAAATACAAACTGATCTAACTGAGAGTGCCTGCAGCTCTCTGGGTACTGCACCAGAAAGTTTGCAGAAATTGAGAAACCCATTTCAGCATCGTGGTGGTTTCACTCAGGATTGTCATGTTCTTGCTTATTTACTTCTGACAAGCTGTGGTCCAGCTTGAAAGAAGGTGGAAATGTCAGTAAAAACACACAATACCATCCCTATAATATTGAGCCTATAACATCAAGCCTCAAATAACATCAAGCCTCCCATCTGGGTTCAGAAAAAGGAGAGCTTTCATTAAAAAATGAGGGTGGTTAAAGCCTGAAATGGGGAGAGAAGTTGGTGACATTTTGTGAAGGCTCAGAAGGTCTTTCTGAAAGTCTAGCCTTCAGCCAAAGTCCAGCCAGCTCCCTCCATGCTACTGGATGTACCTCAGCATCCCCAGAATCCCCAAACCCACATGGTTTAACAGCAGAACAGCAGCTCCTCACTGTCACGAGAAGCCACCCCAAGCTGGTGCCAAATCTCATGCAGAACCTCATTCCCCAGCTCTGCCCATTACATAGGGGTTACTATTACTGGGCAAAGAGAAGCAGAAGCCCTTACAGTAAACATCAGTTGGCAGCCTCCCAGGATGTAGTCCAGGAAGGAGAAATCTCTGGTTATCTGAAAGAAAAAACAAAACCCCCCAGTGTTTCAGCAATTGTCATCATTGTCATCATTATTCTGGTATGCAGGTCCTTGGAAACACAAGAGAGGCAGAAGGGATGGGGGGAGCTTGAGAAGACCCAAGCTCAGTCAGGGACTGAAGGAAACATCTCAGTAACATACTCACTTTGCAGGACTTGACAATGATGATCCCAGAGTTCTTATAATTCTTTTTCTTCTTTTGCTTTTTGGGGTTAATGCACTCTAGCTCGAGCTGTAACACAGACAGGCCCTGGTGTGAGAGCAGTGCTGGGCTGTGCCATGTGGCTGCAGATCCCACCAGCAGCATGTCCTGGGGGTAGCCTCCCTCCAGTGCTGGAAGATTGTATTGCCAGGCTATAGGTTGCAAATCCAGGGGGAAAACGGGCTCAATGCCTGCCTCTGGCACCTCCACTCTGCAATCCTAGACAGGGCACTTTCATGCCTTTGTGCCTCAGTTTCCCCAGACAGGAAACTCAGTGCACCACACATGGTGTTTTACACCCCTCCATGCCTCGGCCAAGATCTCCTGGTCTGCAGTCCTGGTGTAGACAGCAGCGCCAAGCCCTGCTCTCCAGGGGTCTTCACAACATACCTTCAATCAGGAGGCATCTGCCACAGAGCTTGGCTGGCACTTCAGGGCAAAATGGGGACACCCTTGGCACAAAACTGGTGTTGAGCTGCAAGGGAGCTGGCACTCCTGGGGACCAGGCTGCCCCTGCTGCAGATGCAGCCCCAGCAGCAAGTCCCACCTCCCCTTCTGGCCCTCCAAACCACAGGGCACCCCAAATCAAGGGTGCTGCTTCTGACATCCCAGCAGAGCCTGATTTTCAGCAAAGTCTGCCTTAGCTCAGATGTTTTAGCTACAAGCATAGCCTGGGTCACTCATGGTGTGGGTGGAAGAAGAAAGGAATTTGGACTTGGCTTCTTCTAGCACAAATTGAGGGTGCAAGTACCAAAGTCTATCACCAACCCTGAGGAGCCCCCTCCTCATTCTTCCCCTAAAGAGGGAACTGTCAGCACTCACTGGAGAGGCATCCTGGGCTTCACACAGCCTGGCCACTGAGGTCTGAAGCTCCCCAATGAAGTCGTGTCCCCCATCGCTGTCATAGTCGTAACACACCACCTGGGGTGGAAGGAGCACAAAAAGCCTCAGAAACAGGAACTGCCTCCTCTAAGACCTGCTGGAGTCCCCAGACTCTCCTGCTGGAGACCCCAAACAAGAAGTTTTTTGTTGTTTTGGGTTTTGTTAAGCTGCCATGGGGGTTCAGATGTTTGTCAATCCTAGAAGCTGATCCCTACAATACAAGCCAGAGGGCTCCCCATTACCTTTATCAGCTTCTCCATATCTCCATCACACAGGGACACCAAAGGCACAGTGAATGGCTTCCAGACAGGGTCCAGAGTGTATTTGATCACCTGGAGAGGGAGCAGAGGGATGCTGTTACAATGGGCACATCCACAGGCAGAGATCAGGACAAAGCAGGGAGATCCAAGAGTGACCCTGAAGCACGCTCCCAGTGGACCAGCTGTCTCAGCCTTCCCCTGCCTCCATAATTGAGACACAGCAGCTTCCCCTTCTCAGGCTGCAGCAGTGTGAGTTAAAACAGGTTTGTTTTCATTTCATTGGGTGATTTATCCACCTCTGGGAGCAATTAGGAAAAACTGCCTGAGAGAACAGCTGTGGCACACTGGGCAGCACGGGCACAGTAATGCCTGAGCACAGGCACAGCCACTCACTCCACAACTCCCACGCCAGCAGCTACTATTTATGCCCTCTGCATCCCACTGCTTTCCCCCTACTCTTTGCTTAGAGCCCCCCAGCACCCAAACAAAGCCTGAATCCATCTGGGGCCTTACCACTGAGAAGATGGAGCAGCAAGATGCTGCAACCAGCCCTGGAAATCCAAAACAGCCCTGGGCACATTCAGCTCTCTTGTCTCATCTGTGTAACATCTGCTGCCTGAGCTGGAGAAATATTAATTGATGCTTTTTGACATTTCCTGAGAGAATGCAATCGCTTAGCAGAAACCTAAGCAAACTCCAGCAGGCTCCAGGCACATGCTGTGTACATCGGAGGTGCCTGCAGGGCAAGCAAAGATCCCTTTTCACAAAGGTGTGGTGCTCTTGAAGAGAGATTCACATCGATATTAGGAAAGTCAGGCACAGGCAGCAAATTAACCCTTCTCTGTGCAAGGCAAACACGGGGGATATCTGGTGTGGAGGACCTTGGATCTTTGCAGCCAGGACAGTCACTGCACAGAGCAGTGAGGAGGTAATCCATGGCTGCTGCTGGGGGCAAACAGCTGCACAGAACCTGGAACTGGCATCTTGTTTTACAGCCAGGCTCTCACTGAGAGTGGGGGAAACCCTGACACTGCAGGAACAGTTTGGCTGAATTTGTAAACACCTCCTCCAGGAGCCTGGGGGAGCAGGGAGAGCCCACACATCCCACGATGCTGCCCATAGGCTGCCAGGTCACCAGGGTGGGCAGGGAAGGATCCAGTGTTCCACCTGAGCATTCACATTTGTGCTCAGACAACGAGTTGCAATAGTGCACTGATCCTGCCCTGTCAGAACTGCCCTGTCCCTGTCTTGTGGCAGGAGAAATGCCAGCACCAGACTGAAAGCTGGTTATATTCCTGCACTGAAAGCTGCAAGAATGGCAAATTTTATTTCTTTGTATCCAGCCACAAAACACAAAGATGGTCACAGAATCACTGAATGGTTTGGGTTGGAAGGGGCCTTAAAGATCATTCAGTTCCAATTCCCCACCTTGGGCAGGGACACTTTCCACTAGACCAGGTTACTTGAAGTCCCTTCCAACCTGGCCTTGAAACATTTCCAGGAACCCAATGTGGCATCCCTCTCAGGGCAGCTGCATGCATTTAGGGCTGGTAAGGTGGAGGCTGTTGGAGTATCCATTAGTTAAAAGAAAACTTGTCTAGACCTTGATCCAGTGAGACAGGACAATGGGCAGCAACTCAGAGGAAACCCCAGTACAGACATCTGCTCCCCACACTCCTGACATGCTTACAGAGATCCCAGCAATGGCTGGTGCACAGTCACCTTCCCATGCCTCTTCCAGGAGTGGCCTCTTCCTGGAGGCCACTCCAACCCCCCCGTCTGAGAAACACATCTTGTTGAGTCAAAGCCCAGCTACACACACTGAATCATGAGGAAACAAGCAAGTAAAGTCCCAGCCAGCTCCCACAGAAATACAGGAGAAATACTAAGGTTGATATGAACTAAATATGCATGGAAAGGTGTGTGGGAAAGCACCAAAAAATAAGCAGCAGAGTTGAGCTTATAAGGATGGCCTGTATTGGTACCACAGGACACAAGGTGTCACCCACACTGTAATCCTGGTGCTCATGTGCATGTGGGTGGGTGAGTGAAGGAAATCCCATGGACTTTGCACAGAAGTCATAAAACTGAACACACAGAGAGACTTTGCAAATAAACTCCACTTTCTCCTCCACCTGAGCTCCCCCTGTGTTTTGTTACAGCAATTTCCTGTGATGGTACAATAGGCTCCTGAACTAGGCTTTGAGGGGACAAGAAAAGAGATGGAAAAAGAAGGGCTGAAATGGAGCTCTCTTCCTCTGCCATGGAAGCTGCTGTGAGTCCCCCCTCTCCAGTGATTCCCCCTCCTCTCTCTGTCAGCTGCCAGGAACTATGTGCAAACTAAAAAGAGCCTTGAAACAAGCTCTGAGAACAAGAAAAAAAGCAGTTGAAAAGTACTTATTAGTCCATTGTTGAAGCAAAAGCCAGCCTTTTTCTCCCTGCCCATGCTGTGCCTGGTATTCCTAACATCACTGGCTTTAGCAGCTGGAGAACGTGACCAGAGGGAGCTCAGATCAAAACACCACAGCAGGTCTAAATGAGGGAGAGGAGGGGTCAGCTGGCCCTGCTCAGACCCACCAAGACCCTGGTGCAGGTCTCTGCCTCCTTGGCAGTGGCTCTGGCTCATGAGAGACACGAGGCCGAGTGCTCATGCACTGAAACTGGAGGTGCCTGAACACCCAGCTTAGGTGTGGCAAAAGCTCATTTCAACCTTTCCCCACCTCACACCACCATCTCTCCAGGCCACAGCTCATCCTGATGCTCCTGCAAGTGGAGGGAGAGTGGTCCAGTGCTCAGTCCAAACCCAGGATGAGACCAGAGATTATCAGATTTTCCTCTCTGCATGCTAGATATAGCAATAGGCAGTACAGAAAAGATTTCAAAACTTTGCTGGCCTCAGTGGATCTTCATCTGCTGGAGTCCAGCAGCCTCAACTGGACCCCAGGAAGAGAGCTGTAAGGTTTTGAAATCTCTGGATCCCACCCTGCTTTACAGGTAATGGATGAGATAATGCCGTGAAGGGCAAGAAGAGCTCATGTGAGGATGGAGGATGGAGGTGTCTCAGCAGCTCAGGTTGGAGTTTTGCTCACCTCTGTTCTGTGAACCAGCATCCACTTCCCATCGTCTCCTGGTTTATAGAACTCCAAGAAGGGGTCTGACTTCCCAAAAAGGTCCTGGAGGGAGAAGAACAGGATGGGTTACATGGTGCTCTGCAAGCAGCAGAGGTCCAAGAGAGATGTTCCTGTGTCCCTGCCAGCCCTGCAGGCACTCTCCTGTCCTCATGGGGCCAGGCCAGGCATGCTGCAGCACCCACAGGCAGCGTCCTGCCCACCCTCCTGTCCTGGTGTGTGACTCCCCTTGGTTTCCCCAGCACATTTTGGAGAGGCGGGTGTGTTGGCACCCCAGCGTGTGCCTGTACCCAACAAGCTCTCTGGACACAGATGCCATGGAAAACAACCCCAGCTGGGAGGCAGCTGCATTTGGAAAAACATCCAAAGCCTCAAAGGAAAAACAGAGTTATGAAGTGCATGTCTTGGGGGAGAAAGGAAGAAAATCTACCCTCCTACACACAGCAGTGAAGCATAAGCAGAGGAAATCTTTAAGGAGCGAGCTGCCCTGGTGTTGACAGAGATCATGTAACACCCTCTGAGATACGCATCCCTGAGTCAGCGTGTGCTGCCTCTCCTGCCAGCGTCTCCTCAGATTATCCCCCGACAAAGGGCTGCTGCTGAGGAAATGTACCCAGACACACACAGCCCTGCTGGGAACCAGCACGGGGGCTGCTTCGGCACCCGCAGCCCGGGGAGGCGGAAGGCGCTGGTGGCACCGACAGGGAATCTCCAGCTTTTCTAGGAGAACTTCATTCCCATTCAGAAAAAAATCAAGGAGCTGCTAACAAGAAAGCAAGTCCCAAATATTCCAGACAATCTATCAAGAATTCAAGTTATTTCAGTTGGGTTTTCCTCCTAGAGGGAGGTGGGTGTCTGAATCCTTCGAAGAGCTGGGGGAACTTTTTATGGGTTTGAACAGGAACTTTTTGTGCTTCTGAGTGAGGCAGTGGGGGTGCGAGGGGCTGTGCATGGAGAAGGGGTAAACATGGACACTCCAGGATCTCCTGTCCACAGTCAGCCCAGGAGATTGCAGCTGCAATGCACATGGGCTCTAGCGATGTCCCAGCAGAAAATCCATCAGCATTTCTATCTAAATCCTGTTTCTGAAGCCAGCCAGAAAAGTAAATCACTGCAAAGTGTTTTGGCTTGGGGAAACTACAACTGAAACTACAACTTCAACTGAAAAAAACCCTCATTTTGCTTCAGTCAAAATCCTTCTGCAGAGAAGCAGACCATAAAGGCTCACAGGGATGCTCTCTGGTGAGATGAGGCAATTTTTTTCCTACCTTTTTTCACACATTTGTAGGATAGAAACACAAGCCATTCCTTCTGCTGCATTACAGCTATAGCACAGCTCTGATCCTGCTCACCCACCACCTGGACTTGGCACTTTCAGGCTCCACAGATGGATTAAACAACCAGTGGTGGGTGCCCAACCCTGCCTGTGCTGTGTGACCTCCAACCCAAGGCAGCTTCAGCAGCAGCAGCCCAGCGTGGGCTGGTGGAGGCTTTGAAGGATGTCTGCTGCCATCCCACGTGGATCAGCCTGGCTTGCGAGTCCAGTCGGCCTTGTTCTGTTCAAAGCAGGGTGGGAGATGCCTCCAAGCCACAAGATTGTGGGCTGCTATTTTAAAACATCAAACCCACCCACACCTCACCCCTGCAAACCTGGAGGGAGATGGAAACTGAGCAGCCCAAAAAGCTCAGCAGACCACATCGATCTGCAAATTGGTCCAAGAACTGAATTGATCCAAACTGGTTTTAACACACCATGGAGGAGGAGGGTGGAGCTGGCCCTTCCAGCAGACACAGCTCCCTAAATCACAGCTTCCAGCAGCAGTCCTGGCTCACAGTGCTTGCTGTCCCCCAGCCATGCTGAAGCATCCCTGCCCTCCTGCTGTCCCCACCGTGGCGGTGGCACAGACAGCTCTGGGCTTCTCGTGGCTGGTCCCAGATGGAAATACCTCTGCAAGATATTCTACCTTTCAACAACTCTCCCAAGAACTGATCTGACATAAGGTATAAGAGCCCCAGGCTGAATTTGCTGCTGACATGCTCCCACTTTGCAGCTTCAACATTTAAATCAAGGCAGTGAGCTGCAGGGGGAGAGAATGGACGTGTGATGGGGAGGAGGCCCTGCCTGCAGCCTCAGAGAGCTCCCAGCCTCAGGGCAGCCGTGGCAGAAGGAGCTGCCTGGGGCTGAGCACAGTTCCAGGCTGGGTTTGTGGCACAGCTGCCAGTAAGGGATGAGCACATCTCAGTGTGTGCACTAAAGATGATCCCATGATCCCACCGCAAAATCCTGTGAGATCCATTCCCTTCCTGTAACGTCTGAGGCTGCAGCCGTGCTCCCCAGCTCCATGCTGTGTGGTACAGGACTCTCCAACTCCCCAGGCTGCAACCTCAACTTTGGTTTTCTTTTGTTTATTCAATTTTTCACTATCTTTCCTAAACCTAAACAAGTTTTACCCAGCTCCCACAGCTGCATTTCAACCATAACTGAAAATGGCACAAAAAATACTGTTTTCCATCCAGTTTCCTTGTTCAAAGGCCATTTTAATTTGCATGAAGTGACCTGAGCATCCTTTGCTCATGAGCAGGACCTTGAGCACTGCAACTCTGTCCTGCAGTATGGGAATTGGCAAAGAAACCTTGTTAGCTCTTGGTGACAGCAGGTGGTCACTGAGCACAATCTTTCTGCTGACACCTATAGATGAAATTGAGTTGTTTGTTATTTGTTACTTCTCAACTGGGACATTTGGCTCTTTGCACTAGGCAAGTAGAAGGGTGAGAAAACAGCCATTTCCAACAGGTGTGAAAAACATTTGGATTAACCAGATACCCACTGAGTTTTAAGAGTGGGACTGGATGAATCACATCTTTTGCCCCAGCAAATACCCTTCTGCCTGGCTGTGTGCTTTACCCAGTTTTCAAAGAAACTGAGGGCCATCCTGCCAATAAAACAAGCTCTGGAGAGACTAGGAAGAAGGAAAAAAAATATTCCCATTGATTGCTTAGCAACAGGACTGGTTCAAGAGGAATAGCTCTAGTTGCCTGGTAAATAAGGTCAGAAGATGCTGTTTTGAGAGACTCACTCTCCTGTGCATCACATCCAAGGCAAAGCTCATGTGTTACCTGCCTCTGCAAGATCCACAATTCCTTGGAGGAGACAGGCCCTACACTTTGATACAAAAGCAAATTTTTGCCCCATTTCCAGAGGAGCTGAAGGTAATAAGCCAGGAGCTCTCAGCAGATCTGAGATTCGGAGTCAAGGGTCACCAAGACTTGCAGTTCTGTCAGGAGGCAATTCCAAACAGCTGCCACTGAAGCACTAAATCTGCTCTCTGAGACTTGCTGATACACAGATCCCATGCCACACAGAATCCTTCCATTCCATGTGTGATGCAGGAAGAAATACCCTGACAACAGGGAAACAGGCACAGCTGCACCCAGCAGCCAGAGGATCTCACCCAGTTTCACCCTGAAGTTTTCTCCACTGGGACTGCTTTCTGTCACTGCTACACCAAAGCAGAGATTTCTTTAGATCCCAAGGGCAGAGATTTAAAATTGCATCCCCCAGACACAGCTCCACTCACCTTTTTATCCAGTTTTCTTCCAGCCATGCTCAGAGTAATCACCCTGTTATCCGAGAGCTCCTGGGCAGCTATCTGAAAGACAAGGGAAGGCTGTATTCATTTTCAGCATTAAAAATTAGGCTTCTGGTAATAAACAACCTCTTTCTCAGGTGGTGTGCCAGACTTGGTCTCATGGCTTTTCTGCACCAGGGTTCATTCAGGACCTCCAAGGAGGAGAAGCCTCCAAGGACTGAGCCAAGAGGAAGGAGAAGCCACATAGACCCTTGCCAGCAAGATGTGCCACCTCATCCTCCGTGTCCTGGGCTGGGCATGGCAAAAACAGTCACCCATCCCTTAGGGGAAATGCTGGTGAAACCCAGGACTTGAGCTATGTCTCCACATGACCACCTGGAAAGGCAGCCTCAAGGATGAAGATTTCATGATTGCTCCTGGGGAGCTGCAGCAGGCAGGAGCACAGCCCAGACCACTTCAGTTTAAGAGACTTTATTCACACATGCTCCAAAAGGGCTTTGGCTGCCAACCCCCAGTGGGCCAGTTTTGTCTGGAATATGGTCTAATCAGTCTCTTGGTATTTTAAAGGAATGTTTATAACAAAAGCCCACATTTATTCACTTTTATTACAAGCCATTTTCTGAATCATTTGTCTTTTTTTTCCTGCCCAAGCATCTGCTCCCCCACCTCTCCTTCCTCTGATCTCTTGAGGTGGGCTGAGCTGTTCCCCAGCATTCCCAGCTGCATCCTCCTTCTCCCAGGACAGGAGCCAGCACCAGAAGAGCCAGGAGCACAGCATGGGCATTGCCCTCATGCACAGTGTCCCAGGCATGGCTGTTTGCTGCCTCTCACAAGGGGCTGAAGTCATGCAGTGTCATTACACCAAGGCTTTCAGAAAAACTTGCAGAACTCCAGGGGACAATTTTCTACAGAAGGAGCAATCAGAGGGTTATTGGCACTTAGGAGAGCTGGGGAGTTGGCAGAGATGAGGAGGCAGAGTTGCAGCTTTTGCATCTGGCTGGGCAGGTGGGTGAGGGGATGTGCCACAGCTCCTGGACAACATCCCAGCCTTCCCATGCTGGACACAACTCTCTGGTCCACAGAGGACCCATCCCCTGCATGTGAACCCCAGTTTTCCCCTCTGCTCCATACAGAAGTTCCCTATTGCCATGCCAAGGAATTACTTTTCTCTCCCACCTAGTCCCTGGTGGGTGTAAGCAGCCACCAAAACCAGCAGGAGGAAGCGGAGGAAATTTGCCTTCTCCTGAGCCCCACAAAAGCATGCCCAGTTGGAATCCAGCACTTTACTGCTCACTGTGGACTATGTAAGAGCCAGGCTGTGCAGACAAGCCAGGAACATCCTTGTGCCACCCTGCCACAGGTTGCTGGTGGCATCTTCTCTTGGCCAGCACAGACAATAACAACATCCCTACCACTATGTCCAGCAGAGGCATGCAGCAAGATTTTAAAATTGACTTCTACAAACACAGAGGTTTGCTTTGGGATCTTCTCTCTTCAAACCACATGGTCCCATCTATTCAGCCAAGGTTCTTCTGCTGTGTTCACCTGTGTGGCACCTCAGTTAGCAAAATGGATAGTTGGGAAAAACTGAAGGGAATGAGGACAAGGAAGTCAAGCTTTGGCTCCAAATTCCCTGAAGCCTGGTCCTCCAGTGGTGATCATTGCCTGTGCTCCAGCACTGCACCAAGCAGCAGGGAAAGGAGCCCACCACACCCACCCCTGTTGTCATCACCTAGCCCAGGCCAGGACAAAAAACCCAGACCAAGAAATCATATCAGTCAAAACGAAGCAGATGTCTCTGCCTCTTGGGTGTTCAATCACACATTAGTGACAGAAGAAAAGGACCTTCCTTTTTCTGAAGCACAGAACCTTTAGAACCCAACTGGAAACTTTTCCAGCTCTTCCCACTCAGGCATCAGCTGGGACATCGAGAGCCTTGGGAATGGCCCCACTTCTGAACTCACTGCTGCTTTTCCTCTTGCATTTAAAGATTAACTGCAGCAATTAGGAGAGAAAAATATCTTGCCCTAAAGCAAACAGCAACAGAGATGCACCAGGTCCCAAGCTTTTAAACCTTTCCAGTGCTTTAAATCCAGAAGTTTAACTCCTTGCTGGCCTTTCCTTCCACAATTTTGCAGCCCAGCTGTACATCTCACAAAACCCATAACACAGCAGGGACCAAAAATGATGGGAGCTGTGGCAGAAGAGAAACACTCCTAAATTTAGTTTCTTCTTTTTAAAAAAGAACATTGCTAAAGAGATCCGCAGCAGGAAGGCCACTGCCCGAAGGGGTCTGCATCAGAATCAGTGGCTGTTGCTATGAGAGTTGTTGCCATGGCACATCCTCATCCTACAAACAAAATCACCCATCCCTGGAAAAGGAACGAGCCCTCTTACCTGTCGCTGCACCAGAGAGGTCTGAGCAGGCGTCTTGTGCCAGATAACAAACAACAGCAGCATAGATTTACTTTGTACTTCTCCAGACTGAGGCATTTTTTATTTCTGAGACTGAAGCAGTAGTTGAAGACTCACATTGCTAAGCACCAGACAGACACTGAGCAAGATTGTCCCTGCCCCAAATAAAATGTCCTCCAAACAGACCAAAGTGGCCATGAAAACAAGACACAGAGGGAACAATATTGAAGAAATACACCCCAATCTCCTGGACCCCATGTGAGTGTCCTGCACTGCCCCCATCCACCTTTACACACCCTGTAGTCACATAAAGGAGCAAACATACCGTGATCATCCCCTTCCCAGCCGGCTTGCCATTGCCCAGAAGGAGAGTCCGGGTTATTTTCTTGCTGGAGACAATCTAGAGAGGCCAAAATCAATAAAGCCATGATTGTACAAGTGATCAAAAGCAGACTCATAAGCAACTGATCATTGCTCATGTTGGTTAGTTCAGATTAAACACTTGCAAGAGTAGAAGAAAGACACCAATATCCAGGGGTGACTGTGAGAGTGGGAATATCACCAGTGCCAGCCCAGCCTCAGGGTGCACGGTGCAGAGAAGTGATGGCACAGGAGGCTGAAGCATCACTTCCCACTGAACCCAGGGACCACTGGAGATCAGTGGGTCCTCATACAGACAGAGCTACTGCAAGTTGTTCCCAGCAAAATCACCACTCAATCTCTCAAAGCCCATTTTACATACTTCTACCATGTCCCCTGCCAGCACCTTGCTTGCAGGACACGTTTCCATGGGTGGATCCCAATGGCAAGCTGGATGCTCTCCCCCAGCATCATTCTGGACACCCTGCACAGAGTCAGCCCCCCAAAGGCATGATCCCCCCCTTCACTTCTGGTTTGCAACAGGAAAGATAGAATGAACCAGGAGAAGAATTAAACCCTTGAGAATTTTCCCAGCTCAGTGAGTTTCAGTCTCCTTCAGATCTGGAGAACCTGTAATTTTTTCCTTATGAGGTGCAGATGCCCACACAGAGATCCAGCAACCTGCTGGAAATACCTGTGCCCTGATCCCACATCCAGTGGGTCCCCCTCGAGACTAGATGAGCTTTAAAGGTCCCTTTCAATCCAAACCATTCTGTCATCCTATGATTCTTGCAATTTCAAAGCAAAACCCTTTAAATTTGTGAGGAGTTAGCCAAGTCCCAGGGCTTTTGATGCACAGGAATCACCAGCCAGTGTAACCAGATCTTTGTGCCACACTGGGTACAGGCAGGACAAACCTCACAACCCTGGCTAGCAGAAACCATGGATGCCCTCCAGCCTGGAGTCTGATCCCTGCTACATTTCCTTTGGCCACAGAGGTCATTAAAGGCCTGGGAATGATCCAGCTGTCCTTTTAAATCCTACTATAGACCTCATTAGCTGCACTAAGCAATCTGGCTAATCTGACAAGAGCTCTGATGCAAACTCAGAATTGAAAAGTCAGATTCTCGCTGCCCAGTTATTGCTGCCCACAGCTGCTCTCTGCCTCCGAGAGCTTATGGAAACATCTCACCAGGCAAATTCCAGCCACGAGGAAACCCTCAGCAGGGTGGCTGAACCCACAGGGCCCCAATCCACTTTGCTTCATCCCTCTCCTCACCCTTGCACGAGTGCCACCCCTCCAGTCCACCTCTGCTCTACAACTGGCTCCATGCTGGCTACAGGGAGAGGAGGCAAACAGGATTTCAGGGGAAAAAGGTAAATTAAAAGATTTCTCCATTCCAAGCTGGTGTCTTCTTGTGGACTAAATGTCACCAAGAAGCTGACATGGGAACTTCTGCAAAAATTTGGCACGGGTCAAGTTCTCTTTTGCAGAGTGAAAATACTGGTGTTAAGTTTACAGAGTTCCAAGCTCTCTTCTTCCTGACAGACTGAGCCCACCAGCTGAGTCAAAAGACACAGCAGACAGTGATGCCACCGTGGCAAAATCATCAGCTGTTCTGAGAGAGCCCTGGACACGAGACCTGCCAACAGCTGCCCACCCCCAGCATTACCACAGCCCAGGAGGGTCTGTCCAGGCTCGTCTCTGACATAATCACCTTCAGGTAGAGATCATCTGGGAGACCCAGCAAGCAGGAGGAGATGGATCAGACCCTTTCACCTTCCTCCCCACTGCATGTGGATAATGTTCTTCTCCAACATGAGCCTGCAGAGCCCTGGGCTGCTGCAGAGCCACATTCAGGAACAGCAGGGTTTCAGCTGTGTCCTTATGTCCATGAATTCTCTGCTTCCACCAAGACCATGATCTTCACAAGCAGCCCCTGCTGAGCTGCCCCACACTGGAGCTGGATGTGTTTCAGCAACAGCAGAACAGTAAAGGATGGGTTTGGGCTGAAGCACTGAACACAGGCTATGGCTGCTGCCTGCATTGTCTCTTAACTTCTGCAGGAGCAGAATTAGGTCATCACAGAGCACTTCCAAAATTCCAGTCATTAAACTTCAAACTCTGTAAATGTCAATGCTCTTCTAACACGTCAAGCTCTGGAGCTGGCAGTGGTAAAGTCCCTGGTCCTGCCTGCCACACTCAGTGCCTTGCTGCACGCTGTTTAACAAAGCCATTGTGTTCATGAGCCTCCCTGAGCACCTCGGGCTGGCTCCCCATGCTGACCCACCTATGACAGTACCTCCTTCTTCCCCATTCCCAGCACTGAGCACGACAGAAGCAGGAGAAATCCCAGCCTCCACATTTGTGCCAGGTACCACAGCATCCCTCAGCTGCTGGATGCTGCAAAAAGATGGAAAAAATCCCCCTCATTCCCTGCTTCTGAGCCAGGGAACAAAAGACATTTGGAGAATGTAGCTGCCAGCTTCCAACAGGGTCTGGGCTCATGAATGAAAAGACCTTCCAAGATCTTATAATTCGCATTGTGTCCCAAAAGGGAATGTGCCTTCCTTTTCCACAGGAAGAGCAAAAGGCACATTCCAGCACTAACATGCTCAAGCAGGAGGAATGTTTTGCTACACAACAGCAATGGACAAAACTTTCAGAAAGAGAAAAGCCAAACTGAGAAAGAAAGGCAGACTGCATGCATCCTAGCTTTAAATATCTGGAAGTTTCCCAAGCCCAAACTGGTCATCAGGGCCCTTACTATAACCCATGGTGAAGACAGAGCCAGAAGGCTCCAGCTGATGTCTCTTTGTCAGCACCAGCAGAAACCCACACCATGACTAGCTTAGACTTGAGCAAGTAGACAACAGCCCTAATGTGGAACTGTTCAACCTCAACAGCTGAAGTGTGACAAACAAATTAAATTTGTCTTTCCAGGAAGGAGCTAGAAGACTTTGCAGGAAGTAAGAACAGCTGTAATCTCTCCACATCCCTGTGCCTGCTGTGTTTTGGGGTCCCTTTGCTGCAGGGACCTCAGACTCACCGTGCCCAGCGTGCAGGAGAACTCCCCCAGGAAGTCATGCTCATACAGCTGGGTGCTCGACTTATCCTGGTCAAACAGGGCAAACTTGAGCTTCTGCACTTCTTCAAAGTGGTAGTCAATGACAAACTTCTTGGCAAAAGCTGGGTTGAGGTTGTTCACGGCTGTCTCTGTCCTGTCCAGCTGCAAAGAAAAAGAGGCAAGTGCATCTTGCAGCTTTGTCACTGAAACTGAATTCAGCCAGAGCCACCCAGAAACCCCATGGTGGCCATCAGAATGAGCACACCAGGCCCTCAGCAGAGCTGTCCCTAAACACAGGCTGTGACACCCAGGTGCACAAGCTGGGATCCATCTGAACACACAGTGGCACGTCATGCAGAGCTGCCTCCCTGAGGATGGGGTCCAGGGGCTGGACAACCCACCCCATCCAACAGGCAGGATGGAAGTGCCCACCCAGCCAAGGCTCGGCATAGACTTGAGGATCACTGAAGCCGGAATTGCTTCATTTGGTTCAAAGCCCTGTTCTGCCAGGAGCTGAGGTTCTCACACACCTCTGATCCTCAACCAGACCCTCACAGCTGTAGTGCCAAAACTGTTTCTTCCAGGTTGTGCAGCCAGCAACAAGGACAAGCAAAACAAGAAGTGTCACGAGCCAGAACACAACACTCCGACATTTCCTTCTAGGACTCAAACCAAAACATCCATGTGGATTCTTTTTTATTGGCCTTCCATAGATAAAAAGACAAAAAAAACATCACCACAGTCCTTTTCTCATAGATTCCATCAAGCATGAGTAGCAACAAGAGGCTGGAAGGGCCCAGAGACAAAACTTCAATAGACATTGTCACCCCCAGCTATTGTGAGCAGACTGGAAGCAAGGATGTCCCTGATGAATTGGAAGGGCAGGCACACAGAGGATGATGGAATCTGGAAGGCATGTGGGGAACCCACTGTCAGAGGGGAAGCACCATGGCTCTCTGCAGCATCCCACAGGCAAGAGCAGGGATAGGAGCAGAGGAGACTTGGCAGGCAGCTGGTGGAAGTGTGGGTTTACAACACTGCATGGCACAGGTGGTCAGAAAGCCTTGTGTGAGCCAAAATAAAATCCTGAGGACAGTCACGATGGAGATCCTGGAATGCTGCCTTCCAGTAATGGGACTTTGGTCCCAGACCCCACAGCTCACACAGCAGGAAGGGTGGCAGCACCAGCAGAGTTCCTGTCATGAGATTGCACAGACAAACCCCCACCATTTTGGTGAAAGTGTTAGAAAGTGGGAAAACTGGGAGACTGAGAGAAGCTGGTGTATTTACTTCTGGAAGTCAATGGGCAAGGAGAGTCTGAACTCTAATGCCAGGACCCATATTTTCCCCCAGACATGCTGAAAGGCAGGAGACAAGGCAGGTTTAGAGCCCAACATGCAAAATACCCTAATGAAGGTGAAAGGGGGAGGAAGGGCCTGGGCAGCAGAGCCTGGGAGCTGAACAAGAAACACCCACACTGGGCAGGGGGAATCCTCCAGCGTGCAAAGCAAGCAGGAGCTTGGTCAGAGAGCAGCAGTTGGTATCGTGTTGATATCAGTGTTCAGCCAGGAGAAGATAAGGCTCTGGGGAGACCTCAGAGCACCTTCCAGCATGTAAAGGGGTCCAAGAGAGCTGGAGAGAGACCTTGGACAAAGGTCTGGAGTGACAGAGCAAGGGGGAATGGCTTCAAACTGACAAAGAGTGGGTTTAGATTAGATGTTCCAAAGAAATTCCTGCCTGTGACGGTGGTGAGTCACTGGCACAGGTTGTCTAGAGAAGCTGTGGTTGCCTCATCCCTGGAAGTGTTCAAGGCCAGGTTGGATGTGGCTCTGAGTGACCTGGTCTAGTGGAAGGTGTTATGAGAGCACTGGCACTTTGCCACATCACCCTGTTATCTCAGGATATGGTAACATGGATGTGAAAAGTATTGAAACAGAAGGAAACGCAGTCACTGCCCAGTGTGATTTCATGAAAAGCTGCTGCCCTCAGTGTCTGGAAAGACCATCCCATCTCCCTGTGGCACAGCACAAAGCCCCTGGCCATGCTGTGGCCCTGGCCAGCATTCCACCTTGTCTTGCAGCCAGGACACCAGTTCTGGGCAAGGCTGAGCTGCCTGTGCATCCCAGATCCAGGGCAAGACCTCTCTGGAAAGCAGCTGGCATCCCTGGGCAGCACCAGGCTGTGGGACGGTGGGATGCCTGCCAGAGCTGCTGAGCCAGGAATAAGCAGAGCAGAAAAAAGCATCCAAAAAA